>JAHTLZ010000038.1:5460387-5528218 GCA_023846285.1 Phrynocephalus versicolor | reverse complement strand
ATAATAATAATAATAATAATAATAATAATAATAATAATAATAATAATAATCTGCCAGTAGCAAAGAACTGGTGGGATCATAACCCTGAAAAACTAATTGAAAATGAGCATGCAAAATTACTTGGGGACTTCCGGATATAGACAGACCGGGTTTGGGAGCATAATACCCTGGATATTATGATTGTGGAGAAGAAAAAAGTGTGCATCATTGATATTGCTATACCAGGTGATAGAAGAGTCACCGCAAAACAACTTGAAAAAATTACCCAATATCAGGATCTGAACATTGAACTTCAGAGACTCTGGCATAAACCGGTACAGGTGGTCCCAGTGGTAATCGTCACGCTGGGTGCGATGCCCAAAGAGCCAAGAAAGTATTTAGAAGAAATTGGAGTTGACAAAGTCACCATCATTCAGCTGCAGAAAGCCGCCTTACTGGGATCTGCTCACATAATTCGCCGATACATCATGTAGCCCTAGACACTTGGGAAGCGTTCAACTCGTGATTTGTAATACAAAATCCAGCGTAGTTATCTTGTCTGCTGTGTGATGAGGATAATAATAATAATAATAATAATAATAATAATAATAATAATAATAATAATAATAATAATAATAATAATAATAATAATAATAATAATAGTGTGCCATCAAGTTGATTATGGTGACTCTTATCCAGGGTTTTCAAGGTAGTGAGGATTCAGAAGTGGTTTGTCAATGGCTACACAGGCTCAGTGTTCTCCTAGGACTTCCAACACATAAGAGCAAGTTATTTTTACTGGTTTGAACTAGAGCTCTGTCCAAGCATTATGGCCTGAAAGTATCTACAGCTTTCTATGTAGTGTGGATGACAGTGTGCGTACCACCTGGGCTTTCGTACCAGGTGCTGCCAATATGTGAACGCTGTAAAAACAAGACACGTGTACTTGCTGGCACAACCCCTTTGTGCTCAATGCATGAACGTCTGAATAATTTCGGGGCAGAGGCACTTCCTTGGTGCCCTGTCTCGCCATGCTTAAAGCCTTACACATTTTCAGGTTATGGACTATTTTCATATTTGTTAGAACAAGATTGGAGCAAATTACATTTGGTCATCCAGTCCATCTATGCCTGCTACCTATGCACTAATTTTGTTCAAAGACATTTTGCTCCCATTACAGGGAAAAACGCTCATCATCTCGTTCTTGTACAAGAACTGGAAATAACTGGAAATAAGTTGATATATTTCAGGAATGTTTTACCACCAACACCCCAAGTGGGTTTATGTGGCCCAGATCAAACCCAGGTCTGACTGCTAGTCCATGACTTTGAGTTCTATGGCTTCTTTTTGTTAGCGTTTGACCCACTTGGTGGTGGGGTGTGCTATTCTTGTTTTGGCCTTTCACTTGGCATGGCCATGAGCTAGGTCCGGATGAACCTGGGACAACATCATGTCGTTGTCAAGGGTATTCATCCAGCGCTGTTTGGGTTGTCTCTTCAGTCAGGATCTGTTCGCCTCCAGGGTGGGGCCCTTTTTGGCCTGTTTCCTTATTGACATGCAAGACGTCTCCAAACCAACACATGACATATTACTTCAAGTATAGTGGTCCCCCGCTTTTCGTGGTTCATATACTGCGGTCCCTCTGTATCGCGGCCCCCTGGGGTAAGGGGGGAAAGGCCTGTTTCAGTCCTCCCGTACTTACCCCCAGCCTGGCGCTGCCCTGAATGGGCCTGTGAGGGCCTTCCCAAGCCTTCTGGAGGCCCCAGAAGGGCCTCCCTGCATACCAGAAGTGATTTCCGGATTTCTGAGGCCTTCAATGGCCTTTCTAGGCCTGTTGGAGGCCTCAGAAATGATTTTCGGCAACCCAGAAGGCCCTCACAGGCCCATTCGGGGCAGCACCAGGCTGGGGGTAAGTACAAGAGCCCCCACGTAGGCCCCCCCAGGCCCAACCTGACCTGCATTCGCATATAGTGGATTTTCAATTATTACAGGTCGGGTCGGGTCCCTAACCCCCGCGATAGGCAGGGGGTCACTGTTTTATACCTCACTGTATTCAAAAGACATAAATTCTGCCTCTTTTTGGTGTGAATTGAACTTTGTGCAAATAACTCTTTGATGCAAAGATGTAGCTGGAATTCTCGGGGATTTTCTAATACCATGTTACGCAACTCAGCCAGTTGGTGGAACTGAGTGTGATGTGAATGAAAAAACACAGCTGCTTATGATGTTCTTGTTGCCTTGGTTTTCAGAGCAAGATATTCTGCGCCAGGAGCTGAACACACGATTTCTGGCTTCCCAGAGTGCTGACCGGGGTGCCTCACTGGGGCCACCGCCCTACTTGAGAACTGAGTTCCACCAGCACCAGCACCAGCACCAGCACACGCATCAGCACACACACCAGCACACCTTCACACCTTTCCCCCATGCGATCCCACCGACCGCCATCATGCCGACGCCAGCACCTCCTATGGTGCGTAACCCTGGCAGAAATGTGAGGATAAGTAGAGTACGATGCTCTTTTTTGTTGCCAAGTTGATTCTGATGACTGAAAGTCCCGAAAGGGTCGGAGGAGTCTTGGGAGGAAGGGATTCTAAGAAAAATCCCTTTCTGGCTTGTATTTACATTACAGTTAAATCTATTTTATACTATTTTAATTGTATATTTAATTTTAATTTAGCATTCTCTTCTAGTCTGGGGGATTGCACAAAAGCTCTCTAGCAGAGAACGTCACATTACAAACTGTGAATTGCATTGATTGCTGAGTTATCGAACTGGTGGAACCACATGCACGTTGAGTTGAGTTTTTTGTTTGTTGGGCTTCCTGCTGCCAATAAATCCCCGTGCTTAGTTCTTGTGAGCTCCCAACCCACATTTTAGGCTGCATGGCCTATTTCCACTTGGTCCCTTTTCTGCATATTTCAAAAAGAAAGTGGTTGTGATGCTGCTGGATAGTGGTAGTCATGCTGTCCTTCAGACTCTACAGAGGGCAACTCTATCAGAGAATCCTAGAGTTGGAAGAGACCTCAAGGGCCATCCAGTCCAACCCCCTGCCATGCAGGAACTGACTATAGCCATGCAGCCTTGGATCCCTTGGGGGGGGGGGAGGATCTGTCATCTAGAACTCCCAGCATTCTTTCTGGGGAGTTTTTGCAGAATTGGAGTCCCCTCTTCCCTGTCAGAAATTAAAATGAAATGGCATGTCTTCCTTACATATAATCTAAGGGTTGCTTTTTGTTGGTTTGTTTGCAAGGGTCTGCTTTGCATTTTTGCCTTCCAGAAATGTGAGTTGGGGAAGTTCCTCTGCATCTGCGATGACTATTTTTTCTTTAAAATGGGGAGAAAGCATTCAGTGCATATTATAGTGCAGAAGACAGTGGTCAGGTGATCTGCATGCTTGTACAGTCTGCTGCAAAGGTGTTACCCGTTGATGGGCAAGATTTTATGTAATTAAAATGCTCACTTCTAAACTAAACATCCCTTAAAATAGAAGTTATGTGTAAGTGGAATCACAGAATCCTAGAGTTGGAAGAGTCCAACCCCCTGCCATGCAAGAACCCCCATCACAGTATTTCTGACAGGTGGCCATCCAGCCTCTGCTTAAAAACCTCCAAAGAAGGAGACGCCACCACCTTCCTCCTTTGTGGCAGCATCTTCCACTGCCAGAAAGCTCTAACCGTCATGAAGTTGAGGATTACTGAAATAAAATAATATGCTTTGTAAAGTATCCCCATCCCATTTACATGCACATGCACATGTGCACGCATACACACACACACACACACAGAGAGAGAGAGAGAGAGAGAGAGAGAGAGAGAGAGAGAGAGAGAGAGAGAGAGAGAGAGAGAGACTGAATAGAAGGGCAATTTAATATCTGCTAATGATTTTGTATGCTTGACAAAGGTACCTTGTGAGCATTACGCAGAATGGATCAGATTCATTTCCCCCTATCTTTTCTACAAAGATTTCCATGAAAGACAGATCTTCTTACATCCCATATCCTCCTCCTTATTCTCTTAAGATCAATCTATGCCTTCTCCTAAGTATTTATGTCAGCTCTGAATGCCCATATAACTTGCACAAAGTATCTGGGTTCTGTGAGTAATGACCTCTTTTTTCCAGAACATCTGTATTTTAGACTAAAACAAACAAACAGAAAGTATATATTTGCAGTTCATTATAAGGTGCATATTTTATTTTATTATTATTTTATTTATTGGGCTTATATACCGCCCGTCTTCCCGGAGGAACTCCGGGCGGTTTACAACAAAACCAATATAAACAATAACAAACCATTAAATAAAACAATTAAAGCAAATAACAAAACTAAACAATTAAAAATAGCAAATGGCGGGAGAGAGAGGGGAAAGAAAAAAAGAAAAAAAAAACCACTTTTAGTCACCAAACGCCTCCCGGAAAAGGAGAGTTTTTAATGCCTTCCGGAAGGTTGGCAGGGACTCTGCTAGGCGCACTTCAGTGGGGAGATGGTTCCACATAATGGGGCCAGCCACAGAGAAGGCTCGGTTACGGGTGGATGTTCTCCGAGCCTCCCTGGGCGTGGCCACCCGCAACATGTGCGCCCGCAACAACCTAGTCGGTCAGGCCGATGTTGACCGCTGGTCGATTCGCTCTGCCAGGTAGTCAGGTCCTAGGCCATGGAGGGTTTTATAAACTAAAACCAAGACCTTAAATCTGATTCGGGACACAACGGGCAACCAATGCAGGCGAGCCAGAAACATTGCTCTTACTTTTATCGAAAGAACAAAATGCTGGTTAGATATCTCATCTCACGAAGAACCGATGTCCTTCCTTCCTTCCCCTTTTTAATAGCAAAAGTGAGCTGCAGCATTATAGAAACAAGAGTAAGGCTTAAGAGGAAGCCACTATGTAAGATGGCTAGAAGGTGAATTTCTCCACTAATCCGTCTAGCTATGCTGGGTGCAGCAGTTAAATGCCCAGGACCTGAAAAAGGAGAACATTAAAAGCACAGCAACTCTAATGAAAAGCCCCCCTTTCTCTTTGCCAGGACATGCTAGACCAGTGGCGGCGAACCTTTAGCACTCCAGATGTTTTGGACCACAACTCCCACAGTCCTTTGTCATTGGCAACCTAGGCCCGGGATTCTGGGAGTTGTGGTCCAAAACATCTGGAGTGCCGAAGGTTCGTCACCACTGCAGTAGACAGACTGGTCTTTGAATTGGGTTTTATTTCTCCGGCAACCCACCCCCACCCCTCAAAATTCAGACGAAAGTAAACTTGGGAAGGCAACAGTGATGCTGAATGCAATAGAAAAGAAGGTGTCTGAAACACTTGAGAAGGCACATTCAGATTATGAGACAAGATGTACTCCAGGTCACGCTTATTTCATATCCGAAAACAGTGTTACCTATATCTGTTGATTCCTTTTCCCTTTCAAATGCTCTCCTCCTTCCCTTCCCTCTCCTCTCTCTCTCTCTCTCTCTCTCTCTGTCGTATCTTCAATGTTACTTCTTCCACTGGTAGCTAGAATTTTTTGTTGGCCGGCTTCCGAACTCTTTGTTGAATCTACGTATGCAAATCTTCCACGCAACATAATGAGCTCTTGTTTTGATCCTTTTTGCAGTTTGACAAATACCCCACAAAAGTTGACCCTTTCTACCGTCACAGTGTGAGTGTTCTGTTTAAAAACATACCGACTTTTGGGTGGGGTAAGATCACTCAATAAGCATCAGATCAGCCATTTTGTATTTCATTCCTGTGTGTCCATCCATAATCAATATTGTCAATTGCTTTAGCTGCCGCTTGATCAACTTCTTAAAGATGCAGTATCTGTTTCTATGTCAAGGAACGGCATATCCTTTTGGTCCGACATTGTGAGGTTATGAATTTGTTTATTTTTAACTTTTGATTTATCATCCCGTCTTCTTCATAAGGCATGCAAGGCAACTTATAATCAAACGGAACAAATGCCACTAAAGCAATGGTTCCCGACCTGGAGGTCGGGACCCCTTTGGGAGTCGAACGACCATTTCACAGGGGTCACCATGAGCCAGTGAAGAAAAATGGCTTGGGTCTGGAGGAGGAGGGAGAAGAAGAGGGGGGAAAGAGTGAGTTACAGCTTGATAGGTTGGAGGGGATGTCAGTCAACGGCACCGGAGGCTGCAATTGGTTGAGGATGCCTGTAGAGGGAAGTTCTCTATGGCCCATGCGGCAGTGGCCTGCCAAAGGGGGGCTTATGGCCAAGCAGGGCAAGGGGTCACCACAACATGAGGAAGTTTATTAAAGGGTCACGGCATTGGGAAGGTTGGGAACCACTGCACTAAAGCAGATAATAAATAGAAGTATTCAAAATTTAAAACATAGTTTTAAACTACACAATACACCCTGCTAAGGCCTTTTTCTTTATGAACTAATGTCAGTTGCCAAAAGCCTATTTCAGTAAAAAGATCTTTTGCCTGCTGATGGGAAGATGATAGGGAAATTGTCAACCCAATTTTTTCTGATTTACGGAGTTCCAGAACGCGAGAGCAACCAAAAGCGCCTTTCTCGTATTTGCACTCGTGTTCCTTCTTTGGTGGTGAGATTGGAAGAAGGAATCCTGTATAGGAGAATATGAACTCGAACAGCAATGAAGAGATGAGACACAAATTACTGGATTAAACTAGATTTAGAAATTGATTAATCCAGTCTACACTGAGTCTACTACATGTCCAGTACATGTATCCAAGCCTTATTGAATTAAAGAAGTAGAAAAGCCATTTCTACCATTTGTGCACCTGTCTCTTGACCAAAATAGGAAGTTACTTTTTTTGGAGTACAAACCTCGCGGTATTTCAGGCAAGGTGACTGGCCATGTTCACTGTGGTCGTTAAGAGTCATAATCCACAAAAATAACTTTCCTGCATTTTGGTGTTTCTGTAACGTGGATGGACAAATGCCCGGTTTTATTCACACAAGAATGTGCATTTCTTGTGCACACCTGAAGTATTTCAAACCACGAAAGGCACCTAAATGAGATTTAGGTTTCTCCATTTTTGCACTATCCATGGGGCAGTTGTTGCTAAACTTGAAGAAGTGAAATTTCATCCACAATTTGTTTTAATTTTCAGTGGCACAATACTTTGATCCACAGTTCAGGTGCATCTAACTCAGAGAGATAAACTGTTTGAGATTTTTTAAAAAGTCTTCCCCATAAGATAGTGGGACACTTGTATCAGCTCCTTGAGTTTTCTGTATTTGCCGCAATGATTATTGTGCAGATCATGCTAACATAGACTGGGATAGCTGTGTTTCACTATCACATGGATTTATCAATATTAGAAGCAATGAATGGGGTTTTGGCTTATTTTAATCCTTGCGTTTATAATGCTGTATTTCGTGTATGTGTTTGTTTTGTTTTTATTATTACCTTTTTACCTGTGCAAAAGGCTATTACCTTTTGTACAGAGATGCTTTATGTAAACTACATAGACCCGAGGTTGAAGGACTTTTTGTTTCAGTCTCATGATGCAAGCAAGAAATCTTGTGGAAGTTAACGAACTTTCAGCAAATTATCTTTAGGTGTTGAGTAGGGTTGTATGTTCTCTTTTTATCGCATCTTCACTGGCGAGGACTAGGAACCGATTGCATCACTTTATGTGAGTTGTGCAAATTGTTCCAAATTAGGGTGACGACCTTGGTAGGATGATCATTCCAGAGGGAAGGGGCAATATCTGAACAATCTCACTCCCTGGTGCTAGCTGTTTTGGGTGTCATAATTATTAACACCAAGGATGTAGGAGGGAGATTCTGCCTCATTATCAAGGGCATAAGTCATCAAGATCATGACAGGAAGCCAATGAAGACTGGAGGTTGTTCAAATCTACAGTACTTGTGCCTTTCACAGTCTGGCAGTTACATTTTGAGCCTGCTGACATTTCTGATGTCAAGGGCAACTCTGCCTAGTGAGCATTCCAGGAATTATATGACTAACGGATGGCCGTTGTTAGATAGGGACCACAGTTGGGCAATTAACTGAAATTGATAAAAGGCTCTCTTTCCCATGGTAGATATTTGCATTTCCATAGAGAGAGGGGGTTGGATCCAAGAGCTGTGAACCCGATCCTTCAAGGATCTAACTTTGCTTTTATATGTATTCAGTGTGTTTATTAGCCCTTTCCAGTCATCAACGTTAGGCAGCACTTAAGGACTTGTGCAGCAACATTTGCATTGAAGCAGAAGATTGATCTGCATGTCATCCACATATTAATGACTGCAAACTCCAAATCTTGGTGTGACATCTCCCAGCCATTTCATATAGATATTGAAATTTTTTTTGAAGTTGGGAACCCCATAATCGAGGGTGATGGAGGGAGGATGGGTACTACACAGAGTGTTTGTATGTAACCAAATGGAGCATGTGTAGAGCATTTTTAGAGCAATTGAGCTGCAAGATACTTTGAGATCTCTTAAAGCCTTCTCTGTCCCTGGCTGATTTTTTAGGCTTATATAGATCAGGGATTTTTGGCTTTGTAAACTAGGGATAAAAGCGATCAGGCTCCTTAAGAGCAGATAATTCTGTAACACATTGTATTGATTTGAAAGATTTCAGTAGTCATTGAATAATTTTTTTATTTCAGTATTTACTGCATATTATTCCTTTTTCTATTAAACAAATAGTGTTCGGACTAATAAAATTATTTAATATCAAGCGAGCAGAATAAGGCAGATTTAAAATTTAGTAATCTCCAGAGACAGTTTTACACAGTCCTACCCAATCATCAACACCCTTGACACTTTGTCCTCCTTAGAAATTCCATCCAAGCTTTAAAGTAACTACCTAAGCTGCATTTCTCTTAGAAAGCCTAGATCAGTGGTGGCGAACCTTCAGCAGTCCAGATGTTTTGGACCACAACTCCCACTGTCCTTTGTCATTGGCAATACAAGCTTGGAATTCTGGGAATTGTGGTCCAAAACATCTGGAGTGCCAGAGGTTCGCCACCACTGCCCTTGATGAAGCCATACCACGTCTAAACATTCATTGCTCTTTGTGAATATGAGGAAGGCCTGTGGCACAGCCTATGTTTTCCACATTTAATTACCTGGCATTTTTAGGGTAATGAAAGACTCCAGTCTGAAACTCTGGAAATTTGTCGGCATTGTGTGAGATTTTTAAAAAATCTCATGCAACTAATGTAATTGACACCTTGATTTTGTAGCATGTTTCCCCAATGCCTTTGTGGTTTCTGTCATTCAACACTGCACAGTTAACCATCCACATGATACTCCATTCTGGTCCTCATTGTTATTGAATACGCTCTTCATCGCTCACACATCATCTTATTCTCTTGCATTTTATAAAGATACTTGTTAAGTTATTGTAGGTTTGGCACCTTCTCTGTGGCCTACTCATTATAACTTTGGTGATTCATAATGAGATGAACCAGTTGGAACTTGATGTGTCCTTCTTTTGGGGCGCCATGAGATGGTGCAGCTTTCCCAAGGCCATGCAGGTTGGCTGTCCCCGCAGAAGGCACAGTGGGGGATTTCTAGCTGTGAGCTAGAACCTGTAATTCATCAAGCTTGTATAATTAAATATAACCGCTTGTATAATTAACACAGTGGCATAACTCCACCTCTCGCATGGTACATTTTTTTTCAAATGACAAGACACGTATTGAGATAACTAGATTGGGACATGAATTAACGCTTCTCTCCCTTTTCCCACAGTTATTCCACTCTTATCCTCCAGCTGTATCAGGCATCCCTCCTATGATTCCTCCAACCGGTCCTTTTGGTTCACTTCAGGGAGCATTTCAGCCCAAGGTAACCTGGAACTGTGTTGGGTAGTGCTGTCATGGTTCCAGTCGCAGCCATGAAGCTTACTGAATGGCATTAAGCCCATCATTGCCAGTTTGTTTGACTCACCTATGTAGGAGTGTTGGGAGAACCAAGTGGGGAGGCAGTGAGTAAGGTACATTGTCTTGAATTGATTGGAGGAAAAGTAGCATATAAATTTGGAGTGGTGTTGGTGGCAGAGGTAGTGGTGATGGTGGTGGTCCTGGCCAGGGAGCAGTGGTATACAGTGACCCCCCCCACCTATCGCGGGCATTAGGGACCAGACTTAATTGAAGATCTGTGATATGTGGATGCAGGTCGGGTCGGGCCTGGCAAGCCTAGCCTGGCAAAGCCCCAAACGGGCCTGAGATGGCCTTCTGGAGGCCCCAAAAGAGCCTCCCTGTGAACCGGAAGTCACTTCCGGATCACCAAAAATCATTTTTGAGGCCTCCGGCTGGCCTAGAAAGTCCCTCGGAGGCCTCAGAAAACATTTTCGGCGATCCAGACATGACTTCCGGTAACCGGAAGTCACTTCAGTTCACAGAGCATCCCTTTTGGAGCCTCCAGAAGGCCCGGGAAGGCCCTTGCAGGCTCGTTCGCAGCAGCGCCAGCCCTGGGGTAAATATGGGAGGCCTGAAACAGGCCTTTCCTCCTTACCCCAGGGGGCCTTTTTTCACATGCTGTGGTCCTGCAATATAGCGGGACCGCAGTATATGAACCGCGAACAGGCGGGGGACCACTGTATTTCCACAGGACCCTGCAACTTTTATCGGAATCTGTGAATTTCCCCCCTCCATTCTGCTGCTCCCTTTGCAGCTAAAAACCTTTTCTAGAGGGCAGATTTTTTATCACTTAAAGTTAACATGAAAAGGGAAACAGATAAAAGTCAAATTCTGTTGATGTCCACTACCAAAGTATATTGTTGGGTTTTGACCAGTGAGAGCTGTATAGCGTCGACATCACCATCAATTAATGTTCTTTCAAGTCTTCTGTTCCTTTGTTTCCTTTTCTTTAAAGAAAGCCCTACCTAATACAAAGTGGAATGTGCTTTTCTTTTTGTTTGCCTAGGCATGTATACACACCGTAATTCATGTATGCCTCTGTGTTTGCAGACTTCTAATCCAATTGATGTTGCCACAAGGCCAGGAACTGTACCCCATACTCTCCTGCAGAAAGATCCCAGGGTAAGTTCCAAAATGTTTTGACGTCTTCAAATGAGTTGCCGTTCAACCTGTTTCTTTGGCACCGTTCCTGTGGGCGTGGATACTGGTGAAATGTATATGAATGTCTAAGCCAACAGGCGTAAGAACAACCCTATAGTGTTATAAAATATCCTGCCTTCAACAGGGCATAAAAGACATTTTGCAAGTGACGACTGGCTGGAATTTCAAGAACTTGCAGGGCATAAAGCGGGCAACCTGTTCCAACAAAGCCGAGTATTCATATGTCAACTGAATTTCTCCTGGGAAGGGTGGGCAACTTGGACTGGACCAGGGGCAAATCTTCTGCCCCTCGAACCCTCTTGAATGGCAAATAACATCATAGGTTTTAATTATACAGTATGTTGTTTTCATGTCATTTTAATTTTATTTTCATCCTATTACTATATTTTATGTGTTTTTATTTTATTTTATTGTATGAATGCTATGGGTTTGTTCTGTGTCGTATTGTATTGTATTTTTTGATTGTTAACTACCCAGAGTGGCCTCGCTGCCAGATGAACAATATAAAAATCCAATAAATAAATAGATAATGAATGAATGAATGAATGAATGAATGAATGAATGAATGAATGAATGAATGAGTGAGTGAATGAGTGAATGAATGAATGATGTAACATAATAATAATAATGTAACATAATAATTTTTAAATTTGAATCATGGGCACTTTTCAAAATAATGCTTAGACTTAAAGACATAATCCTTAGAATGGGCTAAACATATGGCCAGGTGATAGGGAGCATGAGCATGTGTGGGAATGTAGTCCATCAGGGCCATAATGGATTCTGTCTTCAGGTTTTCCCATTTTAGCTGTCTTAGGCTTCTTCCTGATCCAGTATAACAGAAATGTGGGGTTGCTTCTCTGCCCAGACCCATCTGCAATCAATCATCCTGAGCTCCTTGATAGCTGGTGCCCGGAGAAGCCAAGCCCCAAATTGGTTCTTTAAGAATCTCCCAGCCTTACTCAGAAGTCTTTCTCATTTACCAGAATAATTATTCAACAAGGCACCTTCACTTGAATAAGTAAAAGCATTGATTTGGCTAATAAGGATTTCACAGGAATATTCTCTTACTGAAAAATAAAGACATGATTTCCCTTCCTAACATAAAGAAATCTAAAGCAAACTTCAGAGGCAAAAGCCTCGCTAATTCTACTTTAAGACTACATTGCAAAGCATTAGCCCATTAGTTGATATTGCAGAATCCATTCAGGTAAAATCTCTCTGCATCTCTCTTTCTCTCGTCTCTGTTCACAGCATGAGAAAAAGCCTCACATGTCACCTCTTTGACCAATCGGGGTTGACTTGCATCTTTGGGCTTTATCTATATTCATTTGAGATAGCAAATCTACAGCAGGCTAAGCATAGCACATTTATATTGGCAATGTTTACATTCAGCCTTAGAGAAAGGCTTCCCTAATTCTAAATTATGTTACAAGAGCTACAGCTGGATACAGCACCTCCATTCCTTCTGCCATGATTCTTCATGCCTGGAAAACTATCTTGCTCTCCTTACCCACAAAAAGACTGATTAAACAGCCTCAAGAAGATCTTTGACATCTCTAGTCAGAGTGGGATTAACACAATGGCACTGTGAAAGATTGTAATACTTGAGATCCCTACATAGTTGTTGTGTAACCATTATTCTTCCTGACAAGTGATCCTTATTTCATCTAGTCCAAGTTGAGATGTGCAATTACACTTATTCCTACTAGCGATTATTTTCGTGATCCCACCCTCCCCATTTCTTCTAACAATCCTGTTCCACACTTCTTCTCTCAACCTGAGTCAACATTTCTGCTACCCTACTACCCGTACCAACTGGTGCAGAGCGACAAAACTGTTGGCCTATTTTATTGCCTTCCTGCTTTCCCACCAACACTTGTTCATTACAAGGCAAGAGATTTCACAACTCTGGTCACCTGGACCAAAACATTTCCTATAGAAACTCAATTTCTAGATCCCCTGAACCAAAGAGGTCCTGCTGTGCTAATCTCTTCTGCCTAGCATCAACATTGCTCCCATAAAAGGGATATCATGCAGACGGCTCACACTTGGCTTCAAAATCATATCCGCGGCTGGAGACAGATTTTTGAGGATGTACATGCATTAGGGGGTTCGAGAGAGGAATCAGGGAAGCCATTCATGTGCTTATAGAAAACCGCCCACTCAACAGAGGTGGGGGGTTTAGGCACAACCTATCTGCCACTTATCATGCTGCTGTTTCATCTGTCCCCAGACAAATCAGAACCCCTTCACACTTCCACTAGGAAGGCCACTGCTAATGACCCATACTTAATGAGTATTGGGAAAGGTGGCATAGGTGTGATTTTCACACAACCCAAGCCATTGCCTAACTAGCAAACGTATTCAGACCCGGGTGGGATGAAACCACACCAAAGCGAACTATAAATTGGAAGCCTCCCACCGACCTTCCTCAGACTGAAGAAACTACTTGGATAAGTAGTGAAATGTTTCAGTTCAACAGGAAATGGAAGTTCAGTTGCCATGGCTCAACTCCCAGATAACCTCCCCTGGATGACTGAGAACCTCCACAGATTCCCACTGTCATCTTGTTTTTTCTTAGTGTTTGTCCCGCTTGGTGGTGGGATCCATTGCAATGATTGCAATTTCAATCTTCAGTGAGAAAGTTGTTTATGCAATGTTTTTGTTCTGAAGAGGCCTAGTCACTTCTGGTATAATATATAGAGTACAGAAAATGTTGTTGATTTTAGCCTTTAGTGGTTGGGTTTGGCTCTGGTTTGTTTTCTTCTGTTCATTATTTGATACAACTTCTTGTTTGGACTTTCTTGAGAGGGAATGTTTGCCAAATAATAGGCTGTTTCACTGGGGGTAAGTTTTAGAAAGCCAGTTATAATTCTAAATGCTTACTTAAGAGCTGTATCCACTTGTTTGGCATGTCCTGATTCAAACCATATGCCAGTAACATAGCTGTTGTTCTTATTGTTATTGCCTAACCCAGCCAGATCCCTAAATATATTGTTTCTGGCAGCAGCTTTCTGTTTGATGTTTAGACCAAGCTGTGTGTGTGTGTTGTGTCGTGACTGACTCTTCGTGACCCCATGTCCATGGAGTTTTCTTGGCAGGAATACTGGAGTGGTTTGCCAGTTCCTACTTCAGTTGCCTACCTACAGCACCTGGTATTCCCTGGTGGTCTCCCATTCAAGTACTAAACAGGTGTGATTAGTCTAGATGTTTTATAGGCCAAGTGTTTAATCCAGAGTGACACCCAAGAAACTGGGAAGTGTTCCAAAATCTAGAAATTATCTGTTGCTCAGCAGGCCCAAAGATTGTTTTCTGAACTGTCAAGGCAAGATCAGTTCAGTACAAGGCACTTAAAATCATCAAATGAATGCAATAAAATCATCTTTAAAGACCAAATGGGGCTCCAGTTTATTGATTAACTCAGCCATCAAATAAAGGATTTTAAAGGGAAATTTTAAAGGTGTGGTGGCTCAGTGGACTAAAGCTTCCAAAAACTGTTGGCTGCAAAGTTGGCAGCTTGGCGGTTCAAATCCCAGGTGCCACGCAGTGGAGTGAACTCCTGCTGTTAACCCCAGCTCCTGCCAACCTAGCAGTTTAAAAGCACGTAAATGCAAGCAGATAAATAGGTACCACTGTAAAAAGTGGGGAGTTAAAACAGTGTTTCCTTGCAGCCATGCTGGCCACATGGCCATGGACCTGCACAACACTGGCTCTTCGGCTGGAATACGGAGATGAGCACCATCCCTAGAGTCGGACACGACTAGCACGCATGTGCGGGGGGAGCCTTTACATTTATGTAATATTATTCCCTTATCTAATTTTAAAACTATGCATTTAATGTGGGGAGTCAAATTAGCTGCTAAGATGAATTAATTAGTTTCTACTGGAAACCTAACTGAAACTAAAGAGGAAGATGATTGATTGAGATGACTGATTTTGGCACTGGGGAAAAATATGTATTTGTGTGTTTGTGTAGTCACATATATATCCACATTTATTCCCGGAACAAAATCTGCTCGCTGACCGGAATTGTTCTGAAATTTTTGCTCACCTTGTAAAATACGCATAGACCGGGATACTTGTAAACCGAGGTATTACTGTAAATAAATTCACCAGTTGCTACAATTGCAGTTCTTCTTATAGCCATTTGCATGGCAAAGTTTATTTATTTATTTATTTATTTATTTATTATTTATTTATTTGGAGCAAGGTTTTCGTTAACATGGCAGAAGAGCTGTTAACTGAACAGTTCACAATTTGGAAACTTCCCGAACAGATCCTTCTTTACAGGAGAAGTGTAACTCAGGATGAGTCTCTGAGAAAGGGCACATTATGATTATTTTTCTTTAAGCTGAACTCTTTTAAAAAATCTGTATTTCTGATAAAGCAGTGAACAATTGTTTGAGCAATGAGATTTTCATTTACTTGTTCTCTCTCTCTCTCTCTCTCCCCCCCCCCAATCTCTACAGTTGACAGATCCATTCAGGCCTGTGTTGAGGGTAAGAAGGCTGCTAAGTCTTATTTGATCTTGGTTTGCTTTTTTTCCAGTGAGTTACTGGTAGGGATTCCTTATGCCTTTCTTCTTTATAATTATATAATTTTGTTCACAGAGAGGCATCAACATATGAGGGGCTTTTTATTCATCCTTTTTATTTTGTCTTCCTAACAGATAGGGGCTCAAATTCCTTCTGTTCATATCTCTCCACCCCTGCAATCCCAAGTGTCAAGGGGGCCCAGCAGTGATAGAACTGCAGAAAGCACCTTCATATAAAAGTGTGTGTTCCCCAGTTTGTCAAACAATCATGGGGAATGTCCATGTTAGAGTAAAAGGAAGGATGGAAAAACAGAGTAGATGTGGCAGGGGAAACTATAAGCAAAACAAAAATCTGGAAGTTGATTCGTGGCTACTGGACTTCTTTTTTTGAGAGATAGAAACGTTTCGCTGTTCATCCAAACAGCTTCATCGGTTTGGATGAGCAGTGAAACTTTTCTCTCTCTCAAAAAAAAGAAGTCCAGTAGCCATGACTCAACTTCCAGATAAACTCACCTGGATGACTGAGAATCTTCACAGACAAAACAAAAATGTTACTGTGTTTTTGAAGTTGCACGTTACTTTTTTCTGTGCAAAATCTAGTTCAGTCATACAGTCATAGAATTGACTGGGCCATCCAGTCCAACCTCCCGCCATGTGGGAACCCCCGTCAAAGTTCTCCCGTCATATGTAACACTATTGGTAGAGGAGAAACCCACCACTTCCACATCAGTGACAAATGTGTCACATAAATCGGCAAAGTCCAAGAGGCAAAGACCACCAACACTTGATGGAATGGACGGGAACAATCTAGTTGTGGAATCCCGCCACACTGGAATACCAATTGAAAAAAAATCTATATTCCAGAAATGCTGGTTTGAAACTATTAAGAAAGGACATTGACATTTGGAAATGCTGTAGGACAGTGGTGGCGAACATTTGCCACTCCAGATGTTTTGGACCACCACTCCCAGAATTCCGAGCCTGTATTTCCAATGACAAAGGACTGTGGGAGTTGTGGTCCAAAACATCTGGAGGGCCAAAGGTTCGCCACCACTGCTGTAGGATAAGAGAACAGACTGAGAAGGACGTAGACTTGCTTTCTCTGGAAGCAAGTCTACCTGTTAAGAAAATGAACTCTGTGACCCTCCTAAGGATGTCTTTATATAGTTCAGTCTGGTGTCCATTTTGATCTCGTAGGATAGGCATTGAGAATGCCCGTTGTCTGTTTAGCCAACATTATAATAGTGTTTAAAACAAACTTCTAGGTCACAGGCAGGTAATCTTGTTTGACTTACCATTCACCATTGGCTCTCTGAGGGAAGATGGAACGCAAGGACATCTGAGTGGCCCCAGGTCCTCCACCTCATTGAAATTTCAGAGGTAAATGGCACCTGATACTGGGGAAAAGTTGTTGCCACAATGCCGTGCTCCAGGGACTGGCTCCTTTAAGACTGGATTCAAATCACCGCTTGGCTATGGAAACTCAACCAAGGAAGCTCCTGTAGCACCCACACAGCATCAAAAAACCTTATTAGAATTACTGTAAGTCAGAAACAATTTGTTGGTACATTGACACCTCAAAAGATGGGATTGTAATAGAAAGGTATGTTAAAATGCAAACCAAGTGGTTCTCATTGATATAAACAGTTGTATGCTGGAGTTTGTATCCTGATAGGAAAATTACGTGCTGTGAACAAATGACAACTGGGATCAGATCTTGGCACAACTAACTCTGCATTGGTGGGTCTTCACACTGCCCAGAAAAGCCGTTGTGAAGACATGAGATAATTCCTAGAAAGTGTAGAATTGTAGAGTTGGAGGTTGAGTTTCCATGAACAAGCAGGCATTTGAACCCAAGTCTCTACCAAGCTGCACTGACACTCTCAACGTCTCGAGAGCCAACAGCACCTCTACCTGTACTATATTGATCAGTTTTGAAGTTGTCAAGAGCAACAATCGGTTTGCAAACTCAGTTACAGCATTCTTTTTTACAAGCTGAGTCTAGGGCTGAGAACCTTCATGAAGCTCAATAGGCCTGGGAATCAATGGAAGGCCCCTTCTGACTACATCACATTGAATTTCACAATGGAAGAAAGACAAAGAGCAACAGTTGTCCATTGGCGACAGGTACAGGCTTAGGTGCTCCTAATTTCTTGCCGTTTTTGCTACCTTGTGTTTTTCTTCTTTCGTAGAAACCAGGAAAATGGTGTGCCATGCATGTGCATATCGCTTGGCAGATATACCACCATCAACAGAAAGTCAAGGTGAGTCGCCGAGGCCTAGTGGCATGACCGTAAGAGAGGTCAAAGCCATTAGGAAGGAGTTACCCATCAATGGCAGAGCACACAACTTGCGTGGTTTAATTTCAGCATCCCCGGTTAGTCAAGAAACACACTTGTCCATGCGAGGCCTTGGAAGAACCACTGCCGTGGCTAGAATCAGTTGCCTTTATTTGTTTCCTTGTTTGTTTGTTATTTATTATCATTCATCTCCCCAGACGGGACTTGGGATGATTTCCCATATAAAACTCAATAAAACAATGGATATTAAAAAATCTAAAAACCATCTGAAACTAACTATGTAAATATAAATAATTGTTAAGAGCAAGCAGCAAAGCTTTTGAAAGAAAGAGAAGTGACGGCTGCATATTCCACCCCAGGCAAACTGGCAGAACCATGTTTTTAGGCTTTTGCAGAAGGCCAGGAGTGAAGTGGCTGTCTCAGCTCTGGAGGCATGCTGGTCCAGAGGGCTGGGGCTACCACAGAGAAGGTTTGTCTTCTAGACCAGTGTTGGCGAACCTATGGCACAGGTGCCAAAGGTGGCACTCGGAGCCCTTTCTGTGGGCACCCCCAACATCACCCCTTCACAGCCACCTGTATTCAGGTTAAATTGCTATAGCGGCACTTTGTGAATAATTAGTGGGTTTTGAATGGCAGTTTGAGCACTCGTTCGCCAAAAGATTCGCCATCACTGTCCTAGACCCTGTCAGATGAAATTCTCTTGCTGACGGGGTCTGCAGCATGCCATCCCAGCACAATCAAGGGGGATGGGCTGATGTAAAAGGGGTGGGGCAGTCCCTCCGGTAGCCTGGCCCTATGCCATGTAGGGCTTTAAAGGTGATAACCAACACCTTGAATTAAACCAGGAGGCAAACTGGCACCCAGTGCAGCCCATGTAACAAAGGTGTTACAAGTGCCAATCTTGGGGCACCAAGAATTACCCGCGCCGTGGCACTTTGGGCCAGCTGTAGCTTCTGAATACCCTTGTACTGCGCATTGCAGTAGTCTACGTGGGACTTATAACAAGGGCCTGAGTAACTTGTTCAGAGTGTTTTTGTATTTGTTTCCACTCTTCCAATTAAGACTTACAAAGTAATTTATAAAATTTAATAATTCAAACTTCAGATTTAAAATTTTATTAAATTGCAGTCATATGACCCATACAAAATTCCACATGCTACCTTTGGCACCTGGACCATAGATTCATCAACACTGTCCTATGCAGTTGGGATATATATTCTAAACATATCCTATGGCGTTGGTGGCGAACCTTCGACGCTTCAGATGTTTTGGACCACAACTCCCAGAATTCTGAGCCTAGATTGCCAATGAGAAAGGACTGTGGGAGTTGTGGTCCAAAACATCTGAAGTGCCGAAGGTTCGCCACTACTGTCCTATGAAGTTACACCTAGTATGTGCAAAAAAGTGAATAGTCCTTTCTCAATCGCAGAATTGTATGTGCTTAATCCAAATAGGTATGCCATAAAGTAGCCTTAAGGCCATATTTATGTTGAGTTAATTCTAAAATTATTTTAAAAACACATTAAAAGATTTATTGATGCAATGGTGAAATAAAATTCTATGAACAGCTTGAATAGGTCTGAAATGTTCTGAGTTGTATATTGTCCTTCAGTACTGTAAGCTGCCTTGGGTTCTTTTCCAAGGAGAAAGGTGGGGTAAAAATATTCAAAATATTGTAAATGCATTATACAACACAGGACCTTCAGTCCTTTCATCGTCTTTAACCTCTGGAGCTCTCCCATCAGTCTGTGAAATCTAACGGAACATATCTCTTCTGGCAAAGCTTTGATTAATGTCCCTCAGAAGACCTTCCTGAAAAAAGTCTTGGTTTTTTCGTAACTGTTTTCTTTATGTCTTTCTGTTTCAGAAACAAATGCAGTCAGATCCCCATAAATTGGATTTTGGCTTGAAACCCGAGTTTCTGAGTAGGCCACCAGGTCCAAGTCTTTTTGGGGCAATCCACCATCCTCATGACTTAGCTCGGCCATCAACTCTCTTCTCTGCAGCCAGTGAGTGTGAAAAACAGCCATCACTAATACTATGGACGGTGCATGGACAGGTCATATGGTCATCTGAGATTCTTAGTAAAGTGGCAAGCAGGGTAAAGACTGTGCTTCAGGACCTTGACCAAAAGTTGAGTCGTGGCAACTGGACTTCTTTTCTTGTGAGATCGAAATGCTTCGCTACTCATTCAAGCAGCTTTTGTCAGTCTGAGACAAGTTGGTAGCAAGACTACTTATATTTCACCATGTTTTCACATCACCTTGGTCTGAATAGGCTCATTAGATGCACAACGGCCTGGGGTGCATGAAAGTCCCACCTATTCAGCCTTGCCCAACACTCATTAAGTATGGGGCGTTTGATGGAGGTTTGAAGTGCTTCTGATTTGCCTGGGGGTTAGAGGTGGGCACAAAGAGAAACGAAATGAAACAAATTTCTGTTCTATTTCGTTTCCCCATAGGAATGCATTAGCAATGCATTCCTGTGGGGAAAACCCTGTGGTTTCCCCCCAACGAACCCAATGGGGTGCGGGAAACCGCGGGCTTTTGGCCTCCCCCAGCCCCGATCAGCTGGTGCGCGGGCTGAGGAGGCAAAACAAAAAGTCTTAAACTCCCGCCTTTTCCCCTGCGTTGGGAAAAGTTGGAACATTTTTCCTTTCCCTTTTTCTCCATTGAAATGCATTGAGCCAATGCATTTCAGCTGAGAATTTTTTCCTCATTGGCATGCATTGGTTCAATGCATTCCAATGAGGAATCGCTGGGGCACTTTTTTTTTTTGCCTCCCCCAGCTTATTATTGTTTGTTTGTTTGTTTTGCCTCCTCATGCCAGCTGATGGGTGCTGGGAGAGGCAAAAAAAAAAAAAAACACCCCTTGCCATTTCCCCGTTGGGTTGGGTGTGGAAAAGCCGGGAGGTTTTTAGAACTCCAACCTCCCCCGCCCCAATCGGCATGGGGAAAAGGCAGGAGGTTAAAACTCTTTTGGCCACCCCAGGACACCACCTGATCGGCGCTGGGGCTGGCTAAAAAAAGTCACACAAGCACACCCACACCCACACACACCACACATAACAAACTGAACCAAAATGAAATATGAAATGATTTTTCTTTTAAAAAAAGAAAAGCTCTCCCCAAACTAAAAACAAAACGGAATTTTTCGTTTCATGCCCATTTCTACTTGGGATCGATGAAAGGGCAGCATGATAAATGGCAGACAGATTGTGCCTAAAAACCCCACCTCTGATGAGAGAGGGATTTTCAATACACTTATGGATGGCTTCCCTGACCCCTCTCTGGATCCACCTATCTTCTCTGTCTAATATGTGTATACCCTCATCTTCAAATGAGTGCTCTTTGTCCTTCAAATGAAGGCACACAACTAACAAGCCTATTCAGCCTGTCCACTTAACGACCAGGATGGCTAAAAAGCAAGGTGAATTATAAATTGGAGGCCTCACTACCAACTTTCCCCAGACTGATGAAGCTGCTTGGATGAGCAGCGAAATGTTTCGCTCTCACAAGAAAAGAAGTCCAGTTGCCAACTTCTGGAGGACTTCACCTGGAGGACCGAGAATCTTCACAGACTTCAGGCCCTTGAATAGCTCTGAGCAAATAACTTGCTTTGAAAAGCTTTGAAGATCTACATTCTTAAATTCCATCACTTTTCTGAAATAATGGAGAATTCCTGGAGAGAAAGGCCTTCCAGCAACCTAGTATACCCATCACCTCTCTCTCTCTCTCTCTCTCTCTCTCTCTCTCTTGTATTCTGCTTATAAAGGTCAGGGTTGTAGGATTATGGTGGCTCCACTCCAGAGCAGAAGATGTAAACAAGTCCATTTGTTACGGATATCTCTCTGTTGGATTGTGTTGATTGGAGTCAAGTAGCTTCTGGCGGGCAGAATTCAGTTTAGGTTCATCATCGTGACCTGCTCCTGGGTTCCAGAGCTTTTGTGGACTACAATGGGCCTATCTAATGGAAAGATTGTAGACTTTGTAGTCACGAAAATTAATTTTAATCAAACTTTGGAAGTCTAGCATCATAGTGGCTTTGTTCCCACTCTGGCTCTGTTCATCAGAGAACGTGATTGCTATGAAGATGGTAATTTCACCTTGACATTAGGTTTAAATTAGGTTTTAAAAAATTCTAGCCAAAGATTATTACAGGTGTACATACCAGTCTTCTCCAAATCTGGTGTGTTTTTAACACTATAAGTCTTATCATCCCTGTTTGTTGCCTGTTAATTCTTATTTATTACATTTGCATCTCACCTTTCTCCTAGGTCAGTGCTGCTGAACCTTTGGCCCTCCAGATGTTTCGGACCACAACTTCCACAGTTGTTTGTCACTGGTAATGCAGGCTCAAAATTCTGGGAGTTGTGGTCCAAAACATCTGGAAGGCTGAAGGTTCGGCAGCACTGACCTAGGTGAGACGCAAATAAATAAATAAATAAGTCAGAACACCGGATTTAGCTCCTTGGTGAGCAGCTTACTGAGGTTCAACCACTACAGATCAGATCTTTTGCAAGGCATCTTCTTCTCTGGCCTCTCGAGTTCCAAGTTCGCAAGGTTCAGGTTAGGACACTGTGGTTGTGTTCTTGGAGCCTTCTACCCAAATGGTTTTTCTTTTGAATATGCTTGGCAGGTGCTGCCCACCCCGCAGGGGCCCCCTTCGGCCCTCCACCCCATCACAGCAACTTTCTCAACCCAGCTGCCCATTTAGGTGAGTAAAACTCGGCCGTCTGTAAGCAAATGGGATCATGAGCCTACCGCATGTTGAGGGCCTCGCCCGAAATCTGGCAATAAAACAATACATTTGCTGAAGCGGTGAACTGGAGCTGGTAGGGGGTAGGGGCTGGTGGGCCACTGGATTGAGTTCTGTTGTAAAAATAAGCTAGGCTGTTTGAAGCGCACCCGTAACCTGTTTGAGAACTGATGGATAGTTTGGCCAGATGCAGTTCACCATTGGGCCACCCTGATGTGTGTATATAAATAAATTCAATCATCCTTCCAAGTATGCAGTTCTAAGACTGTTGTTGTTCCTTTTCAATTCATCTTCAATCTATCTTGTCCCCCGGATTCAATCCGGCTGGAAGAAACAGAGCAGCAAAACTGCTTTTCATATCTGCATTTAAGGGAGAATCCTTTGTTTTTAAAAAAAAGAGCCCCAGAATTAGTCATTTCAATGCCGAGAGCTCCTTCTAATTAGAAGACTAATTCTACCACACATCCTTTAAAATACTGTATTGATTTCCTATAATTTAACAGAGAGCGCAAATAGGTGAGTTTTGACATATATGCTGAGATTTGTATTGATTTGTCATATTGACTGATTGTATTGCTCTGTCGTGACATGGTGTTCCAAAGTCCAGGATTCCTACTAGAGTGAGTAGAATGGAAGGGACAGCAGAATGAGGAAAGAGTTTAGGTTTTCTGAATGGGATAACCTGAACCTAGGAGAAGCAGGAATCCAGTTCTGCACAGTTTGAAAAACCCCAGGATGAGCAATAGATGAAGCTGAAGGAACAGGGACGTGTGATATCTCAGGACTCCACAACATCACGTGGACAATCTCCGCGTGTAGTAAAGCCTCTCCTGTTCAGGCTGTTGTACTGCATCTCTTCCTAAGGCATTCAATTTGGCCCCGAATAGGTCAAATAACACATTGGAGCTGGACTTCTCAAATCACAGAATCCTGTGCTGAAAATTCTCAGATTTAGTGGACCATCCTCTAGAACTTGAACATTTATTTATTTATTTATTTATTTATTTATTTATTTATTTATTTATTTATTTATATACTGCCCGTCTTCCCAGGTATTTGCCTTTCACCCATTTGCGATTCTGGAAAAGATGCCCAGACTCAATTTGTCATGACCATATGTGCTACTCCATCTAGGTAATGCCCTTCCCATTAGCATCTTTTCCTTTGGTTTCAGAGACTTTTAATCGGCCCACGACGTTCACCAGCCTTGCAGCCATGAGTGGCAATGCCTTCGGGGGACTTGGCAACCCTGCCATTAGTGAGTAAATTCTCTTCCCACTCTGGCTGCGTCGGGCTTTTGTTCGGAATGTCAGAAAACGCAGGAACATTTTATGCAGAAAATTAGGATGGGAGTGCCTCTTCCCTTCCTCAATCATCCCTTGGTTCTCATAAAGGTCTTAAACCTATTTGTGGCCCGGATTGCTTCAGATGGGCTGACTGTTTGTCGCGGTTTTTAAAAAAATTGTGCCCCTTTTTGATAAATCTTACAAGCATGTTGAATCTTCAGGTGCAGAAGTATCTTCTGGACTTAATCTAGTACTGGAGAAAAAGATTTTAGAGTTTGTACCATTGAAGGAATGACAGGTTTAGTGGGGCTTTAAACAGCGCCGAAGCAAACACAACAAAATACCCTGCAGCGTAACTTGTATTAAAGAGAAAATTACAGAGCAGTGATGTGAAATAGCATACATACACATCTTCATCTCTGAGGTACACTCAAGTAAACTGTGGCAAGATTGTTTTTTAAAATAATATTATGTGCCTCTTTTGAGAGCTCATGCCCTGTTGCTTTTGACAAGTCAAGCTCACTTGACTAGATACTCTTCCATTTTTCTTGTGGGATTCAGTTCAGCTTTGCAGGGCAGTGCGGGCGGGGGAGTCTCAGATCTGGTTCAACAATTCTTGAATCCACTGGGACCAGCTGCTTATTTCTTGTTGCCCACTACTGGGTGGTTCAACCAATGTTAAAAGTGTTGGCCAATATGTCCTCTCAGTGCCTAATAGTAGCTAATCAAGAAGTAGATTCTTGTGGGTTTGTGCAAGATGGCGACAGAGGCTTTTTCTGGAAGTTGAGTCATGGCTACTGGACTTCGTTTTTCTTGAGAGATAGAAACATTTTGCTGCTCATCCAAACAGCTTCATCAGTCTGAATACAGCTAGTGTGAGTCCTCCATCTTATAGTCAGCTTTGACCTCTTGTCACCCTGGTCTGAAATAGGCTCAGTGGCTGGAATAGGCTCGTTAGGTAGACAATAGTATCCATAGCCTTAAGGTGAAAAATGGCCTAAGGTGCTGAAACCTATAAAGAATAGGTCGTTAGCTATGGCCTTGGTGGTGAAGGCTTTTTGAATTGTCTGGGTACTGTGGAAAGCACACCCTGATAAGTAGCAGATAGACTATGCCTGAGGCCGCCACCTCTGTTGAGGGAGAGGGTTTCAATGCTCACATGAATGGCTTCTTACCTACTGGTAAAGTGGATTAAGAAGGGGCCTCACATCTCACTATGTCAATATTTGGTTACTGCAATGAACTTCTGCCATGTGGCCACCACCAAAATATGCCCATGGAGTGCAGAATAGGTGTCTTCCTTGCTCCTCCTCCTTGTTGCTTTGACTCTTCATTCATCCTGTTTCCAACCTCACTTCCTGACTTCTACCTAGACTTGAATACCTCTGAATTTCAACAGCATCTACTGCTAGAAGAAATGTCACATGTGTTTCATGGCATGAACGCCAACCAGGTTCCATTCCTAGTTTAGATAAACAGACTAACGCAGTTCATCTCCTCCTGACATTACAAGTAGTTCTTATCAACTTGTTTCATCTTGAATATTTTCATATTTTATAACGTTCCATACCGAAAGGCTAGTAAAGAGGGGAATTATCTGTAATGATATGAAATCAGAAGTGAAAAATGTGCAATGGCAAACTGAAGACACCTAATCGTTTGAGGCAGAAACAAAAATGAAAGGGGGAAAAATTGATAGAGGTTGGCCATACCACTCAAAGGTGGTTTTCTATCATTTTCCCATAATGATCCTCAACGAAGCCAAGGGAACCTCAGAAACTTTACTGATATCTCTGTTAGAAATACACTGGCTATCTCAGCTATAATGCAGTAACAAAGTGATCTTACCGGGAATCATAGAATCATAGAGTTGGAAGAGATCTCAAGGGCCATCCAGTCCAACCCCCTGCCATGCAGGAACCCCCATCACAGGACTCCCGACAGATGGCCATCTAGCCTCTGCTTAAAAACCTCCAAAGAAGGAGACTCCACCACCCTTCGTGGCAGCATCTTCTACTGCCAAACAGCTCTAACCATCAGGAAGTTCTCTGAAAAGTTCAAATGGAATCTCTTTTCCTGTAGTTTGAAACCATTGCCCCGGGTCCTAGTCTCTGAAGCCATGGAAAACAAACCTGTTCCCTCTTCAATATGACATCCTTTCAAATATTTAAACATAGGTATCATATCCCCTCTCAACCTTCTTTTTTGAAAGGCTAAACATTCCCAGTTCCCTAAGCTGTTCCTCATAAGACATCACTTCCAGACCTTCAACCATCCTGGTTGCCTTCCTCTGCACCTGCTCGAGGTTGTCAACATCCCTTTTAAATTGAGGCACACAGAATTGGACATAGTACTCCAGGTGGGGTCTGACCAGAGCAAAATAGAATGGTACTATCACTTCCCTTGATCTCTAGTGTCCATATCTTCTCTGGGATTGACCTAACTGCAAGATGGGTGGTATAAAAATCCAATAAATAAATAATAAATTCTGGCATCCTGTGAAAACTACTCTGGAAGGCTTTCTTCTTCATGGCCTCTGCGAATCACACCTGTGGGTATTGTAGCATGCACACGCAAGCCTCAGAACCTTGTCGAATTTAAAAACAAAAGACACCTAGTCTCCTCCCCCTCCCAACTCACTGACGCACAAATACCCAGCTCTCTGCATTCCTTTTAGCCGCGGCCATGGAGGCCACTCTAGGGACATCCCCTTGTCTCTGTTTATCTTATACCTCCATGAGAAATAGTTCATTTCCCCCTTCTCCTATCCCCTTCCTTCTCTGCCGCTTCTCTCACCTTTTATGGCCTCTAGAGGCCCTTTTAAAAAGTATGTTGAGTGCATTCGTAAATATCCTGTAACTCAGTTATATAATTGGCCTGGAATTAACGATACGCCTGCACTGGATCGTGTTGCTTCTGGCAGAACCTTTCAGTATTCCTTATGCACGTCACCTTATTTCATTCCTCATGCACTTCGCCTGTGCTTACCCTTTCCGTGGGCTCTCTTGAGCTCAATTTTGGCATCACAGGAAAAAGTTCTTGATTTGGCCAATGCTGTACAGTTCAAGTACTTTGCTGAATTTTGGCTCTCATGTTCCCATTTGAGTATTTTTATTGCCTTTTTTTTTCTCCCATAGATTCTCTTATGACAATTGTGACTGAGGTAAATAGGAATCAAACTGAACCAAGAGAGGGCATAGCAGGTCTCAACTACTGATGTAATTTTTTTTGGAAATTTTGAAGCTCTTTTCTACCCCCACATGGAAAAAACCCAGAAATTTTCAGAAAATTTAAAAAAAAATGCTACGGCAGCACTCCTGGCGCCCCTTTACAGCTTGAAAGTCTTTCTTTCTTTTACTTTAGGAACATAAAATATGATTATGGGCAATTTGAGTTTGCATAAAATTATCACAACTAGCATATTAAAATATAGTGTATCCAAACAATTATTATAAACAGAATTTACTTTTCAAATAATATTTATGTATAATTATAATAGTAATTAAATTATTATTTACACAAAGGTTATAAACTAAATGGTTTGATTTTCTGGAATCAGATAAATGTAAACTCTTACCAAACATACCCATCCACATGCAAGAACAAAAGTGAAACCTTTTTCTTTTTTCTTTTCTTTATTGTTTTGTGTTTATGACAAAAGCAGCACCTCTTAAAAGAAGAAATGCACCTTGTTCTTGCATTGGAGAGTTCAGTTTGTAGCCACGGACTTGCTTATCCTCAGAAATTAGAATAGTCTGATACTATGCATATTTTTTAGAAATGATTTGGAAAATATTTGAACACCCTGTCTTAAAATATTTTATTCATCGTGTTAAAATAAAACATTCCATAATCATTTTTCCTTTTTTATTTTTTTCCATTTTTGGGGTGGGGGGGCACACAAAAAGGCTTCAAGAAAAAAAGTGGAAAAAAACTTTATTTTCTGGTCCTTCACATCTCTAATCAAAACTGCTGGTGGAGTTGAGGTCAACAAGGATGGCCTAAATTTTGGACTTGAAAAAAGGCCCCAAGTTGATTCAAACGAGACTGTGTCTGACAAGACTTAGGTTGCAAACCACACAGAAGCGTTCCACTTTCTGTCGGGATGGTATGAGGTCTCCTGCCTTGGTCAGGGGTTTGGACTGGAAGTCCTCCACGATCCCTTCCAACTCTACGAAGATTCTATGAGGTTGCAAACCACACAGAAGAGATCCACTTGTCAGTTTGCAGGCTCACCAGATGCTTAAGGCCAACAAGCTTAATGTGTTGCCATACCTACTGGTCCCTCCTCCACTTGCTCTCCATAGCTTGCAGACTGTCAGTATACGAGGGGTTATTGGGGTTATTGTATGCTCTTTTAGTTTTCCTTGGCAAAAAATGTTTTTGCCCCATTCTATCCTTCCTTTGTAATATTGTGTTCCACTCAATTAACTCAATTGCCTTTCTGTTTAGAGTGCCTGGTGCTAATGCTTATTTATTAATCTCCTTTCCTTTTCCAGCTATCCATAACATGTATTCATTTTAATCCCTGAATGGTGTAAAAAATAAAAAAATATTAAAGTTGAGTTTGATTGGTAAGTACCATCCAACTGAATGTTATCACTTTTTCCCCCTCCACTTCGCCATTTCAGCACCCAACGCTATGTTCGGCCACAAGGATTGCCCCAGTATGCAGAGCTTTAGCAACCCTCACGAGCCCTGGAACCGTCTACACCGAACTCCTCCTTCGTTCCCGACCCCTCCGCCCTGGCTGAAGCCAGGTGAGCTGGAACGCAGTACGTCTGCTGCAGCTCATGAGCGAGATAGAGATCTAGATAAAGGAGACTCTTCTCTTAGTAAGGATGACAAAGAAAGGTATGGAAGAACACTTTCTAGACATTGAGTGCAAAGTTGGGAAGGGGAAGGCATACTGGGAGCTACAAATAATTCACTGACCCTCTCAAAAGCCCCCTTCTTCTTGAATACATGTGTTGTACAGTTCCCTTCCCATCTCTGGCTGTTCTGCAAACAACTACTGTATACTGTATAAAACCTGTTGATTCAATGTCTACTCCAGTTGGGATTAGAGATAGGCTTTTCGTTTTGGAAGAGGTCAGTTTCCGAAACGAAATGCAGGAGCCCAGCTGAGATTTGGAACCAGAGGAATGAAATCAACTAATCCCTTACCTTGTGCTGGGCTCACGCAGGGCACGACTCCAATGAGGAAGAAGCCTCCGACGTGTCATCTTTCCTTCTCCCTACCACTGGCTAGTCAGGAGCTTTGCAGGGAAGTGCATCATCTTGCCTCTCTGTCTGATTGGCTGGTGCCACGGAGAAGGAAAGATGACACGTTGGAGGCTTCTTCCTTGTTGGAGTTGTGTCCTGTGGGAGCCCAGAACAAGGTAAGTGATTGGTTGACTTCATTCCTCCAGTTCCGAACATCAGCTGGGCTCCCACGTTTCATTTCGGAAGCTGACCACTTTCAAAACAAAAAGCCGATCTCTAGTTGGGATTGGATTGATGCCCCAAACTTTTAATGTTCGTATTAAATGCAGAAATCAGCTGAATCCTTTTCACACCACATTTTGCATATAATTTGCATTCTTGATTTCAAATAGTCCCTTTGAGGATGGTAGCTGCTTCTTAGGCCAACAGAAAGTAGCTTTGTAGAATCAAATTATTTTTTCCCCTTGAATAAAGGTTACCACAGGAGGATGAAGTAGTTGAAATGTCTCGACTTGTTCATAAATGACTTTGGAGAAGTCCTGTCATTGTTTCCTGAGGCAGATAGACATTGCAGTCCAACAATTGGTCTCCCACCCATTCTAACCACTAAGCATGGAGTTGCACATTTTGGAGGCGGGTTGTCTCTGCCAACACTGATGGTTCTGTGCTTCTTTATATCTAGGGAGAGTACCGAGAAAAGACACTCCAGCCACCCTTCACCTGCACCTGTCCATTCCCTGAGCTCTCTTGGGCATAACCGCAGCTCAGCAGAGCCCACCAGGAGCCACCTCAACCCAGAAGTGCGGGAGAAAGAGAAACACAAAGAGAGAGAGAGGGAGCACTCCGAATCACAAAAAGATGTCAGCATTGATGAGCACAAGGCAAAAGACAATTATATTTCAGACAAAGAAGGTCAGACACCTGAGAGTAGGCCGCTGGAAGACTCTAAACAAGCATCACGTGTATCTTCACCCTATGCTAGGCCACCAGCTGTGGAGAGCACCAGACCTAACAGCACCTCCAGCCGGGAGGCTGAGAAGAAGACTGAACTTACATATGAGAACCTGAAGAAGTCCAGTGAAGTGAAAGTGAAGGAGGAAAGGAAGGAAGACCACGATATTCCACCGGATGCATCACAGCCTCATCGATCATCTGAGCAGCCACAACCCATGTCCACATCCAATGTTCACTCGGCCCCTTTGGTGTCTATGCCCATGTCTGTGGGCATCACTGGTATCCACCCCATGAACAGCATCAGTGGCCTAGACAGAACTCGCATGCTGACACCTTTTATGGGGATCAGCCCCATTCCAGGCGGCGAACGTTTCCCTTACCCTTCTTTCCACTGGGATCCAATGAGGGACCCTTTGAGGGACCCCTACCGGGACTTGGATGTCCACCGGAGAGACCCTTTGGGCCGAGATTTCCTTCTGAGGAATGACCCGCTGCACCGTCTTTCTGCGCCCAGGCTGTACGAGGCAGAAAGGTCTTTCAGGGACAGAGAGCCCCTTGACTACAATCACCATCACCACTCCCTCTCTGTCGACCCTCGCCGGGAGCACGAACGAGGAAGCCACCTGGACGAGAGGGAGCGGTTGCACTTGCTGAGAGAGGAGTACGAACACATACGCCTTCACTCGGGTCACCCGGCGGCCCTGGACGGTCACTTGCACCACTCGAGTTTAATCACTCCAGGCCTTCCAAGCATGCACTACCCTAGGGTCAGCCCCCCATCAGGACTTCAAAATGGGCTCGTTAATAAAACTCCTCCCACGGCAGCTCTCAGCGCCCCTCCCCCGCTCATTTCTACTCTGGGACCACGGCCGGTCTCTCCGCGAAGGACTACACCCTTGTCCACAGAACTAAGGGACAGGCCACCCTCTCACACACTCAAAGACATCGAGGCACGATAAGACAAGGTGTTACTAAGCGGAAAATATATTGAATCCTTCTTACTCATTCAATAGACTTTGTTTATGACCCAACGTGCAAAATGTAGACACCAGGCGTGGAAGGATATTGTGTGGTGGTGGTGGTTTTTTTAAATTCCGTTGTTTATTTCATGCAGAAAATAGCTGTGAAAGAACTTGCTTTCTTTTCACAGGTTTGATTAATTTCTATTGCATCAGCAGGAACTATATGTGTTTTGCTTACAAATTGCCAGAATTCTCTCTTCCCGAAATGAAGACGTAGATCTCATTTTCTTTTGGAAACATTTTTTTAAAAACGGTAACAAAAAAAATGTGTCATGGGTCATATATGCAAACGGGGTAAGACGAAAAGCTTTACTTTGTAAATATGTAAATACTGAAAACGAAGCAACATAATACATGAATACTTCTTAAACTGTCCAAAAGGCCACAATGGAAGTTGTGGCATAACTATTATGACAGCTAAATCCCTTCAGCTATGCAATGAATTTTTAGGGCTTTTTTTTCACAAAAGCCTGTTTAACTCAATGCCTTGTCCAAGCATTCAATTAAAGTCATAATTTCCCTGAACAACCTTCTGTTTACTTGTAATCTTTTTAACGAAGATACAAAGCCATCAAAATATAGGGCATCCTAAGCAAACAAAATAGAGGTATCAGCTGTTTTTTTTTTCTATTAGGGCTTTTAAGTTGCAGAACAAAGGACTAGATTTGTTTCCTTACTCGGCTGTCACGATCCACCATATACAAATTAGAAATATAATTCCCCAAATCTACTTATTGGTAGCACAGATTTGGGTTCCCAAGGGCCTAAAGCATCTTCCTGTTGAGTGTGTCATGTCTCAGTATTTCACAGATCCTTTATTGTCCCAAATAAAATGGCACAAGCTTTGATGCTGTTTTGTTGTCTTGCCTGTCACTTGTCCTGGTACAAGGGTTGTCAGAACTCATGCATGCCATTCGGCTAGTAAGAGCATTAAGATAAAAAGCTGTGTTTAACCCATGACTGTCCACTTTGACCAGCACCTCCAGCTTTCCAGGGTATCAACGTAGGAACATAAGAACATAGGAACAGCCTTGCTGGAACAGGCCACAGCCCATCCAGTCCAACATTATGTTTCACACAGTGGCTCACCATTTGCTTCCAGCTATTCCCAAGCAAATGTCTCCACCTGTGTAAGATTCCCCGCATATGAAATTGAGAGATGTCCCACCTCTCTCTCCAACCCGGAGGTTGTCCTTAAGCATCCATAATGATAGCCATTGATACCTTTGTTCTCCACGAACTTGTCCAATCCTTTCTTAAAGCTGACAAGGTGAGATTCTTTCCACCCCTATGGGGAGAAAGTCTCCGATTCAAACCTCTCTAAGTTTGAAAATCAGGTGTAATAAGTTCACAGTTGACACTTGACTTACTTGGCATTGGTAAATTGCTACGCAATGAAACAACACAGTCAATGTGAACATGGAGGTGCTGAGGACAAAGATACCAGTAAGTCTGTATCACTGTGCATGATGATTGCAGCATATCACATTAAACAATAGAGGTGGGACATGTTTACACTTCTGGACTACTATTTCTGGAATTTGACAACATGATACGTTCTGAGTGTGTTAAAAAAAGGTTTCCCGTGTCTGAGTTCAAAGATCCAATGAGCAAAACAGTAAATAAAGTTAATATTATATTAACTAAAGATGCCTTGCCTCTAAAATTTGGTTGTAATGGTTCATAACCGGATATGTTGAAATTTTACTGCCTACATGCCACGAGGTTATGTGCAATCTGAAACTTGGGAAGTTCATTATATTGAGACAAAAATCTTTATCATTCTTCCCGTTTTGCCAGGAACCCCCCAATCATTCTCTGAGAGTTCCTCTGAGATATCTCGTTGGGGCTTCTTAAATTTAGGGTTAAATTTTTGGGGTTCTGGGCATGAGAAAAACTGACCTGCAAGTAAAATAAATAACTTTTAAACAAAATAAAATTGTCTTGCCTTTCACAAACCTCTATTTTCATATATATCTTTCTCAATGCCGAAATAATTTGGTAAGAATATGACTTTATCAGAAAGCATACACTACCTTGCATACTACTGGACTGTAAAAATACATGTATGGAATACGAGTTCCATTGGTCTAAATGTATTAACGTGACATCTTGTTTTCCTGTTTTGACAAAAAAAAGAGAGAGAGAGAGAGAGAGAGAAAAGTCTAATTGAAGACAGTTGTTTCTAATGACCAGAATTCTATTTTTAGTAATCACCTGAAAAGTTTTAGTTGTGAACTTCCAATTTTGTGAACTCCAGATGTTGTGCAGTGGTTTGTTTGTTTTTAAGAACAAGACAAAAGGAACAAAAAAAAGAGAGAGAGAGAGAGAAATTGGGGGGCATTGTCAGAGTACATTGTAGTGATAGCTTTCCGTCTTGTAAAGAAATTGTTATATACAACTCTTTTTGCTGTTGCTCCTGTATGTAATAGTCCTTTCCTAAAGCCTATGTGAAAAAGAGGGGGAAACCCAAATTCAAAATAACTCAGTTCACAGCATGTTTTCTTCATGAGCAAAAAAAATTGTGTAATGTAAAATCTGTGCCATGTTATTAAAAAATGTGAACTCAACGGGTAGATGCCTCTTTGTTTGGACCCAGTCCAACAAGTATCGTTGTCCCCTGACCCCTTTCTTCTTTTGAAGAAGACAGTCTCTCCGTTTTCAGTCCATGACGCCATGTCACAGGTTGGGAAGCAAGGCGCAGTGACGTTGAACAACGCCTTCCCACTATTCCATGTAGGTCACAGGCATACCCAAACTTCGGCCCTCCCGAGGTTTTGAATCACAACTCCCAGAATTCCAAGCCTGTATTTCCAATGGCAAAGGACTGTGGGAGTTGTGGTCCAAAACATCTGGAGGGGCGAAGTTTGGACATGCCTGATGTAGGACATGTTATCCAATAACTCTTTTTTCTTGGCATTGCAGTCCAATATTCTCCAAGGGGCTTTTCAACCCCCAAATTAGATTTTTTGGGGGGGGGGGTTGATTTATGCATTTTTACCTATGCAGCTCTTGGGACATATGCAGTTCTCAGGACTTCCTTCCTGTTACAAGGAGGGTAGTAATACCATCAAAGTACCCAACTTCCAGCCATATCAGTAAGCATGCTATAATCATTTGTAGTCTAGAATAGAACGTACAGTGGTACCTTGTATAAAAGAATTAATGTGTTCCAAATGAAATTCTGTTAAGCAAATTTTCCTTTATACAAATTTCCCATAGGAATGCATTGAAAACAGTAATCCCTAGTTGCGACCATTTTTATGTTGTACAGATTTTATGTTATACAAACTGTTTGTTATACGAGGGTCCACTGTATTCTTGAAGGCTTTCATGGCCGGGATCTGATAATTGTTGCAAGTTTTTCGGACTGTTTGGCTGTGTTCTGGAAGTTTTTCTTCCTGACATTTCACCAGACTCTGTGGGTGGCATCTTCAGAGTGCAAGAACTCCAGAACACGGCCAAACAGCCTGGAAAACTCTCAGCAACTACTAGAAAAGAATGTTTTCAAACACATTTTGTTACTGATCTAAAATATTTCTATGCCATCTTTCACTCTGAAAAGCCCCAGGGTGGCAAATTGTTAACCTTTCCAAATTTTCCAAAGCAAATAAAGCTGGTAAATGTTGGTGGAGCAGAAACCCCCTTTTCTGGAATAATATAAAAAGTTCACGTTTCGAAACTATTCACACCAAAGCAAATAAAATCGATCATCCTTGGTAGCGCTCAAAATTTGCTCTATACGACTTACATAGTGGATTATCAGTTTCTTTGGACAAATAGGTCATATTCGACATAGTGTTCATATTGACTTTTAAAAGGAGCAACATTTACCTCAAGAGCCGAGAGATTCTCGTATCACGCAGAAACCCCAACGAAAATATGTTCAATTTTGTTCCATTCCCTTCCTTTGGTCTTCAGAACTCCTACCAAAAGTACCTGCCATTTTGTAAGCAGTTATGCTAAATATCAGTGACAATAGTTAGTAAAAATTCAAAGTGGAAGGGATTCTATTAGGTCCTGTTACCTGATAGTTATACCTCGTGAAGGTCATAAAATCACCAAGGCAATAGAAACGAATTTCTTTGGAGAGAAGGCCCACACGTAATTAAAGGATCAAGTCCACAGATAACAATACGTTTTCTAAAATTAATAAAGGAGGCTGAGAAAAATAGGCCCTCTACTTCATTTCTAGCTAAGCCTGAAATACCATTAAGACCACTACCAAAGGCAAGTCAAGAGAGAGCATTACCTAAAAGGGCTTACGAGTGCCTTGGATGATGAGCATTTTGCAAACCAAGCAAAACCTTTAGTAGAATTTTGCCTCAGTTTGCAAGCTTTGCTCCAGTTTGCGAGCAAGGCGCACCTCAGCGTGGGCCCCGTGTTGCCTGGAACGGGACTCCAGAGCTCGTACCAAGCTGCGTGGTGGGCCTGTGCGGGGCATCTGGACCTCCCCCCAGGCCTGCCGCTGCCTGGGGGGACCAGAAGTGACTCCCTGCGAACCAGAAGTGATACCTGGAGAACTGGGCTCTCCACGGGCCCAGTGATGCCTGGAATGGGCCTCCAGGGCGTCTGGCCAGGCCCAGCACTGACCAGAAGTAACTTCCAGGCTGTGCAGTGGGCCTGCGCTGGGCTTCTGGAGCTCACCTCAGGCCCAGCGCCACATGTCTGTGGCCTCCGCAGCACACCCCGGGCCCAGTGCTGCCTGGCTGCAGCCTCCCAAGCTCACTCTGGCACTGTCCACCTGTGGCCTCCGCAATACACCCCAGGCAGGGCTGGGCCCAGGGTGAGCTCTGGAAGCCACTGCAGCTCCCAGACAAAGGAGATTTCCCCATAAGAAATAATGGAAACTGGGACACCAGGATGGATTGGGTAAGTTTCCATTATGTCCTATGGGGGAAATTGGTTTGATACATGAGCATTTTGGTTTACGAGCATGCTTCTGGAACAGATTATGCTTGTAAATCAAGGTACCACTGTATTTGTAACATTCAATCCATTCTTTTTCTTAGCATTTGTCCCACTTGGTGGTGAGGTCCACTATACAGTATTCTTGTAATAAAGCTTTCCTGACCTTCCATTCCTATTGAACATTCTGCTGGTGTATATACGTCGGTGCATGAAGCTTGTTCTAAAAACCAAATTACATATGCTTTTCGTTAATGTTACCTCTATCATTCCAACTTCTCATGCAAAAGAAAACTCAGCCCAGTAATTATATTGGAACCTGAAATCTATAACCGCTCCCTGCCAAGATGTTATAATAAAGATTATGCACTTTTCAGTTTACAGGGTAGCAGAAGCGATAGAAATATACTGGTTTTCTGAAAAACCTTTTATTCCACTGTTTTTCCTGTTAACAATGGTGACTCTTCCAAAAATGAATTGTCTATAAGGCACCATATATTTAATTCCAAAGCTCTTAACGCTGCTAAACATCATTTTCAAATTTGGTTAAATGCAATTAACAGCAATGCAGGTACATTTGTACCTGAATCGCAATAAGGATCTGCAGTGGAACGCTTTTTCATTCAAAAAACTAATGCGGAACTAGGTAAAACGGATAAAAAGTTAGCATTAGTTAAGATCAGGCCACCATAATATCAGAAAGAAACCAAGGAAAAGAGAGCAGAATCAAAAGAAAATTTCCAGTGTCAAGATGGCAATGTGAAGTGTGTGCATTTCCATGTATCACCACAAAACGGCGCCTTTTACTTATCAGTGTAATGCTTGTGATGCATTTCAATATGTTATATCACACTAACCTAAAAGCTGAAATTGAGAATTTTTAACGGAAGTTCTAGGACCGAATGTTCACTAACAATATCTAGCTCCTACTTATTTTGATGAGCTGTCTTAAAAGGGGGAAATGAACATATTAGTTCAATTGAGGAAAATCCTCTAAGACTTCCATTTCTAAACCTTACCAGTTGATATAGTGAAAGAAGGAACATTTTGGAAGTCTTTTGCTTCTGCACCTTTTGTTATGAGGCGACGAGTTGCATTTTTGGTGCCAACCATTTGCTCGTCTTGACAATATTAAACATAAACGGAATTTAGTTTTTTTATAATTCATTTCTTGATGAGTAGGGAACACAATTTATGGTGTGAGCATTTTGGGTTTTCTTCACGCTTGGGTGCCCTAAGTCATTTCTTCTAAGCCACATACTTCTCAGTGTGACAGGCTAACTTTGCCAGGATTAATAACATTTCCATGAAAACATCGCATCTGAGGCCACATCCGTCTCATTGATTCCTTCCTCCACACCAAGGTTTTCTCACTTAAAAAGTGAATGCCCCAACATAGAATCATAGAATCATAGAGTTGGAAGAGACCTCATAGGCCATCTAGTCCAACCCCCTGCCAAGCAGGAACTCCCATCACAGTATTTCCGACAGATGGCCATCCAGCCCCTGCTTAAAAACCTCCAAAGAAGGAGACTCAACCACCCTCCTTTGTGGCAGCATCTTCCACTGCCGAACAGCTCTAACTGTCATGAAGTTCTTCCGAATGTTCAAATGGAATCTCTTTTCCTGTAGTTTGAAACCATTGCTCAACATGTACCTGCCATTATCGCCACTAAGCGATATCCCAGATTCAGATTCTCTGAAATCTTCGCCAAGATAAGATCAGATCAATAAGATAAGATAAAACCTTTATTGATCCCACATCAGGGAAATTTACTTGTTACAGAGCTCCCAATACAAAGAATAAGGAAGTGTAAGTGCACAAAAAAGTGTAAGGTGAGAAAGATGATAATAGAGATTAAATAAAATAAAAATCCAATATATAGTGGTACCTTGTATAATGGAATTAATTCATTCCAAATGAAATTATGTTAAGCAAATTTTCCTTTTTACAAATTCCCATAGGAATGCATTGAAAACAGAGTGATCCCATTTTATGTTGTACGGATTCTCCCCATAGGCGATTATGTTAAGCAAATTTCCCCTATCTCCGGAATTTTTTATGTTGTACAGATTTTATGTTATACAAACTGTTTGTTATACAAGGGTCCACTGTACAAATAAACACAATAAATTAAGAAAATAAAAAAATTAAATGTGAAAAAAGAAGCTACAATACGCGAACATGAATATGTGAGACTGTAGAGTTGTAGAGTCTCACAGCAAGTGGGAACAAAAGACCTGTGGTAGCACTCCTTTCCACACCGGGGATGTCTGAGTCTGCCACTTGACCAAAGCTTTGCAGATTTTGTTCCAAGGACAAAAGGGTACAGTTAACTCTATAGGCATTACCTGGCCTTTTCTGAGGAAAAAAAATAAACTTTTCTACTCACAGAATCATAGATGCGTTGTAGGGTTGGAACTCCTAGTCCAAACCACTGGCCAAGGCAGGCGACCTCATACCACCCCAGACAGATGGCTGTCCAGTCTTCTCTTGAAAACCTCCAGCAATGGGGCACTCGCAGCATCAGGAGGCAAGCTGTTCCACTGTTGAATGGCTCTCGCCATCAGGACATTTCTCCTTATTTCCAGCTTGGCTCTCCCTCTGATGGGTTTCCATCTATTGGTTCCTGTCATACTCTTCCTGTTGTATTCTGGAACGAGAAAAGCAGGAAGCTAATGCAAGAGGTATTGAATTGATTGGTTTGTTCCTGCAATAATTGTTGAGTAAATATACAATAAACGTGCTTTGGGGCAATAGACAATGGCTTCATATTCATGTGGGGCTGTTCCTCGTGGGAGAGAAGATCACAGGATGAGCCCTGCAGAATGCCTTAGAGAATGTTGTGCTATTCACAAGATTAAATTCAAGTCAGATACATAATATTGGATGTAGTTAATATCAAGAAGACCTTCACTCTCCCCTCTTTGGAGATCAGAATACAAAAAGAGAAAACTACATTAAATGGACATGTCTTGATCACCAGGTGGTGCTAGAGTAAAACATCTGGAAGCAACTGGGCTTCTTTTCTAGGGAGCGTGAAATGTTTCACTACTCACCCAAGCAGCTTCTTTGGATGAGTTTCCTCTGCTCAGATGAGTAGCAAATGGTGAGCTGCTGTGTGAGACAGAATGCTGGACTGGATGGGCTGTAGCCTGTTCCAGCAAGGCTGTTATTATGTTATTTCTTCTAGACAAGGCAGACAAAAGCTTTATTTTCAATCCCCTTTTTGATGATCCCTAGCATGGAAATGGCCTTCTTCAACGCTGCCACACACTGGGTAGACACCTTCATCGAGCTGTCCACCAGCACACCAAGATCTCTTTCCTGATCTGCCACAGATAGATCAGAGCCCATGAGTTGATAGATAAAGTTTTGATTTTTTTGCCCTAGTATGCATTACTCTACATTTTCCTATGTTGAAACACATTTGCCATTTTGCAGCCCATCCCCCCAGTTTGTAGAGATCCTTCTGGAGCTCTTCACAATCTTCTCTGGTTTTTACCACATGGAAAAGTTTCGTATCATCCGAAAACTTGGCCACCTCAGTGCTTATCCCTGTCTCCAGGTCATTTATGAACAGATTGAAAAGCACCAGTCCCAGGACAGATCCTTGGGGCACACCGCTTTTCACCTCTCTCCATTGTGAAAATTGTCCAACCTACTCTTTATGTCCTGGATCTCAACCAGTTCTCAGTCCATAAGAGGACCTGCCCTCTAATCTCCTGACTGTGAATAAGGATTCTCCCTCTCACCAAAAGCCCCTTTCCTCAGCAAATTCTCTTCCACGCAGCCCACCCACCCACATCCAGAGCCACAAGTAATAGCAAGAGTCAGAAAATCAGTGAAGTCCTTGACCTAGCTCGTCCCTTTTGCCAGGTACATTTGTGGGTGGGAGACTAAGTCATGTGCAAGGACCTAGCCCCTATCAGACCTTCTCCCTCCTAGGCCTGTCATCACAAAAAAAATGATCAGCTCTGGATTGTTCTAAGACAATCCCCTTATTTGGGGGTAAGTGCTAATTTCAGGAGATGCTTGGTTACAAGCCTGTTGGGGATGAGAGGTGAAAGTTGTGAGTAGGTGTATCATAGAAAGCCCCCTCCTGTCTTGCTTGGAGCCTCAACAGAGGTAGAGTTTGGGCTGCTCCGTGCTTCTCCCGTTGGCAGAGTGGTCAGATCAGTCTCTGTCACCTGAGGGGGTCTGGTGGGGAGCCTGCAGGATGTGGATGTCCTGAGTAATGAAAGTAGGATGGGAGTGGCAGGATGTACCAAAGAAAGTAGACAGTGGGCATGAGACAGAAGGAGGTGAGTGGGCAGCAGGCTAGCTCAAGTTGAGAGGGGCATGATTTAGATGGACATGGGTCCTGCCACTCCACCCTCCCCAATCCCCATTGCAACTTTCTCCCTGCAGGCAAATTTATCCGAGCACCGCCCGACACTTCCTGCCTCCCTTGGTCCAGCTTCTGCTCTGCCAGGAGTTAGAAATGTACGGAGAAGCTGAACAAAATGCCAGGGGCCCGCACAACAACGCCAGTGTCTTGTGTCCAGGTTGAAACCGCAAACAGAAGATAAGTAGGGCCTGAAACAGCATGGCTGGGATAGGAAAGAGGAGGAGGAAATATAAGAGCCCCCTAAAAGTTCCCCCCCCCCGAAGAATTTGGCACCTGTGGCGACTGCCCCTGTGTCCCCCCATGCTATGCCACTGCCTCTATCAACATTCGGCTTAAGACCTGGCTACCTAAAGGACCACCTTCTTCCATACGAGCCTGCCCGTAATTTAAGATCAGGCCAGGAGCCCATCCCTCAAAGAGATAAGGGGGGTGGCATGTCGAAGCAGGGCCTTCTCGGCAGTTGCCCCCCCCCCAACTCTGGAATGCCCTCCCTAAGAAGAGCCGCCTGGTGCCAACCCTTTTGGCTTTTCGGCGCCAGGCAAAGACCTTCCTGTTTGCCCAGCATTTTAATTAGATTATTTGGTTGGACACATGAGCAGCAGGGTTCTATAATTTATAATTTGTACTGTATCTGGTTTTAACTGTATTGTATTTTATAGTTTTAATAATGTTATTGTTTTAGAGTTTTTAATACTTGTTGTATGCCTTCCAGAGACCTCTTGTTAGTGGGGCGGCTAAAAAATCTTGTAAATAAATAAATAAAATAAACATTCTTAACGTTGGCCATTCCACACAATTAAACATATTAACTGCAATTGTCACCCATTTCTTTCTTTCTTTGCTTAGTTATAAAATGCATGATATTCAGTACTCTTCTCGTTACATCTGCTATTTGTCTTCCATCAAAGATCCACTTTGATCTTTCTTAATCTAATTAGTTATAAAAATTATTCATTCTTTTTTGTTAATAATGCTATAAAACCCTTAACATCCTGATTTATTAAAGAGACTATCACTCAAATAAGGATTTGTATTAGGGTTAGGGTGACAGTAAAACCTTGGTTTACGCGCAGAGTTCGTTCCAGAAACATATTTGTAATCCAATGCACTTGTATATCTATTAAAAATGATAATGGGCATTCAAATGATTGGTTCTACAGCCCAAAAATATTTGTATAAAATCATTACAATACTACAATATAAAATAATAAATAAAATACAAAATACAGTAGGACCCCCATGTCCACTGATTCATTATCCACTGATTCAGTTATCCACAGTTGACAAAGGAACAAATAAATACATGATCCAGCAGCTGCAAAGCAAGCTACTGTCATAAAACAGCAGCTGTAAAGCAATCTACTGTCATAAAAGCAGATTTTGGGATTTTTTGTGTTATCCACAGGAAGAGCTAGAACCAATTCCCAGTGGATACTGGGGTCCTACTGTATAAAGAAAAATAAAACAAAGCATTAGCTTTCCTGACTCCATCCTTACAGATATGAGATATTTGCTGGTATTCTGTTCTAGTTATGAGCCCCTTTTTCCATTTTGTGTACTTATTCTTGTTGTCCTTTAGCTTGTTGGAGAGTTCTGTGTGAATCTACACTGGTCTTGTCATATGTCATTTATTTTCTTTCTCTGTGGTTTTGTTTTGCTTTGGGCCTTTATTATCTCACCTTTCAGAGTTTACCAAGCATCCTGAAATGTTCTTCCCTTTAGGATTTCCATCAATGGAACCCTTCCTAGTGCATCTCTTAGTTAACTGAAGTCAGCTCTCTTAAAATCTTGAGCATTAGTCTAGTTTTTAATTAATAAGAGCCCCGTGGCACAGTAGTTAAATGCCTGTACTGCAGGTAAACTGTGTTCATGACCTGGGGGTTCAATCCCAGGTAGCAGGCTCAAGGTTCACTCAGCCTTCCATCCTTCCGAGGTCGGTAAAATGAGTACCCAGCTTGCTGGGGCTGGGGGAGGTATGTATAGCCTGCATAATGTAATTAAACTGTAAACCACCCAGAGACTACTTAAAGCGGTATGGGGCCGTATATAAGCAGAACACTTTGCTTTGCTTGGTGCAGTTACCCTTGCCTGCATGATGGTGAATTCTAATATGACATGCTCTCTCTCTCCTAAAGCGCCTGCAGTTTCCACTCCCTCAACTATTTGCCAAAGCTAATGGAATGGATTTCAACAGAGGGAAATGTAGGGTGCTACATCTAGGTAGAAAGAATGAATTGCACAGATATAAGATGGGGGACACTTGGCTAGAGAATACTACCTGTGAAAGGGATTTGGGGGTCTTGGTGGACCACAAATTGAACATGAGCCAGCAGTGTGATGCGGCAGCTAAGAAAGCCAATGCGATTCTTGGTTGCATCAACAGAACCATAGTGTCTAGATCAAGGGAGGTGATAGTGCCACTCTATTCTGCTCTGGTCAGACCCCACCTGGAGTACTGTGTCCAGTTCTGTGCACCTCAGTTTAAAAAGGACGTTGACAACCTCGAGCGGGTGCAGAGGAGAGCGACTAGGATGGTTGAAGGCCTGGAAGAGATGTCTTATGAAGAACGGCTTAGGGAACTGGGAATGTTTAGCCTATCAAAAAGAAGACTGAGAGGGGATATGATAGCTATGTTTAAATATTTGAAAGGATGTCACATTGAAGAGGGAACAGGTTTGTTCTCCATGGCTTCAGAGACTAGGACTCGGGGCAATGGTTTCAAACTACAGGAAAAGAGATTCCATTTGAACATTCGGAGGAACTTCATGACAGTTAGAGCTGTTCGGCAGTGGAATATACTGCCACGGAGGGTGGTAGAGTCTCCTTCTTTGACGGTATTTAAGCAGAGGCTGGATGGCCATCTGTCGGAAATATTGTGAAGGGGTTCCTGCTTGGCAGGGGGTTGGACTCGATGGCCCATGAGGTCTCTTCCAACTCTATGATTCTATGATTCTATGATTCTTTTGGGTGAAAGAGTTGTCAGCTAAGGCATGTCAGGAACCTGTTGGATTTTTTTACTTGCTCTTGAGCTGGCTTCCCAGTTGAGATCAGGGTAGTTCAAGCCCCCCATTACTACAGTGGTATGTTTCCTACACATCTCAGGTAGCTGATTTGCAAAAGGGAGTAAGTATAATCTTTATGAAGAAATCCAAATTTGAGGTAGTAGATCGATTGAGGGAGTCAGCATACTAGTGAAAGGGTAACTAGAAAAGAGACTGATAACTATTACTATGCTCCTCATGCCAGGCTACTAATATTTATTTTAAAATCTGTTGAAGAGAGTTGAACAGTTTGCATGGGGAGAAATGATACTAGAGGGGGATGCCAACTGTATTTTATGTGGAAAAACAGACACAACATCAGACGTTAAGTAGATGCTGAAGGAAGGAATAAAAAAGCTTTTGAAAGGGGAAGGTCTAATTGATGGCTGTGTGTTGTGTTGAGTCATTACTGTCATGACTGACTCTTTGTGACCCCATGTCCATGGAGTTTTCTTGGCAGGAATACTGGAGTGGTTTGCCATTTCTTACTCCAGGTGACTACAGCACCTGATATTCCCTGGTGGTCGCCCATCCAAGTGCTAACCAGGGCCGACCCTGCTTAGCTTCCTAAATCAGGCAAGGTCAGATGTGCTTAGGGCATCTAGGCAGCTCTGAGAGCATCTTGGCAGCTCTAATTGATGGGTAGAGATATTTAAACTCAAAAAAGAGGGATTGAACTCCTCCCCAAGAAATACGCAACCTTACAGACCCTATATTGCAATCGGAATCATTAGTACTACAGTTATATACAACAGAGTTTGCTCCAATCTCAACTTTGAATCATGCACTAATAAAAGTACTGTGGTAATAATACTTTAAATAATAAACCGAAGATCTGGAGGTTAAGTTCTAACATGCCACAAATTATTGAGAAAATTAAAACATTTCTGCATGAAATACATGATAAAGAAGAAATAAAACCAACAATATTATGGGTCACTCTTAAATTCTATTTAAGAAGAAAATTTATAATGAAAAGAGGCAGATTAAAAAGAGAGGGTTAGAGAAATTGCAAAGGCAATTAGAAGGGGAAAAAATTAAAAAAAAGCCAGGGGAACACACAAAAAATCAGATATAGTAAAAAACCTATAGAATTAAGCAAGACCTGGGGTAGCATTATAGAAGCATTGGATATACAGTAAATAGAACTCAAATAACTATGATTTATCTGAAGAAAAATATTATGGATATGGAAGTAAAAACTCTAGATTGCTATCCAAAGCTTTAAAAAGCAAAACTATTTAAAAAGGAGTTAAACACGGCAGCAGAGTTGGTGCTCGAAATACAGTCCCGCCCTCTGGAAGAAAAATCAACTACTGGCTTACCTTGCCTTATATTCAGATTATAGTCCACCTATGATCCCACTCAGGCTATTTTTGACCTAACGAGCTTATTCCGGCCTTTGTCCAATTTATGCACCTATTCAGACCAGGGTGTGTGTGAAATCAAGGTGAACTATAAAATGGAGGACTCGCCACCAACTTTCCTCAGACTGATGAAGCTGCTTAGGTGAGTAGTGAAACGCTTCAATCTTTCAAGAAAAAAAAAATCCAGTTGCCATGACTCAACTTCCAGATAAACTCACCTGGTTGGCTGAGAATATGCTTCTATTTTTGAAAAAACCATTGAAAAACATAGAGGTGCTGAGACAAATACTGACAAGATTTCATCAGCACACAGGACTAAATGTCAAAAATCTAAATTGTTCTCTTCAAACATGCCTCAAATAGACCAAAATAAAATTAAGATAACATCAAATTCAAATTGGGGTTATTTTAGTTTTAAATAGTTGGGGATCAGGTTAACAAAAAGTATAAATTAACTACCATACACATTGAGGTTATATTTGCAACTATCAAAGAAAAACATAAGACCAGTGATCAAATACCTACTGATTAGTAGGTTAATTTTTTCTTAAATGTTTCCCACCTCTTCTTAGTTGAGCTAAATGCAGCATTCATAAACCTCCTCCTTTGGCATTCACACAAACTTTGTGAGATAGTGTAGGCGGGTCTAAGTGTTCCTAGCCAAGTAGTGATTTGAATTTGCATTTCTCATCCTCCAGTGAATAATAAAGGCGGGGGAGGTATATGGCTGCAAATACAGTTGAATTCAAAGGAGCTTATTCTGGAGGAGATATGGCCTACATCAGTAATATGGGAGAACCTTTTAGAGACCGAGTGCCCAAACTGCGATTCAAAACCCACTAATTATGCACAAAGTACCAATACAGCATTTCCCAGCCTCCTAATTGTACCTGTATTCGATAAAATTATTTTGAATCCTTTTGGCCATTTGGGGAGTCCATAAACTTTTGAAAATGTTTAGTTTGGGAACCGATGCTGTGTTGTAGGGTTGGCTTGTTGGACATGACAGAATCGCCTTCGTATTGTGTTTGCTTTAGTAGGTTGTTTGGTTTAGTTAAAATGACCGCCACCCCATCCTGGAAAGTAGGGCAGAACTCCAGGGTAGGCCTAGAAACCCCAGATGCCTCTACGGTCCAAAAGTGTGGGAAACCCAAGGGGCAGAATCAGAAGATATAAAGTTTATATTATAAACACTCCAGCTAGCCTAAAGGAGTTGTCCTGAAACCCTCAAGAGAGGCCAGGAGGCTCTTGCTGCAAATTGCCAACAGGCAGAGAGAGGCCTTGGGGATCAGGGAAGGCAGCAGTTGTTGTAAGGGATCCTTGGAAGGATCAAGAACTAAGTGTAGAAGCCAGGAAGCTAGGCTGCAGGTTGGTAACAGAACCTCATCCTGAAAAAGTCCAAAAATGTGCAGGTGCCAACCCTCCAGGAGAAACCCAAAGTTTTTCATCTCCAAACCCCAGGAGTCAGCCAGAGGGGTTTCAATGCCACTCTCAAGAAAGGTATAGGAAAGTCAGTGAGTGGTGGCAGCTACTAAAGAGAGACCGAAGCCCAGATTACCTTTCCCAGGCAATATAATTTGTAAATGCAAGTTATTTTAAAGAATAACACTACAACTTCTTTTTCCTCTAAATTGATGCTTATTCCACAAAAGGCCTACAGAGTTCAGTTACTACAAAAGCAATCCTTTAACATTTATGCATTTTTTCCAATCACTAGGGCATTTAACAACAATATCTTAAGTCCATTAGAGGAGAAATTGTGAAATGCAGAAATTTCAGTACCTGCCACCATCCTTGGCTTCACCCAAACACTCTTCCATTGTCTTCTAGTTGGGAGGGTGGAAGCGTTGGGAGTGGCCTCATAAGTGGAATCACCTGGGCCTTCCTTCATCTAAATCAGGCACTGGCAAATACGGTAATATTGATACCTGCCCAAGCTGGACTCCTTTGGTCCAGAAGCAAGGGTGTTTTTTTTTTATGAGTTCTCAAAGGGAAATCTCTCTGCTGCAAGCAAACCAACCCTTTCCAGCCTGGTGTGGATCAAGCCTTAATTAAATCCACAGTTACTTCCAAGGAGAGTCGAATTTGTAAGGTAGCTACCAGGTTTAGGCACCTGGCTGTGGATTCCTTGCCTTGAAGAGGAATGCACTAAGATCCCTTCCAGTTCTAATGATGATGATCATCAACTGAAACGTGGCTAGCCAGCCCCGTTCGTCCCAAGGACCACCTCGGGTGAACGTCTCCTTCCCAGCTTGGCGCGTGGCCATGCGCTGCGCCTCCCCCTCCAGTCACCCTCCCTATTCCCTTCTTCTTCTCCAGCCCAGATTTTCTTTGCAACGCTTCTTGGGAGCCTTGCGAAGGGAATATACTGTATTTATTTTCCCCCCTTCCTCCTGTCACTTCTCCACCCTCCCACCCATGTGAACGCGGATGGCTCCAATCACAGCCGCGGCAGGAGGGACCACGGCAATGGGAAGCCGGGGGTCCAACGCGCCCAGGAGCACCGGCGACCCGCGCGTTATTACGCGCCGCGGTCTGGTTTCTTCCTCGTCATCGCTGGGCCCAGGAAGGTCCCCTTGGAAGACGGTGGCGGGGACAATGAGGACCTGGTGTTTATCCTCCCGGTGATCGCCTCTCCCGCGCCTTCATCTCCTCTCTGCCATCCTACCACCACCACCTGAGCTAAATCCTCCGGCTTTTCCGTGGATGAACGGGGAGCGCAGCGCCGAAGCCCCGCGGAAGGGTGTATGGTGAGGATTGCGCGCCTCTCCAACAGAAGAGCGTCTCCCCGGCGGGAGATGATGACAGGGTGATCGAGCAAGAAAAAGGGGCACCTGCTCTCTCTTACCACCCCACCCCACACGCCTCGCCGTGGCAGCTTCATCCCGAACCAGGCCAATCGCCTTCCTAATAACAACTGCTATTTATTGCAAACCCCGAATTAAAAGCGGTTGCGAAGGGAGCCAAGGGCGGGCGGCTGCGCTTCCCTCCCGTCTCCCTGCTTTGCAGAAAGACACGTTGGACTCGACGGGTGTTGCATTGCTTTTTCTCGCCTCGTTTCTCTCTCCCTCCGCAGTATCTTTTTTTTTTTTTTTTTGACGATCAGCTGCTTCCTGCTGACTCTCTCCTCCCAGCCGCTATGGCTCTTCCAGACCATGGAGACAGTCCTCAAGGCTCTTGAAGACTGGGGACCCCCGCCGCCGCCACCATCACCACATCCCGCTACTGCTTTGGGTTTCTCCATAGCTGTGTTTGGGAAAGCAGATGGAGAACAACCGAGCTGCTTGGAACGGGAAGGTAAATTCTGCTTTTTTGCCCTCTCTGTTCCGTCAGAAGTTGGCAAGACCGGAAAGGCTCCTCCTGAGACATCCAAGGCCTCCTCCTGCATTTCCTTGCTTCTCTTTCCTGTTTCTTGATTTCCATGGTTTTTGCCTTTGTGTGCCTTTTGTTTCTCTCTTAAAATCCCTTGCAGCAGTTGCATTGTGTGAGGCTGTATAGGCCAACTAGGTTTTTAAAAAATGTTCGTTCATAATCCCAAAGCTTGGAATTCATGCTAAATTTCCCCCCCCCCGACAAATCTGAAACTGGAAAAGCACAACACCTACAAGACTGAGACACCCTTCCCCCAAAGACAAAAAAATCAAGGGTCTTTGGGTTGACAGCTGTCCTGGGAACAAGCACCCAAAAGACCTTTTCCTCTTTCTGAACCTGAAGTACCAAAGGATGTTTGAAAGAAAGTTTCCTTTCTGCACTGGACATACACAGAGCACTCTTTGGCCTTCGTCCCAGGAGCAGGAACACCTGTTTCTAGAGTGGAAGATCTGATCTTTCCTGCTCTCCAGAGACTTCCCCACGCTGCAGACACTTCTCCCTTTCCCTAAGCTGTGAATTAGCACAGCTGTGCAACCTGAGGGACCTTGTCCAAGGACTCCAGGATGGGTGGAATGTTCTCGCCCCCAGGTGCTATCACCTCTTCTTTCTGTTGAAGTTGGGCAGAGAGACGTTAGCTCTGTTTCCTCCACCACCGTTGCCCAGTCCTTGCCCAAGCGGTGAACCAAGTTGCATCTCCCTCATCTGGAAGTTCTTTGATGGCTTCTCTGAGGAGAGTGAAAGTCTTGCTCATTTTAAACCTGATCGCAGTTGCCGGCTTTGTCCTTTTCTGGGCTAAGTGCAGGCCCGTCACGGTGAAAAATGGAGACTCCTTCCACGAAATCCGCCCCAGAGCAGAAGCGACAAACTTGACAACCCATGCTGCTAATCCCATCCAGAGTGCCGTCTTAAAGCGACTGTCCCTTCTTGAAGACATTGTCTACAGGCAGCTCAATGGTGGGTGCACTTCTTTGTTGGGGCTAACTTGATTCTTTCCTGGCATTTCTACTATAGTCAGAACTGCTTGTTTTGCTCAGTTGCATTTTGAATAATTGGTGAAGGCCTCTGTAGAAGAGTGTGTACTTAAGATGCAAGGCAGGTCCATCCTTGTTAAAAAGGTCAAGTAGGAAGTGATAGGTCTGTTCCTCACACCCTGGGGAACCATTGGAGCAGACAATGGTGGTAATCATTATGACAATGAAATGCTCCCAAATTGGGAGGGGTTGGTAATTCCCCAGACTAGGATAGGATGAAAATAAAAAAAAATGACCTTAACAGATTAGAATGCTGGGCCAAAGCTAAGTAATGGGTTTCAACAGAGAGAAATGTAGGGTGGTACATCTAGGTAAAAAGAACGAACGGCACAGATATAGGATGGGAGACACCTGGCTTGCAAATAGCTCAGCGATGTGCCTTCACTTGAAGGACACTCATTCAAAGACAAGTATGTACACATATTAGACAGAGAATGGAGGTGGTTTGAGAGAGGGGTCAGGGAAGCCATCCATGTGTGTGTTGAAAACCCCTCTCTCAACAGAGATGGGGGACTAAGGCACAATCTGACACTTATCATGCTGCCCTTTCATCAATCCCCAGACAAATCAGAAGCACTTCACATCTCCACCAGGGTGGTGATGCTGGTTCTCGCCCCGGTTCCCCTTGCCTTTGACTCCTCTTTGGCCTTCTCTGTGTTTAAAAACCTCTGCACCAAAATTTGCATTTGCGTTCACATCATCAAGCCATCTTTGTCTTCAGACAAGCTTTCCCTGAATGGTGGACTACCTACGATGTGACTTTATATGGATTACCTTACCATACATGATTGCATTGACTGATTTCATAAGAACACCAGTGTTTCCCATGTTACTTTCCACCCCTCATAATGGATTTTTCTTTTCTTACTGTGTTCTCTTTATAGCTCTAATGTTAGCTTTTAATGTTCTAAGATGCCTCTTCTAATTCCCTGTTCTTGACTTGCATCTGTCTTAAATGTTCTGGACTGGTATATTGTCCTTCATCACTGTAAGCCACCTTGGGTCCTTTTCCAAGGAGAAAGGTGGAGTATGAATATTCAAAATAAATAAATAATAGAATAACCTCACCTGGAGGACTGAGAATCTTCACATACTTGGGATGTGAACTTTTAGGACTCAGGACTTGGACCCAAAGAATAAGACTGTGCTTTGGCCCATGCATCCCCAGAGATAGTTGGCCTGGAAGAGAAGCCGGGCAGGCATATGCACAGAAAGTGATGCGGCTTCCCTGTCTGGAGGTGTCCTCTCTCTCTTCACATGTGCTGGCCATCAGCTGGGGGGGGGGGCAGGTGCATAGCCAGAAGCAGTAGCAGGCTTCTGAAATGGAAACTGGGTTTGCTGGATCTGGGTATGGCCATAGGAATAGGTAGGGAGTGCAGGGGAGTAGTATCAGGAGACAGATATCTTGTCTCGTGCACTCCCAGACGCGTCTGGTGGGGCCACTGTGAGATACAGGAATCTGGACTAGATGGGCCTTTGGCCTGATCCAGCATGGATCTTCTTATGTTCTTATGGAGTATGCACCCGGAGAAGACTCAGTGTATTTGTGGAGGGAAATGGCCTGGTCAGTACCATGAGAGTTGTAATTTTGCTAAAGTCCCAAAGGGAATGGGTTGCACAGGGCTTATTTTTGTTAAATTTGTTACATTTTTGTCGTATTGGTGTGTGCTTTGATTAATATTTTCTTTTCCATTATAGTATTTTGTTTTTCTATGCTTTTTTGTGTTACAGTTTTATAATCTTTAATTTAAAAAATATGTGGGAAAAAAAAGAATAGGGACGGCGGGCCCACCCCTTGTTATTAAACATACAGTGGACTGCTTTAAGAACAGCTGATGTGAAACAAGTGCATTCATGTGTAGGGGTATGAAAGAAAAGGATATCTTTTTTTTTCCTAGCAAAAGAATAGACACTGTTAAAAGTCTGAGTCTGCTTTTACATACTGGAGAACACTCTTTTTATAAATTTCTTCAAACGACCACCTTTAGAAATTGTTTGACTCAAAATTGCTGTTTTCACTGGGGGAACTAAATGAAGTATATCCTCATGTCACTGATACAAGTAGGCAACAGATGGCAAATCTGTTGAGAGATCCAGCAGACATGAATAAGCCATAAGATGGGGCAAATCCATTCAAATTAACTTGAAAATCTCTCATTGACTTAGGTGGCTTTAAAGGGCAATTAAACAAATCCACAGAAGGTTGCTGTATGAATGGGTATCAAGTATAACTGCTCGATGCTTCCAGCTGACCAGGAGGCTGGAGTCCCAATGTTTATATAGATTATAGAAATTTGGCATCACCCAGAAACGTATCTGCAGGTTCCTGTGACTCCCCTCCCCAAGGTTTGCAAAAAATCAAAATCACTCTAAAGAAAAAAGATCTTGATGGGGTTATTCTTCCTCCTAGAACTTGAGTATATCTGTCAACACATCTTATCCCTGCTGCAGTATTTTGTACAGTAATACCTTGGTTTAAGAGTGTTTTGCAAGACAAGTAATCATTTTTTCTAAATTTTTCATTGATCAACAAGCAATGTCTTGATATACAAGCACTGATTGCAAGTGAGCCCATGGTGGCTCTCTCTCTCTCTCTCTCCCTCTGCTGGATTGTGGGTGATTGTCTGGAATGTTCCATCTCAGGTAGCCTCCGAAGTAGAGGGAGGAGAGAGGGAGGGAGCTCTCCCCTGCACCAGCCAGGAACATTTTCAAAGCAGAGTGCAGTTTAGGGTTTTATTTTTCTTTATATTTATATTTGTATTTAATTTGTTTTCAATATCCTTTCTTTTCCCCCAAACAATTTCTAGTTGTGGGGCAGCTAGTCTAGTGTGTATAGGGCTACAAACTGCATTTTATTATTGTCACATTAAAAATAGAGTAAAATCCAGTTGTTAGTCCCAGACAGAGCAGATTCTGCAGCTAGGCACCTGATCCATGGTGTGGATGTGGACATGAACCACAGTGTCTAGATCATGGGAAGTGATAGTACCACACTGTTCTGCTCTGGTCAGACCCCACCTGGAGTCCTGTGTCCAGTTCTGTGCGCCTCAGTTTTAAAAGGATGTTGACAACCTCGAGCGGGTGCAGAGGAGGGCGACCAGGATAGTTGAGGGTCTGGAGGAAGTGTCTTGTGAGGAACGGCTTAGGGAACTGGGAATGTTTAGCCTCTCCAAAAGAAAGCTGAGGGGGAATATGATAGCTATGTTTAAATATTTGAAAAGATGTCCTATTGAAGACGGAACAGGTTTGTTTTCCATGGCTTCAGAAACTAGGACTCGGGGCAATGGTTTCACACTACAGGAAAAGAGATTCCATTTGAACATCAGGAAGAACTTCATGACAGTTAGAGCTGCTCGGCAGTGGAATATGCTGCCACAAAGAGTGGTGGAGTCTCCTTTTTTGGAGGTTTTTAAGCAGAGGCTGGATGGCCATCTGTCGGAAATATTGTGATGGGGGTTCCTGCATGGCAGGGGGTTGGACTAGATGGCCCTCGAGGTCTCTTCCAACTCTATGATTCTATGTTCTTATGAGATGGATGCTGCAAACTGATATGCATTTTAAAATTCTCTCTCTCCCTCATACTCCCCAGGTCTATCCAAATCTTTAGGGCTCATTGAAGGCTATGGGGGTCGTGGCAAAGGTGGCTTACCTGCCACTCTTTCCCCTGAAGAGGAAGAGAAAGCTAAGGGGCAGCATGAGAAATATGGTTACAATTCCTATCTCAGTGAGAAGATATCACTGGATCGCACCATCCCGGATTATCGCCCAACCAAGTAAGTCTCTCTCTCTCTCTCTCTCTCTTGCCTGTAGTTCACGTCATCAGAAACTAATCTTGGTAGACTTTTGGACCCACATCTGTGGGGGCAGTGTAAAAAGAAATGCAAAACTTAAGCAACGGGCGTTCGGAGCACTGTTTTTAGCGTGTTTGGATCTTACACATTTTACCCAGCCTCAAGATTGTAATCATCATTTTACTCCCTATGATTTATCTTCTGTTATACCCAAGAAGCTATAGCCCAAAACTCCCGTATTCCAACAGTCAATGGCCATGCTGGCTCAGGAAATTCTGTTTCTTGTAGTCCAAAAAACTGGACTATGTGTGTTTGAGTGGGAGTGTTCCTTTGCCGTGAAGAAATTGCTTCTGTTCCAGGACAACCTTAATGCTGCATTTGGATTGGGACCTTTGCTCTGATAATTAGAATTCAGCCCCCATAACATAACATAAGAAGAGCCGTGCGGGGTCAGACCAAAGGCCCATCTAGTCTAGCTTCCTATATCTCATAGTGGCCCCATCAAATGCATCTGGGAGTGCATGAGTCTAGATATCTGTCTCCTGAGACCACTCTCCTGCATCTGGTCCTTGAAGTACCCCAGTTTTAATCTTGGAGATGACACATCTCCATCATGGTTTGTAACCTGTAATGGACTTTTTCTCCACGAATCTGTCCAATCCCCTTTTGAAGGTATCCAGGCCAGATGCCATCATCACCACATCCTGTGGCAGGGAGTTCCACAGACTAACAATACACTGGGTTAAAAACAATGCTTTTGTCTGTTCTCACTCTACCAACCCTCAATTTGAGTGTATGTCCCCCTAGTTCTGGTATTTTGTGTGTGAGAGAAGAGTGTCCCTCTATCCACTTGACTCATGCCCTGCATTATTTTGTACGTCTCAATATTTATAGATGGCAAGTCAGAAAAAAAAACAGGGCATTGTCCTAACTTTCTTTAACTACCCATAAAATGAAGCTTCCTTTTTGCTCCAAGCAAATGGTTTGACTTTAGCATATTTTTTTCACGTTACGTTTCAGGAATTTAGCTAGGTATCCAACTGTGTAGCTTTTTCATATTGGTTCTTCCATCGTGAGCCTTCAACAAAGCAGTGGCCTGACCTAGAAGAACAATGGATCAGGCCGAGACCCTGAGCTGATGGTAGAACCTGGTCATTCCTTACATGGCTGGAGTGTCTGAAAAGCTTAAAAGGACTTCTGGAAAACACCACATATATATTTACTTCAAACCCACAAGCTCACTAAGGCAGAGAGTCGTCCACCCAAAGGACCCGACACGAGAATACATGAGGAGCAATATAGTATATGTGGACCAGAGCAGTGAGTGTGCAGACCTCTACATTGGAGAAATGAAACAGCCACTAAACAGGAGGATGGCCCGGGATCGGAGAGGCAACAACTCAGGGACAGAATCAGCAGTTGTACCTTCACTTGAAGGACAAAGGACACTCATTCAAAGATGAGGACATACACATATTAGACAGAGAAGATAGGTGGTTTGAGAGAGGGGTCAAGGAAGCCATTCATGTGTGTATTGAAAATCCCTCTCTCAACAGAGTTGGGGGACTCAGGCAGTCTGTCTGCCACTTTTCATGCTGCCCTTTCATCAATCCCCAGACAAATCAGAAGCACTTCACACCTCCACCAGGAAGGCCAAGGCTAACTATCTATACTTAACTGGTGTTGGGAAGGATTGAACACCCCAGGCCATTGTAATCTAACGAGCCTATACAGGCCATTGTCTACCTAATGAGCCCATTGTGGTCACTGTCCACCTAACGAGCCTATTCAGGGAACTATGAGTATCTTTCTGCTAGAGCAGTGGTTCTCAACCTGTGGGTTCCCAGATTTTCCTGCACTGCAACTCCCATAAATCCCTTCCAGCACAGCAAGTGGTGGAGGCTTCTGGGAGTTGCAGTCCAGGAACATATGGGGACCCACATGTTGAGAACCACTGTGCTAGATGGTTATGGGATATAAATCAGATAAATCAACTATAAATTGGAGGTCTTGCACCAACTTTTGTTAGATGGACTGAGCTACTTGGATGAATAGCAAAACATTTTGATGTTACAAGAAAAGAAGTCCAGTTGCCGTAACTCAGCTTCCAGATAACCTAACCTGGATGACTGAGAATCTTCACAAAACACCTAGGGAGGTTCACTCCAACCATAAGGTACATGAGGCCGAAGTATGGCCTGGCAGCCTAACTTGCAGCTCAGAAATGTTGGGATTTGTTAAATATAAGAAAATCAACATGATCCAAAGTGAATTTTTTTATGCTTAATTTTCAGTTGAGTCAAGAACTTCCCCAGCCTACACAGTCCGAGCCAAACTTAGATATAATCAGTAACAGATACAGTATTTGCCTTCTCAGAAAATTTAATTATTGGATTAAGTTAGTTCAAATGAGCGACACTAGGTTCCCTAAGGCATGCTTATATGAACAAGTGATTACAACTTCCAAAACATCCTAGTTTTTTTCCCAAGGTCACTTACAAAGCATGGTTTTAGGGTTGATGCTGTAAAAGCATTTGATTGTAATAAAATAGATGTTTTTTTAAACAAAGAGTTTTAGATATTACAGCTCAGATGGATGAAGTTGACTTGTCATCCATGAGGTCTGTGAATTGGTTGGCGAGGGCTATGCTTGATTGCAGGGAGAAAATATATGTAATTTGCAACAAAAAAGGGACCTCCATGGGGCATTGACTTATCTCCGTTTTGAACAAATGGACACAGTGGTGTTACAGGGCCAATTTCTGGGCATCCCTGTACAAAATAGACTCTGCCTATGTGGGTCTGGGGAAGTGGAAGACGTTTCATATATGCTGCATAGTCAATTACATGACAGCCTTTGAGAACATGATCTTGCACTGTTTCTTAATAGTATGGCAACATGAAAAGATGAGAGAAAACTGGAATTCCTGTTGAGTGATTCTTGTCTATTTAAGGCATAGAGGGCTGTCCTTTTTGTGCTTAAGGTTGCCTTCCTTAGGGAGAAAGAGGGAAAAAAGGAGTGTGTCTAGATGAGTGTCTTAAACAGAGGTTTTATTAGAACAATAGACACGTATTTTATACTGATGATTTGCAAAAAGATGAATCTGGCAAACCTTTGCTATGATCTTGTGATTGTGAAATCTTTTCTCATTTGTGGGCCAAGTGTTGGTGGGACCCCGTCACTGATTGGTGTTGGTGTGTACGGTGTTTGAAATGGTCTGTAGACCTCTTCAATAAATTAATTGCCTTTGACTGGGTGGAAAATAAGAAACTATTTGTTCAGAAATAAATGGCTGTGCCTAAGCACTTGATTGTCCTTGTATAGTGGACAAAAACCTACTATTAAGACAAATATTGAGGGAGGGACAGAATGGTTTCCTGGTGGTGAGAGGCATTTGACAGGGGAACAGCTTGCCTCCTGGTGTTGTGGGTGTCCCATCGCTGGAGGTTTTCAAGAAGAGATTGGACAGCCATCGGTCTGGGATGGTATGAGGTCTCCTACCTTAGGGGTTGGACTAGAAGACCTCCGAGGTCCCATCCGACCCTACAATGATTCCGTGGTACAAATAAACCACACTGGCTCTCATATATCATCTGCTGAAGTATAATAAAGCTTCAGACAATGCAAATGGTATATTTTCACCACTTCTTCTTCTCTTTCCAACACAATTATATTTCTTTGCATTGGAATCTTTCTTAAGCCTGGAATTTTCTAAAGGGTTCAGAATGATGGATTATTATTAATTGTCTCAAGATGTCTCAAGCAGGAACCCTCAAGGGAGATAAAGGTCTGGATCCTTTAAAGAAAGCACATTTCTAAATCTAAAGCGTTTCAGCTGAGCGCAGACCGTAAGCTGCCCCCTTGACAACAGACCAAATATTTTCTTGACAATGTCACAATTACGGTTGCTACTCTCCCCTCCCCAACCCCATCTGCTCTTAAGTTTCTTATTTCTTTTCCGTTCATGGTGAAAACCTAATAAAGTTTATTATGCGGCACAGGTCAGAGTAAGTTACTGCACAAGAACACATCCCAAGCACTATTTGTAGTGGAAATATTGGCCAAGGTTAGATAAATAAATATTTTCTGGCATGATATGGGTGCCGAAAGAGCAGATGTTCTGAAGGACTTTTGCCCCTCGGTCCAGGGCTAAATTGATGGCAGCATTCTGAATAAAGCTTTGAAATCTTGTTTTTTTCTATTTCAATTCCTTTAGTTCCCAAACCAGGGTGGCCACTGGCCATGTTAGCTAGTGGATATTGGGTACTGTAATTCATAAAAAAAGTAACCCTTTCTAGTCAGGATCTGGAAAACCAGGAGTAATGGAATAAGTGAACAGATGGTACAAAAACGTAAGCCAAGATGAGGTACAGTAGGTCCTCAGTATCCACTGGGGATTGGTTCCAGGAGTTCCAGTGGATAATGAAAACCATGGATAAGAGAGAACGCCAAAAATCCCCAGAACTGCTGTTTTGTGACAGTAGCTTGCTTTATGATTGCTGTTTTGTGACAATAGCTTGCTTTATGGCTGCTGTTTTATGACAGTACCTTTCTTTAAAGCTGCTGTTTGTGATAGTAGCTTGTTTTGTGGATGCTGAATTATTCATTTAACTTTTCCCTCTGCCAACCGTGGATAACTGAATCAGTGGATAATGAATAAGTGGATACAGGGGTCCTACTGTAGAGGGTTAACCTTGTGTCTCTAAAAGTTGAAAAATGAAGCTTGCACATTTTGAGAACTGTGTAATACCTGTACCATTGTCTTGAGATAACTTGGTTGGAAGATGGGCATGGTGTCCTTGAAGATATGAGGGTTTGGAGCCTTGTTGATGGATAGTCTTTTCCCAATTTTCCCAACTTAGTTGGTGCAGCTGGAGACTATTAAAAGCAATCCGTGTACAGTGGGCTCTTAGAACCATGGACTGTCGAATAATGGTAGTTAAGGGAGATAGCAAGCTAGAATTGTATCCTTCCATCATGGATCGTCATGGAATTATCATGACTTAGCATGTTCACTCTATGCTTTATGCTACTGGCTGTTGAAAACTCTATACAGTGGTACTTTGTGTTACAGCTGCCCTAATTACAAAAAAATTGACTTACAAAAAGAAATCCATGGAAATGGGGATGCTTCGAGATAAGAAAATTTAGCCCTGTTTTATTCAGTTATGAAAGGGAAATGGAAAATACAAGGTTCCTTTTCAAAATGGCTCCTACTTGTTTGCAATGGCAATACTGCCATCATGTGGCCATCCCCACTGCAGTGCTGCAGTTGGAAAGAAGAAGGTGCCATTTTGAAAAGGGAAGCTGAGAACTGGGGCTTCTGTTTTTCAATTACCTGCATGAGGTACCCATTTTGGAGCCATTCTTTAACTATTTGGCACCGTTTAGAGCTTCGAGAATCCCATTCCAGGATCTGTTCTGGGTTTCGGTTTCACAGTTATGAAAAGGCTTGTGAACCGCAGCTTTGGACAGCAACTAATTCAGCACTCACCACTCAGGACTGGACCAGAGTAATCCGTTGAGCTGCTGGCGTCCCACAGGAACTGCCGTCCACACACAGATTATGTCTAGATGTTTTCTGCCAGCCTTCCCAGACCCATCACTTTGCCTTGGCCTGGAAATGATGAGACTGAGGGGGATTATACGGTGGTTCTGTTGCCTTCAGGCTGTTTATACTTTGTTTCATGGGAATGGGTGATTTTAATTGAGCTGTTTTGCTGGGCAGTTGTTCTGAATGGATTTTTGAAATGTTTCCCTTTGGGCATTTTTGGCTTGGTTGCATCAGTCCACTCTAGTTGGAGGGGTGAATTGGGTAAGGATGTCCTACACGGAAATCACTTATTCTGGGCTGTTTTTTCACAATACGATTTTTTTCCTGTACCTATCTCATCTTTATTTATTTATTTATTTATTTTTACAATTTATATGCCGCCCACTACCCAAAGGTCTCTGGGCGGCTTACAATCAAGGAATTAAAACAGTTAAAAAACATCAAACAGCAATAAATAATTAAAACAACAATAAAACCTTATACTAAAAACATCACATTAAAATTGCCATCAGAAGACCCACAATCTAAATTATGTCAATTAAAAAACTTCTGAAACAGGAAGGTTTTTACCTGGCGCCGAAATGTCATCAGTGTTGGCGCCAGGTGGATCTCACTTGGGAGGGCATTCCATAGCTTGGGGGCAGCTGCCGAGAAGGCCCTGTGTCTACAAGCCATCCCTCTCACCTCCTTGAGGGATGGCTCTTTCAAGAGGGCCCCCTGGCTTGATCTTAATTGCCGGGTAGGTTCATATGGAAGGAGGCGGTCCTTCAGGTATCCAGGTCCTAAGCCACATATGTATCATGGATTTGTTTTTGTTTTATCTCTACTCAGAAGCTGCTGTTCCGATCCGTTGTTTTTAATTCTGGTGGGTTTTGGAGCAATTAAGGGCTAATGAAAGAGTCAGGCAAGCTTTCCCTGAATGATAGACTACCATGTGTATTTTTATATGACTCTATAGGGTCACATAGACTTTGTGTTTATGACTACTTATAACCGTGATGCTTTAATGTAATGTCTATTAATGCTGTAAGATGTCCCTCAATTCCTTGTTCTCAAATACTTGAACAAATTGTACTGGACTGTATATTATCCCTCATTACTGTAAGTCGCCTTGGGTCCTTTTCCAAGGACAAAGGTTGGGTAAAAATACTCCAAAATAAATAAATAAATAAATTATTTTAGGTTTAAGGTTCTGATGTTTTTTTCCAGTGCCTCCCACTGCTTTGGTATTGGTGTTTATTAAAGTTTTCCCATTTCATGCTGTTCTATTCCAGTTTACCCAGTTCTTTAAAACGAATCAGATGAATTGTGTCTGGTTTCCACCTCAATTCTGAACAGAGATGCTTAGAATCATAGAATCATTGTAGAGTTGGAGGAGACCTTGGAGATCTTCTAGTCTAACCCCCTGCCCAAGGCAGGAGGCCTCATACCATCCCGAATAGATGGCTGTCCGATCTTTTCTTGAAAACCTCCAGCGGTGGGGCAGCCACAACATTGGGAGGCAAGCTGTTCCACTGTTTAATGGCTCTCACTGTCAGGAAAATTCTCCTTATTTCCAGGTTGGCTCCCCTTCTGATGAGTTTCCACCAATAGGTTCTTGTCATACCCTCAGGTGCAACAGATAATAAATTAATGCTCTCTTCCCTGTGGTCACCCTTAATGAATTTAAAAATTAAAAAGAAGGATCCTTTTTAAAAAATCCAACAGTCTTGATAACACACTTCCTAGACCCACCTAGTCCATGCTAGTCCATAAATAGTGGTATATAGACCTGCAATATGGACTGTAAACTGGGCCATTTGATAAATCTCTAGCTCAGATTACTAAATCTCTCTGTGTGTAAATTACGTTAAATTTCTACTTAATCTTGCTTTTCACTCTCTTGTGTCTTACAGGTGTAAAGAGCTGAAATACCCAAAAGATCTCCCACAGATTTCTATTATATTTATCTTTGTGAATGAGGCACTCTCTGTTATTCTGCGTTCAGTTCACAGTGCTGTGAATCACACCCCTGCTCACCTTTTGAAAGAGATCATTCTTGTCGACGACAACAGCGATGAAGGTGAGCAAACTTTTCTGGTTTCTTTAGCCAATAGAAACGGCCAACGTTTTGTAAGCCTGTTCTAGTTATGAATAAACTGATATTATATCATGATTTACATAAAGCAGGCCTGCCCAAAGTCCGCCTGGGGGGGGCAAATCCGGCCCGCCAGGCCATTCTGAGTGGCCTGCGGCTGGCTGGCCCACCCCTCCCTCCCCTTCCTTCGCCCCATTTAAAAAAAAAAAAACTTCTGCCAACACTGACACCGCCGGGAAGTTTGAGGGGCTGGGCGGGCTGGTGAGCAGAAGCTTGTGGGGTGGGCGGGCAAAGGGGCGGGCCACCACCACCACCACCGCTGGGAAGCTTGTGGGGCTGGGCGCGTGCATGGGGGTCACGCACCGGTGGGCCGCCTCCACCAGCATAGCCGGGAACATTGTGACGTTGGGCACACGCACAGTCAGTGGGTGGGGCTTCTGGGTCAGTGGGTGGGGCTTGCAGTGGCAGGTTCAGGGAGCAACCGGCCCCTGACACATTCTCAGCCACCAAATCTGGCCCTCCTTACAAAAGGTTTGGGCACCCCTGACATAAAGGGATGCTTTATTGTAAGCTTTTTCTAGATTTTTACTGCAGTCCTCATCGGTCCCAAGCAATGGCTCGTATTGAGTTGGACTGAAAGAAGTTCTTCTCCCCAATTTTTGAAGAACCTACATTGGAAAACCCTGTAAGAATGTCCATTCGCACATAGAAGAGAAGCATGTCAGGATGAAGCCTAGCTTTCTTCTTGAAATCCTGTTGCTTAGTATAGTAGCATACCATAGTCCATTCTCTGAAGCATGCTTGTAAACCAAAATACTTGTATATCAAAGCCAATTTTCCCATAGGAAATAATGGAAATGATTCATTCTGGAGGGCCCGGTTTCCATCATTTCCTATGGAGAAATTTGCTTTGATATATGCGAGCCAGCAACCACCATGCCGGGCCCGGCGCAGGCCTACTGTGAGGCCCAGATTCCTGTTCCAGGCGGTGCCGACCCCATATTTTATTTATTTATTTATTTATTAGACTTGTATACCGCCCGTCTTCCCGGAGGCATTCCGGGCGGTTCACAACAAGAAAATAAACAAAATCAAAGACAATTAAATATAACAATTTAAAAACACTTAAACATTCAATCAATACTGGCAAAGGACTGCCAGCTGCACCTTGGCGGTGACGGGGAGCTAGGTGTCCCTCTCCTCTCGCCTTCCCTCCCTGCCTCCCAGCTCACCTGTTCCTCTGCCACTGCTGCTGCCACCATCTTGGGAGCCTGCCAGGCAACATACAGGCGCCATTCCAAGATGGCGGTGGCTTTCTTGGCTGCCACATCACACTGGTGACTCATGTTCAATTTTTGGTCCACCCAGACTCCCAGATCCCTTTCATAGGTACTGTTCTCCAGCCAGGTGTCTCCCATCCCCTATCTAAGTAATTCATTTTTTTCTGCCTAGATGCAGAACCTTACATTTCTCTCTGTTGAAACCCGTTCTGTTTTGTTTTGGCCCAGTACTCTAATCTGTCAAGGTCCTTTTTGGATTTTCATCCTAGCCATTTATTCTAGTTTATTGTTGTTGATTTATTTGGTTATATTTTGTCATATTGTGGTGTTTGTATTTTTGATATTTAAATGTGTTGTTATTGCTATGTTGAGATTTTATATTATAAACTATCCAGAGTGGCCCTAGGATGATTTACTATACAATGGTATTTCAGTTTGCATGTACCTTGGTTTAGGAGTATTTTGCAAAACGAGCAAAAAACTTAATAAAAGTTTGCTTCACTTTGTGAGCAGTGCCTTGCAAAATGAGCACCAGAGGTGCTTGATTTGTAATCATGGCCTGGCTCACCTCTTCTATTTTAAAAAAAAATCATATTGCCTAGATTTTCCAAATTGGAAACCCGGGAAGCTGATATGTCTGATCACTCTCATTTCTCTGTCTTCTTCTAGAAGAGTTAAAGGCACCACTAGAGGAGTATGTCAACAAGCGTTACCCTGGCCTTGTGAAGGTGGTTCGCAACCAAAAAAGAGAAGGCCTGATTCGAGCTCGCATTGAAGGCTGGAAAGTGGCGTCGGGTCAGATTACCGGTTTCTTTGACGCTCATGTGGAGTTCACAGCAGGCTGGTGAGTAAAGAATTTAAAGCCCCAAATTTTATTGACTAATGCTGCTCTAATACTTTTTGGTTCTATGGGGCTGTTTCCTTACTATTGGCTAATCCTGGAAACACAGTTTCGCAAATGTTGTTGTTGTTGTTCAGTTGTTCAGTCATGTCCGACTCTTCGTGACCCCATGGACCAGAGCTCGCCAGACCTTCCTGTCTTCCACTGCCTCCCAGAGTTTGGTCAAATCCATATTGGTTGCATCAATGACACCGTCCAACCATCTCATTCTCTGCCGTCCTCTTTTCCTTTGGCCTTCAATCTTTCCGAACATCAAGGACTTTTCCAAAGAGTCCTCTCTCCTCATGGGGTGGCCAAACAAAGTACTGCAGCCTCAGCTTCAAAATCTGTCCTTCCAGTGAACATTTGGGGTTGAATTCAATCATTTGAATTTGCAAATGAGTCCCTTCTTATTTGCAGTCATACAACAGACAAACAAGTATACATACCTGTCAACCTTCCCATGGGGCTGCAGAATGAATCATTAGAGTGTCCATTATTTCTGGTGGGGAAATTTGCTTTGATATGGGATTGTTTTGGCGTTTGGTTTTTAGAACGGATTATGCTCATAAACCGAGGTATTGCTGTAATCTTCTTTAATGTTGTCATAGGTTGATGTCCATCAAGTATTGCTTTCTCTTTCCCTTCTAGGGCCGAGCCCGTTCTCTCACGAATCCAGGAAAATCAGAAAAGGGTGATCCTCCCTTCTATTGACAATATCAAGCAGGACACATTTGAGGTTCAGCGCTATGAAAATTCAGCCCATGGATACAGCTGGGAGTTATGGTGCATGTATATTAGCCCACCGAAAGATTGGTGGGATGCTGGAGACCCCTCGTTGCCAATCAGGTTAGTTACCGAACTGGGGAGTCCTTAGGCATTCAAGAGTTCTTTAAAACACTGTGACGTGAAAAGGATAATACAGTAATACCCCGTAAGATGAATGCTCCTTAAGACAAAAAATTCCCAAGATGAATGAAATGTCCGAGGATAGGAAAACCTCGTAAGACGAATGTTCCTATGGGATGCTTCGCAAAACGAATTCAATGCCTTCCTACGTGAATCTGCATTAAACCGTGCTTTGTAGGATAAATTTTTCGTAGAACGAATTAAATTTGTCTTAAGAGGTACCACTGTACATTAGAATATGGTTTCCTACTAAATGTTACATCCACTACAATAGATTCTGCCATGCCTAAGTTAAGCTTTGATAGTCTAGAGATGGGCACGACTCAGCAAAATTTTCGTTTTCGTTTTTCGTTTTCGTTATGCAACGAAAACGAAAACAAAAATTTTCCAGAAACGAAAACGAAACGAAATTTTTGCCGTGTTTTTCGTTTTCGTTATGGCAGACACATTGCATTGAAAAGAATGCTAACGAAAACGAAAAATGTTCATTTTTGTTTTGTTTTTTATTTCGTAACGAAAATGAAAAATGTGCAAAAAAAACCCAGAAAAACGAAAAAGAACCGAAACAGACCCCCTAAACGAAAAACGAAAAATTATTTTTTTGAGTCGTCCCCATCTCTAAGTACAGCTAAAGATACCAAAGGAGACAAGTAAAGAAAGCTGAACATCTATAGACTTGACCAGCATTTCTAACTTCATTGCTTATTTACCTCTATTTGTACCTAATTTTTCTTAGAGCAGTGTCCCCAGTATGTTGGGGTGTTGCCTTGGGCAAGCTGCATGGCTCCAGGATACCCCCCAGATCCCAGAGCAAATCACTTCTTAATATTCTCTACCTGGAAAATCTTGAAAAGGGTCACCAAAAGTTAAAGTTGACGAGACAGCAAGCTATAATTATATTATATTAATATGCTCGCTATAATAATTCTGTATATTAATACACTGACCTTTGGGCCAGCTCAGACGCTTAGGAAGAATTTCATGACAGTTGGAGCTGTTTGGCAGTGGAATATGCTGTCACGGAGGGTGGTGGAGCGTCCTTCTTTGGAAGTTTTTAAGCAAAGGCTGGATGACCATCTGTCAGAAATACTGTGATGGGGGTTCCTCATGGCAGGGGGTTGGACTGGATGGCCCTTGTGGTCTCTTCCAACTTCTATGATTCTATGTTTAGCTTTTCAAAAAGAAGGCTGAGGGGGATATGATAGCTATGTTTAAATATTTGAAAGGATGTCACATTGAAGAGGGAACAGGTTTGTTTTCCATGGCTTCAGAGACTAGGACGCGGGGCAATGGTTTCAAACTACAGGAAAAGAGATTCCATTTCAACATTAGGAAGAACTTCATGACAGTTAGAGCTGTTCAGCAGTGGAATATGCTGCCACGAAGGGTGGTTCAGTCTCCGTCTTTGGAGGTTTTTAAGCAGAGGCTGGATGGCCATCTGTCAGAAATATTATGATGGGGTTCCTGCATGGCAGGGGGTTGGACTAGATGGCCCTTGAGGTCTCTTCCAACTCTATGATTCTATGATTCTATGACCCAGGTAGACCTGCCCTTCTGAATTTCTCTCACCTTAGTTAGATCCCTGAAGTTCAATAATATCTGAAGGTCTCCTTCTAGCTAGTGTAATGGAACATGGAACAAAAGAAGCGTTTTCTACTCTCAGACCCCTTGTCACGATAGCGCCATACTGAAGGCTGGAAAAGCAGACTCATAATTCATGAATGTGGAAAAGATTAGGAAAGCAGATGCTTGGCCTGGCCTGGTGCTAGCTTTTCAAATTCTAGTTCCAGATGATATTGGAAAGAGTTTGCTACTTCAAAGCCAAAAATTTAAAAAAAAAATCAAACACACGAGGAAATGGAGTGAAAGATTAACAGATGCAGCCTTTATAGCCAGACATTCCACTATTCTTCTGTTTGTGCCCAGTTTTAGAATTCTAACCAGGGAGGGCCAGTGATGGGGGTACATAATTGAACTTCAAGGATACTATAATTCCCTTTTCGTCATGGTAAAGGGCTGTCTATCCATGACACAAAAATACAAAAGAATTTTCTTCTTTTTTAGCAGAAAAATCATGTGTAGTGAGGCAGTATGTCCGGTCCCTTCCCTACATACATACATTTTCTTCTGAGCTTATTGGAATTTTATATGACTTTTTAATGCTGCAGCCATAATATTAATGTATGATACATATTAAAATTATTAAACACAACTCGACTTGTCTACAAAGAAGTTAACTCCCATGGGGTGGTGGTGGTGAGTATGGCATTGGAGCCTGAAAGCAAATAGCCAGAATTCTGTGGGTGAGTTATCTTTGTATCAGGTGAATTAACCAACTGTTGGCAACAAACCACTGCTTGTTAATAATCAGGAATAGGGATGGGCATTTCATTTCGGAACCTGTAGGTAATAAAATGAACCACGCAAGCCCAGGTGGTCCTTGGTACCGGCTCATACATGCAGATCCAATTGCTTTACCTTTCTCTGTCTCGCGCAGGGTTAACATCCAATGAGGAAGCATGCTACAACGTCATCTGTGCTTGATCTGTGATTCTGGTCAATCAGGAGTGGTGCAGAGACAGGAATCATCCCGCCTCCCTCTTGGATTGGCCAGCAACATGGAGCAGGAAAGATGACATCTCAGCATGCTTCCTCATTACAGCTCAGCTCCATGTCAGCAAAGAGAATGGTTAAAGCGATTGGATCTGCATGTATCAGCCGGTTCCGAGCACCATGCTTCGTTTTGTAACTTACTGGTTCCGATACAAAATGTCCATCCCTAATCAGGAATGCCGACAGCGCCCCGTTGATTAGCAAATATTTTAGGCACAAACTTATGTGATGTGTATATTACCCACAGAATGTTGACCAGTATTAAATATTTATTCTATCTCTTTTCCAATTTGCTTTAATCATGTACAGAACAGGTTGTGTACAGCCATAACAGTAATAAAGAACAGCACTGAAATAATCTTAAACACAATTAGAACTAGCTATATTTGACCAGGCCTGTACATTTACCCCGCACATTTTTTCACTCAATCTTTGAATGAACGTTTAAAAAACACACACCACAAACTGCTAACCTAAAACTTTAGGGGGTGGGGATGTGCATATGGTTAAAATCAGAGCTCAGACTGCTCCCCCACCCTGTTTTTGGAGAAACTTATTTCATTACTTTTTAATTTGGATCACTAGCAGATTACTGTATTACTATTATAGCTATCCCATCTGCAAAAATTATGTGTTCTATTATTAGCTGCTACTAATAGGATACACAGGACCCTCGTATAACAAGCGGTTTGTTTAATAGAAACAAACAAGCCTTTTGCGTTGTGAGGGAATAACTTAAGTCAGGCATTGACAACATTTCCTGCCTTGTAAAGGAGGTATTCAAGAAAAATAAACTGTGTGAAACTCTCTCCATTTGATTTTTTAAATATAAACACTACAATTTTATGGCCCCTAGACTCTCTCCTGCAAAATACTGCAAAAATTTTAATTTCTCCTCACGGAAGACTCAAATAGGTGTTCTCTCTCTAGTAAAGCAGGTGGTTGTCATCCTTAGGAAACACCACAAACTCACACACATGAAAATGAAATAACTGACAAAACTGCATTTGGTTTGGGTGTTTTTTGGGTTCTTCTGCTAATGTTTTTCTTGTTTTCTTTGTGTTTGTCTCTTCCACCGTCCTCTGCAGGACTCCAGCTATGATAGGATGTTCTTTTGTGGTGAACAGGAAGTTCTTTGGAGAAATTGGCCTTCTTGATCCTGGAATGGATGTTTATGGTGGAGAAAATATAGAGCTTGGAATCAAGGTGACTGGAACAGTTGTAATTAGATGTTCTTTTTCTTGAGGAAAGATAAAGCACCAGTAAGTGTGAAGCTTCTGTCAGCTCTCTGCAAACTGAGGCCTAAGATTATCTCTTACATGCCATGTTCAGGGCTTAGTGTTTTGTTTATTTTTCTAAAGAAATGTACCACATTGCTTGTAAAATGATACCCCATATATATGAACTGGGAGGTACCGTAATATCAACCAGTCTCAGCTTCTTAAAGAGGCAGTACCCCAGATAATATCTCACATGGGTTAGGTCTCATGTTGAGAATTGTGATATTTGTTTGTTTATTTATTTATTTATTTATTTATTTATTTATTTATTTATTTATTT
>JAHTLZ010000038.1:5435200-5460377 GCA_023846285.1 Phrynocephalus versicolor | reverse complement strand
ATTTATTTATTTATTTATTTATTTATTTATTTATTTATTTATTTATTGAAAATTAAAATTTATTTTTACTATTATACTGGTTAAAGTCACTTTACTAAAAAACAACATTATTTAGTCAGCTGGCCTAGAGTGCCAAGCACACAGCAGGCATTCCCTCTTTGTACAGCGATTTATTTATTTATTTATTTATTTATTTATTTATTTATTTATTTATTTATATTTATATACCACCCAACTTTCCGAAGGAACTCTGGGCAGTTCACAGCAAGAAAATCCATAAAATCCAACTATAAAAGCAAAGTAAAAGAAATCCAATCTACCAAGACTTGAAAATCAATTTAAAAAACAAAAAACAAAAATGGATATATGATGGAAGCTTGAATAAAGCTCCTTAGAAGTTGTTTATCATATCTTTCTTCTGGAGCCTCTCTGCAACTGTTCAGCTTGCTCAAATCTATGCAGGATAGCATTCTTCCTAGGAACCACAGTGAGGAATCAAACTCCTGATCTTTTGGTCTGCAGCCAGCTACTCAATTCACAGAGCTATTCAGACCATTGCAGTTTATAGTTTGTTCAGACACAAAACACTACTAGGATTATTTGTGTGTGTGTGTGTATGTGTGTGTAAAAGGAAGTTTGTTATCTCTTAGACCAGAGCTCTTTCTATGGGCACCCAACATCACCCCTTCATTGCCACCTGTATTCAGGTTAAATTACTGTATTGGCACTTTGCAAAAGAAAAAAGTGGGTACGGAATTGCAGTTGTGGCATTCATTCTCTAAAAGGTTCGCCATCACTGTCTTAGACAGTAACAGCTGTTTGAGTGGTGTAGCATTAGCATTCAGAAGTGTGTTCCAATGATTAAATAATCATTTTTCTTTAAAATAAAGAGAGAAATAACCATTAAAAATACTATGAGTCTTGTGGCTCCTCAAAAGCTAGCCAGCTTCATCAGATGCATACTTTTAGATGCAGGTACATTTTATAGGCACCCAAAGCCTTTCTTGTTTTTATGGTTACACACTGTATTTTTTGAGAACTGTCCATTTCCATATACCGTATATACTCGAGTATAAGTCAACCCGAGTATAAGCCGGGGCCCCTAATTTAAACCCCCAAAACTGGGAAAATTTATTGACTCAAGTATAAGCCTAGGGTGGGAAATGCAGCAGGGCCTGGCAACTCCTCTTTTGTGAGCTGGGTGTGTGTGTGATGTTTAAAATGACTTTTAGCCACCGAGGCAAGTGGTTGAGTTGGTGGCTAAAAGTCATTTTAAACATCTTCCTCCAGGGTTCTGGAGCATTTTTTAAATGGACACGAAACGGAAAAATAATGTTTCAATTTGTTTCGTGCTCACCCCGTTCTGTTTCGTTTCATTTCTCATGAATTTTTTTTTTAATTTCATATGAAACGAAATGAAATGGTTCCCCTGGGTCCTAGAAGCACCATATTTGCTGCCCGGGACTCCAGGAGCCATTTTTAAAGGCTGGAGCCCTTTAAACCTGGTCCATTTGGTACCAGGGTGACTTCCGGTTCACAGAAAATCATTTCAGAGGCCTCCAAGGGCCCTTCTCGGCCTGTTGAAGGCCTCAGAAATGATTTTTGGCTATCTGGAAGTCACTTCCGGTGATCCGGAAGTCACTTCCGGTTCACAGGGAGACCTGATAAGGCCATCGCAGGCCTGTTTGGGGCAGTGCCAGGCGGGGGTAAGTACAAGGGCACCCGGCTAGGGCCCCCAGGCCCAGCCCAACCTCCATCCTCATATCACAGATTTTCAGTTATTGCGGATCTGGTTGGGTCCCTAACCCCTGCAATAGATGGGGGGGGTCACTGTACTACTCTTTAAATAGAAGAGGGAAAAGCCACACATGAAAACTGGATGAGAAATCATCTTGCCTTTGGTTTTAATGGCTAGCATTTTTATCTGAATGTGATTAACATAAAATCATCTTATTCACTCGGTCTTTTCTTTTTTTCCTGTTTACCCCAGAGAGTCCAGGAGGGGAGTTTGGTTACCCTAGCAAGGTTGAGGCAGCTGCAAAGAAAATAACATAGCAGGCAGAGATATGGAAATGTACAAAAACCCTTAACTCAAGAATTGGTCCAGAACTCCTGTATAAGATCTCTCCTGACACTCAAGGCTGAAATGGGTTTAATCAATTGAAACACATGTCAACATCACTGTTGGTGTGTTCAGACTGAAATTGGTCTGAAGGAGAAATTCTCATCCTCCCAAAAAGAGTGTTTCAACTTCAGAGGCTATGCTGAGAATCCCGCATAAACTCAGTCAACTGTGGGATTGGTGCAGAGTTCTTGGAGCTGTAAGAAATTTACCAATTTCTCCAGTTTCTCCAAAGAGACATTTGTTTGTAGCAACGGATTAGCTCCATAAGAAACGGGGCTCTACTTTTGTGCTGGTTAAAGATTTCCTCTTCCCTACTCTTGTCTCTATCTCACCAGGTGTGGCTCTGTGGTGGTAGCATGGAGGTCCTTCCCTGTTCTCGAGTAGCCCATATTGAGCGTAAGAAAAAACCATACAACAATAACATTGGCTTCTATACAAAAAGAAATGCATTGCGGGTAGCTGAGGTGTGGATGGATGATTACAAGTCTCACGTATACATCGCATGGAATTTGCCTTTGGAGGTATGCGCACACAGCTCTGCTACCTTAGTCATGACCTGATTTGGTAAGACATGTGTGGTGACGCCTCTTCAAATCCTAAGGAGTTGTCTAAATTATTATTTTTAATCCTTTTGAATATAACTTTAAAAAAAAACTGTGTGAAGAAGTCTGTATTTTGATGTCTTTCAAGGAAAACTCAAGGTGATTTACCTTAAATACTGACCATAGAGATGGGCACGACTCAGTGAAATTTTCGTTTCCGTTTTCATTTTTTCGTTTTCGTTAGGTAACAAAACGAAAATGAAAATTTTTCAGAAACGGAAACGAAACGAAAAGTTTTGCCGTGTTTTTCGTTTTCGTTGCAGCAAACACATTGAACTGAAAAGAATGCTAACGAAACAGAAATTTTTCGTTTTCATTTTTCGTTTTCATTACGTAACAAAACGAAAATGAAAAATTTGCAGAAAAACCCAACGAAAACGAAAACGAACCGAAACGGACCCCTAAACAACCAAACGAAAAACGAAAAACAATTTTTTGAGTCGTGCCCATCTCTAACTGACCACCTCTTGGTTGGACCCATACCCCCTCCTTGGTTTCTGAACTCAACCAAGGAGGTAATAGTAAAACAGGCAATTCCAATCATAAACTCTACCTTACATGATGACTACGTATCCTCTTGTTTGAAAGAGACAATGGTCCAGTAAATAAAGAAATAAATAAATGTCCAGATACCTATCAATTTAAGCTACGTTATGCTATAGTTTTTGTAGGCTATGGAAAAATATTGTCTTATTTTTACACATTCCATGTGTCCATGTTTTTTTCTGGTCCATGTTTTTGCTAAAAAAATCTTTATTGCTGGGCCAAATTAAATATTACCAGAATTGGCTCCTTACACTGCTCTGTTCAGTCTGATTCTCTTTCTAAATTTCTCAACACATGTGGCATTGGCTGCAAATTGGAAAGGTCATCGTTTCATGGTTGCCTTAATTGCAAAATGACTATTAAATTAGACCAGTGATGTTTGAACAGCATTCTTTGTATTGTTTTACTAACAATAACAAGCCTTCTTTTCCACCTGATTCTTGTATCAGTTTTTGCTGTGACTTTCTAATGTATTCACAGAATTTGTGTCTCCGTGTGTATTGCCCATAGGGTTGACACCCAAATCAGCAGGACTGTCTGTGCCTCACTTTACAGAGTGAGCGTAGAGCGTTTGCACCTTATGATGGAGCTCAGAGATGGGTTTGGGATAGTGTTGGTATATCGCCCTCTTTGTGACCCAGCACTCTTCTGGCCAGGACTGGCTGAGTTCCTCTCAGCTGCAGTGTTGAAATCTCCCAGACTATGGGTTGCTGGGGATGTCAACACCATAGGAATGAACCTATGAACTTATTTTAGTTTGTCACTGGCCATACACATATAGTGGGTCGTACTGTGCAGTCCGTAAAGCAGTGCTTAGGCCTAGTTAAGCCTCAAAGACTTGCAACTTAGGCCTTTTTTCTTGGTGACCACATTTAGTTGTCTGTCTGCAAGACAACTTTCTTGGAGTGAAAAATTACGTTACTTGCAATATAGAAATCTTTGAAAATTATATTCCCTACAGCTTGCAGGAGGGAAAGGGATTGTTATTCTACAGATTGTTGTGTGCTGGCATCTGTATTCGCAACCCCAAGAAATACAAATCAGCACATTGAAAAGAATCAAAGGTGCACATCTTCATACGTTTAAGGGCTCAACAGCTAACAGAAAACCTGTCAAATAAGGTTTTGTTCAAAAGCAGTAAAAAGGAAGGGTGGAAACATGAAGGGAACCTTTCACAATATTTTTGTTTCAGAATCCAGGCATTGATATTGGGGATGTTTCAGAGCGGAAAGCACTGAGGAAAAATCTGAGGTGTAAGAACTTCCAGTGGTACTTGGACCATGTCTACCCAGAAATGAGAAGATACAATAATACCCTTGCCTATGGAGAGGTAATGTGGAAGCAGGCAGTAAGCTGATTGTGCATGAATGAAATATATATAAAATCTTTGAGAATTGTTCACATCCAGGGTGGCAGGCTAGCTGTAAAAAGAGTAGACTTTAGGGATGGGCATTTCATTTCGGAACCAGTAGGTTACAAAATGAACCACGTGAGCCCAGGTGGTCCTTGGAACCGGCATTTACATGCAGATCCAATTGCTTTACCTTTCTCTGTCTCGCGCAGGGTTAAAATCCAACTAGGAAGCATGCTGTGATGTCATCTGTGCTGCTGACCAATCAGGAGCTGTGCAGGGATAGGCATCATCCTTCCTCCCTCTCTGAATGGCCAGCAGCAAGAAGAAGGAAAGATGATGTCACAGTGTGCTTCCATGTTGGATTTTAACCCTGCGTGAGACAGAGAAAGGTAAAGCAATTGGATCTGCGTCTATCAGCCATTCGGAGGACCACCTGGGCTTTCGTGGTTTGTTTCTTAACCTACTGGTTCCGAAACGTAATGCCCATCTCTAATAGACCTTTGACCGCACACCCTCATTTATTTTAGTGTCCTATATTCAATCTGAGGTATATGAGCCACCATTAAATTCCTGAACTCTAGACTTTCTTGATCAAATGAATAAGCTTCCTTGAATCCACCAGATTTCTTGAAACCACAAGTAATGTTCCATTGCTGTTATTTTCTCATGATTTCTTTCTTGAAGGTTCATGAAAAAAGTGATTAAAAGACATAGTAAACTGAGTTCAGTACTGCATGTGGCTGTTTTCCCAGAGGAGGTTGCGTGGGTGTGTGAGAGAATAACATAAGCCACAGAGACATGTACAATGTAGAAAACAGCACGTCTAGCTCTTAAAAAAATTCCCAGGGATAAATATTCTTGTTTTGTTTTATTTCAGCTGCGTAACAGCAAAGTGAAAGATGTCTGCCTAGATCAAGGACCACAGGAGAACCACACAGCAATTCTGTACCCTTGCCACGGCTGGGGACCCCAGGTTTGTTGGAACAGTTATAGGATATTGATCTGTCTTTTCTATTTCCAGACACATATTGCTCTGTTAAACATTGCTAGCTGTGCAAATGTAGAAGCAGCACATTCTAGAACAGTATTGTTCTAGAGGCTGTAAGCTGTGAGAATTGTTCCATGGTCAAGGTGTAAGAGGTAACGAGGAACTGTATAAAGAGTATGGGAAGGAGCCAAGGAGTCAGCAAAGGAATCAGAGAATCATAGAAGCGGAAGAGACCTCAAGGGCCATCTACTCCAACCTCCGCCCATGCGGGAACCCCCATCATAGGATGCCCGACAGATGGCCATCCAGCCTTTGCTTAAAAACCTCCAAAGAAGAAGACTCCACCACCGTCCTTTGTGGCAGCATCTTCCATTGCTGAACAGCTCTAACTGCCATGAAATTCTTTCTAATGTTTAAATTGAATCTCTTTTCCTGAAGTTTGACACCATTTCCCCTCATCCTAATCTCTGAAGCTATGGGAAACAAACCAGTCCCTTCTTCAATGTGCCATCCTTTCAAATATTTAGACATAGCTATCATATCCCCCCTCAGTCTTCTTTTTGAAAGGCTAAACATTTTCAACTTCCTAAGCCATTCCTTGTAAGACATTTCTCCCAAAGAAGTATCCGTGTCTGACAAGATAAGAGCTACATCAAATGAAACATGTAAAAGATACATGACCACATTGACAGTAACCCCCTTGTCTTCTACAGAAGGTTACCATTGTCCAAAAGAGGACCAGAGGAACATCAAGGTTGGATTCCTAGAATCTCAAAATTAACAACAGTAACCATCTGAGAGCACATGAGTCACTCTTAGAATAGTTACAGGAGTCATTGTTCTGCTGTGGCCAGCAATAGTTGTCCTGCATTGTTCTGGGAAGAACTATATAAAATAGCAGTGCTTATTTATTTGATTTATATACCACACCATCTGGCCTAAGGTGCCACAATGTTTTTTGTCTTAATTTATTTATTTTTCTTTTGTTTTTGACTGATATATCAGCACAGGCTAACATGGCTACATCTTCTTCTACCAATTGTACAATCTTGTTACTTTTCTTTTGCTCCTTTCCTTTTCGTACTCATTTTAGATCTAGCTTGATGAACCTCCATATTGATTGTTTGTTTGGGGGGGGGTTATTTGTAAGCTGCCCAGAGTTTCCACGAAAGGCATACAAATATATATGTATAAATTGAACAAATGAACGAATGCATAAAAATGTAATTTCGTACCATAATTTCATTATATAAAGTAATTTTATACTTGTGGGGTTGGGCACTATGGAAACCAATTTTTCCATATTTGTCTAAGCACCAGTGAGGTCTACAGTTTCCGTGTTTCAGATTAAATTTATAGATTTCAGATTTGTGTTTCAGATTAAATTTAAATGTAACTGAAAAAACAGCAACAAATGAGGACGGTTCTCAGTTTGGATCATGACCATAAACCATTTGGGTTTTCTGGATGTTTTATGGTGGGTCATGGCTCATGGCTAACCACAAACCATCATGAACCACCATTATAAGCCTGGATCTTTTGACATTCCTCTCTTTTCTCTGTATCGGTTATTCAGCTCGCGCGTTACACTAAAGAAGGGTTTCTTCATTTGGGCGCCCTGGGAACTACCGTGCTCCTGCCAGATACCCGCTGCTTGGTGGATAACGCAAAAAGCAAATTCCCTCAGCTCCTTGATTGTGAAAAAGTTAAGAACAGCCTCCAGAAACGCTGGAATTTTGTTCAGGTGTGTGCAGCTCTTCACTTTGAAATATGTTGTGGTTTTTTATGATGTAAGAGTGCAACTGGCACTTCTGCATGGACAAAATCTTCTTATATGAGCAAAAAAAGCAAGAAAATGCTTATACTGTAAACCACAACTAGTACTAATATCCTCTTCTTGAATGGATATTAGGTGTACATTTTTCTTGAATGCACACCTTAACGTAGTGAGGAGGGGAGTTGAGTGGGTCAGAGAAGCTGGGCACAGTGCTAGGAATATAAGAACATAAGAAAAGCCCTGCTGGATCAGCCCAAAGGACCATCTAGTCCAGCTTCCTGTATCTCACAGTGACCCCACCAAATGCGTCTGGGAGCACACAAGACTAGATCTCTGTCTCCTGATACCGCTCCCCTGCATTTGGTCCTTGAAGTACCCCGGTTTTAAGCCTGGAGATGACACATCTCCATCATGGTTTGTAACCTGTGATGGACTTTTCCTCCAGGAATCTGTCCAATCCCCGTTTGAAGGCATCCAGGCCAGATGCCGTCACCACATCCTGTGGCAGGGAGTTCCACAGACTAACAATGCGCTGGGTGAAAAAAATAAGTATTTTACCTGTGCACTTTATACTAAGGCACTTCCAAATGGCTTTCACCTGTCCTCCTCTCCAAAAACAGTGTGCCCTGCAGACCCACCTGTCCTGGATCCTTGATCCTCAAGGGAGCCCCAGGGCAGCTTGAGGACAGAGGTTTGAATCCTGAACTGGGAGGGGCCCACAAGGGCATCAAGTCCAGCTCCCCAATGGATGCAGATCAAAGGAGATCTGCCAGGTGGTTGTCCAAGTTTCTCTTGCACGCCTCCATTAAGAACATAAGAAGAGCCCTGCTGGATCAGGCCAAAGGCCCATCTAGTCCAGCTTCCTGTATCTCACAGTGGCCCCACCAGATGCATTTGGGAGTGCATGAGACTAGATCTTTGTCTCCTGATACCACTCCCCTGCATCTGGCCCTTGAAGTACCCCGTTTTTAAGCCTGGAGATTACACATCTCCCTCCAGGAATCTGTCCAATCCCCTTTTGAAGGCATCCAGGCCAAATGCCATCACCACCTCCTGTGGCAGGGAGTTCCACAGACTAACAACATGCTGGGTTAAAACAAAAAGGAGTGGGCTTCATTATAAGCCTGGATCATTATGAGAGTGGTCGCTCAAGTCAGAATGGTCCCAGCTTAGTCCCAGACTAAGATAGCCGTTAAAGGTAATGGCTGCATCAGCAGAAGAGAATGAATAGTTGTAATTGGAATGGGAGCAGTGAAACCTTTGCGTGGCAGCTACTGGAGAACTAGGGAGATGCTGGTAGGTGATCTTTCACAGGCAATGTCATTGTCACTCAACAGTATTGCACAGAATAAGGCAATAACTGCAGAATCTTTCTTACATTGAAAAGGCATGAAGAGACTGTCTAGATTGAAACGAGAGGTAGTGCTGTAAGATGAGAGTCCCAGGTTGTACCAATAACTATTAATATCAAACATTAGTTACTGAAGCAGAGCAAAGGGCAAGTATGAATAGTGCTGTCGCTAACGACACAACTAGATTAAAGCTGAAAGGACATCTGGTAGCTGATATGAAAGGTAAAGGATAAAAGGACAATACAGTGGTGTACCACACATAAAACTGGAATGCGAGAAGTGTGAATCAAGGTAAACTGGAAACCAGATAGTAGAAAATGGAACTCATGGAATCCAAACTGAATTCAAGAGGCTCAGAAGGGAACATTTTCAGTCAGACAACAACAAAGTGTTTTACTCTGAAAATGGATATCAAATTCAGAAGGGGTGGGATGACTAGACTGAGGCAAGATGTAGCACAGACAGTTAGGGGTGACTGAACACGCGAACATTACCAGAAAGCAAAGATATTAGAGACCAATGTGAAATAATAATAATAAATTAATGCTTGTAGCAAAAAGGGAAGATGGATCTAGATGGTTGATGGCAGGGGAAAAAAACCACTTAAAATTATTCAGGACAAGTAAGAAGCAAAAGTCCTTAATGGATATAGGGCTATTAATGCAGCTTTCCAGTCACTGTCATGTAGAGACAAAGACAACAATTAGAAGGGCCAGTGTAGGGAAATAGAAGAAAACAACAAGAGAGGAAAACCAAGAGCTCTCATCCAAAACGAACCAGAAAAATTCAAAGGGAAATTCAGTGGCAGTATGGAGCCTGCCTTTCACAGAGGAGACCTCTTGTTCCTAACAAACTTTCGAGATGACCCCATCAGAGCTGGTGAAATAGTGGTTTTCAAAGTTGAAGGTCGAGATATTCCAATCGTGCACAGAGTAATCAAGGTTCATGAAAAGTAATGACAAAAAGGCACTTTTCACTGGTTTTAATCTTGCTTGTTTGTAACAGCAGATTTCTTTTTGTCTATTTTAGTGCTATCTTTCTGTTGGCAAAGGAATTATTTGGAAGGAATAGAAATGTATGTTTATATTGAAACGTAACAACCTTTGCCTTTTGCCCTTCTGCCTCCCCCCCCCCTTTGTTTTATTGTATTTTTCTGGTTTAATTGTTTTAACTGTAAACCACCCAGAGTTCCGTTTCGGAAGATGGGCAGTATAAAAATATAACAAACAAACAAACAAATAAACAAATAAATAAATAAATAAATAAAGCCTAGATCAGATATGTTGAAAGACCAATGGGGGAAACACACACTATCCGACAAGGAGAAAATAAGGAGAAGGTGAAAGCAATATATTAAAGATCTTCACAGTAAAGATAAAAGGATGACAGATTCCCTTGATTAATAGGATGATGAACATGGGTAGATGGGAAACCAATGCAACTGTTTCAAGCTACAGGCTCAAATCAGTCAAAATTCCAAGACCCTATGATGATTCTATGATTCTAGAACAGGGTAACCAGAAATACTACCGTGTTTCCCCAAAAATAAGACACTGTCTTATATTTATTTTTTCTCAAGAAGACACACTAGGGCTTATTTTCAGGAGATGTCTTACTTTTATTAACTATAATATACTTGAATGTCAGCCCTGCACACAACCATAGCCACGTCCATTACTAGGGCTTATTTTCAGGGTAGGGCTTATACAGTATTTAACAAATGCATAGAAATCCTGCTAGGGCTTATTTTTTGGGGAGGTCTTATTTTCGGGGAAACAGGGTAATGTAGGACCTACAACATTGTCTTGTTTCTATTTTTCATATACTTTCATTAGCACCCATCTTTTGATGAGCCATGCCTTTAAAGTATGTGTGAACAGTTTAACAATTAATGTTTATTATTCTCTTGATGCCATTCCCTCAGTTTCCTGCACCAGTTATATAATTAACCCTGAACTGTTTAATTTTTAAAGTGTCTTTCTGTGTCATTCTGCACTTGATTAATGCTATCTTTTTTTTTTTAAATTTCAGCATGGTGCAATTCTAAATAAAGGAACAGGACGCTGTTTAGAAGTTGAGAATAAAGGCCTGACAGGTATAGATCTTATTCTTCGGAGTTGTACAGGACAAAGGTGGACAATTAAAAATGTTATCAAGTAGCACGCTCCTTCACATTTTGCTCTATATGGAATAAAAAGCATCATCACATTTCCTAATACAGTATAGTGAAGACTCACTAAGAAGGGAACAGTTCACGGTACTGAAATGGATTCTTTGGTAATATGAACTGGATGTCTGGACTTGCTATCAAGCTGTGTGAGGCATTTCTAAAGAGATTAAGCTGCCAAGCGTTTCTTAAATAGACTATCCACTCCCAAATGAGGGATTCATTAAAAATAGTTTCTGATTCTTTAAAAGAAGTCTGAAACACGAAACAGAGAGTTCCATACAGAGCACAACTCTCCTGCGGGAATATCTTTTCTCACTCCAAGCCGGTCGTTGGACAATGCATCTGATCAAACCTGGATCAGGAAAGTTTCCACATTTTGCAGCAATGAATGAATTACAGGAAATCATCAAAGTAAGACATTAGTATCTGGGTTTGGAACCTGTTGCAAATTTCTTAAATGTGAACTGTTTCTCTGCAATGGGGGAAAATATTTTCATTAGAAACCTGCCACACGTTTTTGCTTTTGATACTCCGATTGTGTGAGGAAACCCCAAATGAATGCTTTTGTCTGAGTTATAAAATCAAGAATAGTGCATAGTAAGTAGCAAATACTTGCTCGGCCATGAACTCACTGGGAAATTGAGGCAATGCTATAACAATTCTTTAAAATGTTTCACATGTTGAAAACTAGAAAAAGGTTGTTGCTGGTTGGAAGTGGCTTGAACCTCGTGGCGCAGTGGTTAAACAGCTGTACGGCAGCTATAAAAGTGCTCACGACCTGGGGTTCAATCCCAGGTAGCCGACTCAAGGTTCATTCAGCCTTCCATCCTTCCATGGTTGATAAAATGAGTACCCAGCTCACTGGTGTGTGCGCGCGCTCAATGTGTAGCCTGCATAAATAAACTAAACCACCTAAAGAGTGCTTTAAGTGCTATGGGGTGGTATATAAGCATCATCTTTGATGATGTCCAAGTGTGGGTTGGAAAAAGAACTTTTTAAAATACTACAAGAAGAAATGATGAGCAATGCTTTGGAATTAAAGTATGTTTTATTTACAGACCAAAATACTACTTGTGAAAGTATACAATTTAAATATACAGTAGTACCCTGTATCTGCTTATTCAGTTCTCTGTGGTCCCCCCCCCCAAAATGAAATAATTCACTGCGGCAAATAGGTGCCATAAAACAAGCTACTGTCACAAACAGGCACTGCAAGGGGGTTCTGAGAGGGCATTTGCTCGTATTCACAGATTTTGGTATCTGCAAGGAGGCCTGGAACCAGTCCCCCTGCCCCCGGATACGGGGGTACTACTGTAACAGAATATCTCCTGGAAGACTGTTCTGTCCTGGATCTGGTCTTGGGAATTGTTTGCAAATTTTACTTCATAGCAAAATGTCCAGAGAAATCTGTCTGTCGAGACCCTGAAGGGTGTTGATTTACAATGTGTTGGTTTTTGCTCAAATTGAACAACCTGGTTTTATTTTTTAATTTACTTTTTTTACTCCCCCTCCCTATAAGAAAGTGATGTTATGAATGTGTATATAATCTTTTATGGATGAGGTGGATTGGGTAACGCACCAAAGAAGCATTTTCTAATCATGGATGAGTCCTATAATTTTATTTAATTCTAAAAAGAATTGACGGAGCACATTCTTTGCACTTGATAAATATAAAAATTAAGGAATTAAAAAGATACATGTCCCCATTTGAAAACTCTCTTTGCTTTGAAACCTATGGCCCTTTATCTGTTCATCAAAGGTTTAAATGAAATGCAACGTTAATGCACCTTGAAAAGAACAAAGGTTTCCCACCCCTTTTGAGCACATTTCTATAAGTTTTCTTGGATACCCTTGACATTTAGAGTTTTAACTGTTTCAAATAAGTTAGTGAAGAAATAAAAGCACACATTATAGAATCATAGAATCATAGAGTTGGAAGAGACCTCAAGGGCCATCTAGTCCAAATCCCTGCCATGCGAGTACCCCCATCACAGTACTCCCAACAGATGGCCATCCAGACTCTGCTTAAAAACCTCCAAAGAAGGTGACTCCACCACTCTGCATGGCAGCATATTCCACTGCCAAACAGCTCTAATTGTCATGAAGTTCTTCCTAATGTTTAAATGGAATCTCTTTTTTCCTATAGTTTGAAACCATTGCCCCGAGTCCTAGTCTCTGAAGCCATGGAAAACAAACCTGTTCCCTCTGCAATGTGACCTCCTTTCAGATATTTAAACATAGCTATCATATCCCCCTTCAGCCTTCTTTTTGAAAGGTTAAACATTCCCAGCTCCCTAAGCTGTTCCTCATAAGACATTTCTTCCAGACCTTCAACCATCCTGCTCGCCCTCCTCTGGACCCGTTCAAGATTGTCAACATCTTTTTTAAATTGAAGCGCACAGAACTGGACACAGTACTCCAGGTGGGGTCTGACCAGAGCAGAATAGAATGATATTATCACTGCCCTAAACAGGCCGGCAAGGGATCTGGAGGTCACTTCTGGCTTAGCGGAAGTCACTTCCGGTTTGTGGGGAAGCACTTTTGGGGCGTCCGACCGGCCTGGGAAGGCCTTTCCTCCTTAACCCAGGAGGCCTTTTTCCCCCCTATACTTCAGACCCACAATATACCGGGACCGCAGTATATGAACCACGAAAGGGCGGGGGACCACTGTATCACCGTCACATGTGCCATCTACGCCCATAGACTGCAACACAGAAATCATGGCTGCTTAAGGATATGGTTGTATAGTGATACAGACATATATGTCCCGGGACTGGATCCTCATGGGATTGGCCAAATACCACCATCAAGTCCTGGATTCCACCAGTACCCACAGAGAGATGTGGTAAATGGTATCCTTCATTGTGTGGGGAGCACAAAGAACATGGATGCAAGGTGCATCTCATCGACCCACCCAATTTGTTAGATGCTAGCCAATACGATATTCCTAATGTATCTTGTGACATAGCCTCCTCTCCTTTGAAACATACAGAGTCAAGAACTTTGTCTTAAGGTTCTCATTTCTTTCTTTTGGCTTGTAATAATTGCACTGCTTGTTCAGATCTCCAATGCTGATTGTTGTAAAGATTCTTTATACGTGATTAAACTTTATTAAGTTCAACCAGAGTTCTTCCTACCTCTTCTTCCACCACGCCGCCGCTGTTGGTTAGCTTCAAGTCTGGGGTAGCTACTCCTGCTTGTTTTTTTAGAAGAAAATGATTGGCAGCCCAACCCAGAAATTGGCTGTTGTGTTTTTTTTTCCTAGCTGTTTGGCCCTGTTCTGGAAGGTTTTCTCCCTGATGTTTTGCCAGTCTCTGCATGCAGCTGGCATCTTCAGAGGGCAGGAGCACAGGGAGCTCAGCACTGAGAGAACTCCTAGTTCCCTGAGCTCCTTGCCCTCTGAAGATGCCAGCCACAGAGACTGGCGAAACATCAGGAAGAAAAACTTCCAGAACGCGACCAAACAGCCCAAAAAGCCCCAACAGCCATCAGATCCCGGCTGTGAAAGCCTTCAAGAATACAAATGAAGAATTTCTTGGAAGGTCTCTGCTTGGCAGAATTTGTCTCCCAGTATAAATCAGGATAATTCAGTGTTCCTATTACGACTACATTATATTTCTTTGAATTTCTTGCAATCTGTTTTTCTAATGTTGCACGTTCTTCTCTGCATGTCAGTAGTAGACTCCAACTACCATGTTCCTTTTGTTTTTTGCACCAATTATATTACTCTAGACCAGTGGTTCTCAACCTGTGAGTCTCCAGATGTTCCTGGACTGCAACTCCCAGAAACCCCTTCCAGTAGAGCAAGTGGTGGAGGGTTCTGGGAGTTACAGTCCAGGAACATCTGCGGACCCACAGGTTGAGAACCACTGATCTAGATGCTTCCACTGGACAACCAAGCTCACCCCTCCTATGCAGCAACGTGTGCTTTTTGACATATACTGCTACTCTCTCTGTCCCTCTCTCTCTCTCTTCATTCTGGGTTTTTTGTTTGTTTGTTACTGTGTTCGAGTCATGGAAATTATCCCTCCAAGCTTCAGTTGTATTTGTTCCCACGGATGGAGCCTAGCAGGCAAAATGTGCAGACATTAACTGCTCTTTTCCAGAGAAGCCTCAGTAAAATAATGTACGCAGCAACTCATCAAGAAGAAGCTCAGACCACGAATGTAAGTACTAAGTACTAAGTACGTTGCATTAATCTTGAAGACAGACAAAGTAAAAGAAAAGCAAGTGCAAGGACTGATTATGATTCCAGTTGGCTGGAGAGATTCGGCAGTGTGCCGGCAGTGAAACAGCAATTCCAGCAGGAGGAGTGAAAGGTTTTCTTTTACAGCTGTGAAAGAAACTGAAAAACAGCCTGGAATGCACTTAATGAAATACAGAGAGAGTCACCTTACAAACTTTTAAGTGGTCTGGGAGTGTGAAGGATAGGTTGGAGAATTTAGAGTTTTAAAGAACCTCAAAGGGGAGAAGAGAACCTTCCCTCCAGGGCCAAACTGGGGTGCTGCCTTAGAAAATCACATGCTCGGAGGTCTCAAGTTAAGACAAGAGAAAACAAAACTGAAAATCTCCTGGAACTGCTTCCGGCATCAACAAACACACCATAGAGATTACTGAGAAGAGAAAGAACCTCCATCTACTGGTAGAAAAGGCAATAACAGTTGAGAAGCTGTTAAAACAGGGGCCTGTGGGCCTGTGGCTCCCCAAGATCCTAAATCTGGCCCCCGGGACCAATTGCAACCCCCCCACCTACCCCCTGCTTTGCGAGCAAGCAAGCCTCCACAGCTGCTTCTATTGCTGAGGCAGTTCAAACCGGTGGGCTGTGTTGCTTCCCCCACTCCCCTCATCCACCGCCCAGATGATCAGCATGCTGATCTAGCATGCTGGCTAGTGGGGCATTCAAAGTGGGAGGGCTACAGCAAGGTCCCCCACTCCCTCCCCTCTTTTTTCCATGTTGGCCTTTTTTTCTTTTTCTTTTTTGGACTGTGGTCCGGCCCCCAGTGGTGTCTGGGGTGTGGTGGACTGGCCCGCTGTTTGAAAACTTTGAGGACCCCTGTATTAAAAGGACTATGCTTCTATATTACCTTTTGCTTTGCTAGTACAGATCGATCGATTGATGTCAAAATCTAGAATGAAAAAACTGGGCACCTTTTTGTCAGAGAGGCAAGCCTTCAGATCGGAGACAGCATAGAATTCAGCACAATTTGGACATGGATCCATGTGTGGGGGGAAATCATTGGAGAAAGAGAAAAGCCCTTTAGAATACTCTCAAATTATGGCTGATCTAAAAAAAAATTTCATTGGCTGTAGGTGATAATAAAATGGCTGTCAATGAAAATTCTAAGGATATTTCAGAAGGGCAAGGGAGACTGGACAACGCTATGGAAAAGATTTCTTAGAAGTTTGAGGAGATGGTAGACAAAATTAAAGAGACAGAAACCAAGGTTAAGATGAACTTTCTGAAACTGGATGAGCAAGATAGTGCAATGAAGATTATGAGAAAGGATCTCATTGTACAATTGGGTCACCAAGGACATCAGAATATTTGTATAAAGGGTTTGCGAGGAGAGGATAGGGAGATGACAAACTAACTGGTCTCAGACCTACTCAAATGGACAGTAGACTCTACCCTTGGAATGGAGAGAGCAGACATTGAGAGCGCCCACCAGTTAGGAAGATTTAGGAGATGACCTCCTGGAGACACTGGGTCCTACTATAGATTTGAGTCCTACTATAAGAAGGAACAACTTATACTAAAACTGAGATAAATGCAAGAGATTAAAATTAAGGAGCACGTTGTGCAAATCTATCCAGATTTGTGAGGGAGTACAATTCGCTGGCAGAGACAAATGCATCAAGCTTTGCCTCAACTTGAGAAGAGAGAACGTGGAATACAGTTGGGGTTATCTGGTGTTCATGAGAATTAAGTTGTCAAGGAAGGCAACACAGAAGCTTTGGGGAAATTGAAGGAGCTTGGGATCACCAACAAAAAGGAGTTGCATCAAGATATAAGAAAGCTGGATATCGATCAAGGAAGAGAATCCAGGTGGGAGAAGGAGCAACAGACCAACGAGGAGCAACTAGGGAAGCAGAGTGTGGCTGGAGACAGTGCAAGAACACAGGATGAAGAAGAAGCGATTATATTAAGAAAGGAGAAGTCTGGAGATAAGAAAAGGGAATTGTAGGACAATGATATAAGAGAAAAAATAATGTAAGGTTTAGTAAAGCCTAGTATTTATTTATTTATTTATTTATATTTCTATACCAGCCCTTTGGGCAAACTGCATTACCTGTGGCAGTTGACAAAATGGTCACTCATAAATTACAATACTAAAAAGATATGGTTACAATTAAAATACAATTACAGTTGTCCACCACCATTTCATAGTCCATATACTATGTAGTTCAAATCACCCGAAACAGCTTCTGTGGCCTCCAACAGGCCCGGGAAGCCCGTCAGAGGTCTGTTCGGGGCAGCACCAAGCCTCAGGTAAGTGTAGGAGATACCAGACAGGCGGTCCCAGACCCGACCAGACTCAGCATACACTTATTGTGGTTCCCTAACCCCCACAATAGGCGGGGACTACTGTAACACAATTAAAATACAATTAAATGTCTTATAAAACGCATTTAAAACAGCCATTAACAGAGCCTGTTAGATGGAAAACACCTCATAGAATAGAATCATAGTATTATAAGAGTTGTCAGAGACCTCAAGGGCCATCCAGTCCAACCCCCTGCCATGCAGAAACCCCCATCACAATGTTTCCGACAGATGGCCATCCAGCCTCTGCTTAAAAACCTCCCAAGAAGGAGACTCTACCACCCTCTGTGGCAGCATATTCCACTGCCGAACAGCTCTAACTGTCATGAAGTTCTTCCTAATGTTCAAATGGAATCTCTTTTCCTGTAGTTTGAAACCATTGCCCCGAGACCTAGTCTCTGAAGCCATGGAAAACAAACCTGTTCCCTCTTCAATATGACATCCTTTCAAATATTTAAACAAAGCTATCATACCCCCCCAGCCTTCTTTTAGTATTCCAACTCCTGCTGGGCCCTGATCTTCCAGCAGAGACCTCCGATGTTTTCACTATACTCAAAACATCAGGATTGGACATTATGCAGCTAGGCATGGTCAGCCAAACTGAAGCTTACAGGACCATCAAAGGAAGGGTGTTGGATATTGAATGGCAAGAGTTGCGTAGTGAAGCTAATACCACGTGCTTCCCCCCCACCTTCATTTTAACATCCCAGTCAGTCCAGGGAAGCCAGCCTTTTTTCTCATACACCTGAGATGCCCAGAGGCACGCAAAGCTTATTTACTTGCAAAATGTAATTCCTTCCCCTCTGCCCTATTGGTGGGAAGGCTTAGTGGAATTCCTTATTCTGTGAGGATTTGTTCATGTCAAACCAATAGCGTAGAAACATTGGAACACATCTTTTTTTTTTTACTGCCCACTCCATGATACATTTCGGAAGAAATATCTGTCCCCACTCCTAGATAGATAGGATGCAGGGTTGGGAAGACTCAATTAGGCTTACTGTAATTTCCTTCTCTCCACACAAGTTATCGAGGGAATAGGCGCGGTATACAAATGGAAAAATAAAATAAAATAAAAAAATAAAAAATAGACTCTCTTGAGGAGGTGGCCACTTTTGCTTCTAGAATTTTAGCAGCTCGGGGTTCTGGATCTCTTACTTCTTCCCCACATTGATTTTACTATTAGCAGTTTATATGTTGTTCTTTTTAAATTGTAACTGCTATTTGTCCGCTGTTGCTATGCCAGTAAAGGTCTATTGATTGATTGATATTAGATCAGGTTCAACTGGTTTAAAATGCCAAGATGTGTCCAACATATTCTCCGAGTGGTGGAGGCACCACTGTCCCATATTTGCTGTAAGATGGACCCAGTGACGGAGTCTTCTTAACCAAGTGGAATTTGATACTATTTCCAAAGTGTTAATGCTTCAAACACTCACCAATATTCTGATGTCATACTCGGCATACTTCACCTTCAGGCCATGGTTTCATAACCGAAAGAACTTTTTAAAAAATGCGAGGGCAAAAGACAAAAGCAACTTTATTTCTATTGCATAAACCATGATTAAAATTAAATAATTGTCTTCTCGCTCTCTTTTTAAAATACAGATTAAGATACAGTATGTACAGTGCCTAAGTAGTCAGGATATATGGCAGTATCTTCCCCTTATATATTTTATACAGTGCAATAATATAGTAGGTATATATTAAAATATTCTTTTTTTTTGCCCCCCTCCTTAAAAAAGGTTGCATGCAGGAGAATGCATTTCAAACACAGTTTCTTATTTATTTGTACTGGAAGATGACACCCTATTTGCCTTTGGAGCAATGGTGTTCACAATGTCCTACGAAATCTTTTCCAGTTCTATATGAGACTACAGAGAGAATACACTCCTTTGGAAAACCTTAAAAGGAAGGGTTTAGGAAAGAATTATTGGAAAGAATATGATCCTTCCCATTCTCCTGCATGGGATATGCAATCTACTTAAAACATGTTGGTAACACAGCCTTATTTCATAGCAGTTGTTGAAATTCACAATGGTTTTAATGGTGTCGGATCTAATGGGATTGTGTTATACTGCCCCTTGTTTCATTAGTCCAGTATGGCTTGTGTGTGTTCTCCTCTGCTTCTTCTGATTCCAACTATAATGTACTAAGATTGCAACAAAGAACTGATTTTCTCAAATTCCCAACCTCTCTTCCTTTAACTTGATTAAAATGAGATCCAACCTTGAGCTTTGAAAGGAAAAGCTTGTAAGACATATGGCGCTTTTACACGACCCCTAAAATCCGAGGCAAAGGGCTCCCAGATACGGAGCTTAAAATTGTTTTCCCACCAGCTCCGGATTTTAAAAAAAAATTAAGTATGACCACGCCCACCTAAGCGCGTCCCAGCACATTTTCCAAGTACCTGGTGTTCAAAGGTGAAAAATTTCTGATGCGGATGTAAAGCAGTGAGTGCCGAGCTCTCCTTGCCTTGTGTTTGTTTGTTTGTTTTGCCCCCTGCCCCTTTAAGAGACTGGAAAAGACTGGAATGCTTCCCGGGGCAGCTCCAGACGACAGAGCGGAGGTGAGCCTGCATTTTTTCTCCCTTATTTTATCCCTCCCCTCACGCAGACAGGAGCAAGGGAGTGCAGAGGGGTGGGAACACAGCAAGAGGAGCAAACCACCAAGATCTCTGGTCCGAATTTAAGTTGCCACCGGTTCTTAGGTGTCGTGTAAAAGTGCCCCTAAACGTACTTGTCTGTGAGGCAGAATGCAGTTGTGTCCAAACACCTCTTCATATTATGCTGCTCTGCAGTAGGCATAAGATTATCGCAGAAGTCTGGCCAGCAAGGAAAAACTGCACATCAGACTTTCACTCACTACCCCTGTGTCTCCTGGCTGCCATTCCAAAGAACAAGAACAGATAAGCAGCAGAGGAAAAATTAGCGCCCCCCCCCACAAATTCCTGCATGAACATTTATTTTAAAAAAACTTTCTTAAAGGCATTTCTTATGCCAATTTTATACTGCCTTTTGTATGTACGTAATTTTCTGTAATGCACATTTTTCAGTGCCTGCCTGAGTTCTAAATAGAAAGTTCAAAAAACTCCGTAACAATAATTGAATTGTACTCTCTAGTGTTACACTGGGAAGGGCAATAATCATTAAAAAAGATTTGGGACATTTAGAAGTGATGCTTACATTGATGTGATGTAAGTTCTTTCCCTTTCCAAGTTCCCCTGATAGGAAGGACTTTCCTTTCTTTCTTGACATCCAAGTTATTTTTAAGGATCTAAGCAAAAAAAACCCACATAAAACAAATCAATTTTATACATCTTGTTAAAATTCTTGTGCTTTTATATGCTGATCAGATGCTCATAGGAATTTCTGCTTTAATACTCTTGCAATTTATTGAATGCAATGTTTCAAATTCTATACATAAACAGGAGCAGCCACCTGAGGCGATACAAACATTATCAGTGCTTTCTGTGTATAAATAATGTTATAATGAAGCGTTGGGGGGAAAAACCATTGCTTCAGAAGGAATGTACTTGGAAGCAAAAATAAGAAAATTCAGTAGAGCTTATTTTCAGAAACCAAAACTGGGGAGGGGGGGTGGGGAGCCTTGCTCTATTATATTGGAGAGCAAGAATCATAGAATCATAGAATCATAGAGTTGGAAGAGACCTCCAGGGCCATCCAGTCCAACCCCCTGCCATGCAGGAAGCCCTATCACAGGACTCCTGACAGATGGCCATCCAGCCTCTGCCTAAAAACTTCCAAAGAAGGTTTTTTAATCCAAAATGAATATAGAACCCCATCCTTTCTGCACTTACCATTGCACGTTTACGTAAAGTGCTACCAGCAACTCCTTCCACACCTCTCTGACAATCTCTACATGTTACATATTTCCCCCCCTTGCTTTATGTTCACAACTACCATGTGAGGTAGGTTAGTGTGACTGGCTCAGTGGAAATTATATTCTGGATCTCCTAAGGCCCTAGTCAAACACTCTTAACACACTGTCACAATAAGGCTGCAGACTAGAGAATATGCAAGATGTTGACAAATGACAGGCAAAAGTCAATCTTCAACTGGCTCCCATCAATCATCACTGTCATTGTTGGCTTCTTTTAACAGGCTTATTTGGAAGCCAATGGGTTAGAACCTGATTCAATCAAACAGAAAATATATATCTAGGGCTCCTTGCTGCAATCTACTACATCAGTGATGGCGAACCTTTTACAGACCGAGTGCCCAAAGTGCAATTCAGAACCCACAATTTTTTTGCAAAGTGCCAATACAGCAATTTAACCTGAATACAGAGGTGGCTGTGAAGGGGCGGTGTCAGGTAACCACAGAAAGGTCTCCGAGTGCCAGGTTTTGGCACCCGTGCCATAGGTTTGCCAACATTGTACTACATAATGCTTTACTAGCCAGTCTTATCCTAATTTATAGTTTTTGTGGCTGCTGACATTTCTGCTCTCTGGCCAGCTGATCTTAGAAAAGGAGTGAGGGGTAGTGATGGACTTTTACAAATCCTGTAATTCCTGATTTTGGAAGTTTTACCTGATTTACAGACATAAATGTATCTGACTTGGCCTAGCTCCATCCAAGCTTCTCGTTTAGACAAAAAGATAGCACTAGGGCGGTTAATTTGGGTGGCCTTCCAGTGTCTTGAAGTCAGGTAGAAATCTTAGAATAGGGAATTGTGGTGTTCACAAATCCCAGGGCTTATAATTAACGAAGCCTTGCTTTGACCTGGACTGACTTGCGTATCCACACGAGGCTTCATATCGGCAATCTTCTCCTTCTGCAGCTGTTACTAAACTAATTCCAGACATGTTTGAATTGGAGAGAAGTAAATCATGGCAGTGGACTATATATAGATATATAAGTGATGCCATTTATGGTTGTATTCCCTCACAGCACTGCTTCAAAATGTGACCGGAAGACTTGGCATTGGCCAGATAAGATACTCTGTTATTTTCCTGGTGAAAAAAAAAGCATTTAACTGGGCACACACAGCGGAATCATCGTTTTCTTTAAAATGTGCCTGATCTTAGGTCTGATCGTTAAACAAAAGTCAATGAATCGAATCCCTGAATTCATTTCCCTTCCGTGCCAGACGAGTAACCAAAAACGCTGAAATGAAGCTGAAGAAACAGAGTTTATATCTTCATGTGGCGATAAAGATATCCGTTTCCTTATACCATTGGGAAGATGACTTTGAGAACATCTTGGCCCAAAAGGAAGCCATTTTCACAGATGCGCCCACTCAGTATTGTTTACTTTTCTTTATGTTTGAAAATTACATCGCTTGGGCTCCTTGCTCCAATCTACTGTTGCAATACTGATGATAAGGAGGAGGAGAAATAGTAGTGTAATAGGGCTCCTATGTTTTTTTTATTGCATTAGGAAAGAAAAATAATTAAAGCATTGAGACAGCCCTTATATGTCCCTGCCAAATAGGATGTCTTTGATTTACAACTGATACGCTGCTGGCCTGCTGGTTCTTTGTTGAACTCTTCACGCTTTCTCACGTTCTTGTTGACGCTGATTGGGGAGAAAGTTCACCGGGCAGCATGCGCGCATGCGTGGATTGTTGGTTTCACAGTGTTATGGCTACTCCATGCCACTTCGGAGGATTTGATTAGCGGCAATCAACATGACGCTGATAATAAAGGCCATAGCAAAAGCGCATATTAAGCTTTTTCGTACGCAGGTCTGCCGGTTCTGTTTCTGAGAATGCACTAAGGGGGAAGAGAAAGCAACCATGAGAAGGATGGTATTTTTTTTAAAAAAAATCTATCTTTCTCTATATACACTCCTCAACTTTTCAAGGATTGCTCAACAGCTTAATTTTCATGGATGGCAATTCACGACAGCAGGTGGTCTAGGCTTACTTAAACTGTGACATTAACAACATTTTAATATATCCTGCTTAGGCCATGATTTATTTGATGGACAATTTTTTTAATCCAATGCAGTTGGACAGGCCTTTTTAAAAATGTTCTTTATTTTATTTTTTACTTTTTTACATCAATCTTCTGCACTTGTTTTACATTTTTTCAAGAAGAGTTATGCCACCATCTCTTACCTTCAAATTCTGTTTGACAGTTGCCAGAATTCTCATTTAAACTCTCTTCCTCATTGATGATAATATTTTCAATGTCCTTCATCGTCAAGTGGTCCCGGAATGCATGATAAAGAATATGTTTTAGTTCTTCCAGTGTTATCCGCTGCATGTCAAACTGGTGAAAAATCAGTGAGAATATTATACTCAGCAATGTAGCACCACTTGCTCTTAAGGAATGTAACGTTAACAAAAAATGCTGATCCATGCTCTAATTTCTCAAAGTGTTTTTCTTCCTTCTGTGAATCACATTTGCCCAAATTACTTTTGCGTTGGTGCAGTGAATGACATTTTTCTTTTGCATTCCATTACAGGCTTATTAATAATATACAGTAATTCGGAAGAAAATTAGCCATTATTTGTTGTATTATTTTGTTATAATAAAGATACTACAGGCCCCAGAAAGTGAACCAGCATGAATTAATTGTTAAGGGCATGAGACGGTGACTCAGGAAACATGGGTTCAAATTCTTTCCTGGCCATGAAAACTCACTGGGATTTGTGTGACAATGAAAACCCACTCCTTGAACAACTCAGAGATCTTTAAAATCTACTAGTGGTAAACAATTTTCTGGTACACAACAAAAATGGCAATTTATAGATTCTGAATATTGTAGATTATGATGAATTGTTTTAAGCCACCTAAAGGGCACCTCAGTTCTTGAAGCCAAAAGCCCTTTTGCAAAACCATCTGGATTGTACATTTTAAGAACTCAGCAAAAACACACACACACACACACACACACACACACACACACACACAAAACGATCCTCTAAATACCCACAAGAGGTAGTCAAATACAGATTTTAAGAACTTGGCTTATGAACAGTCATTCCACGAAGCCATAGAAAGAAATACGTTACTTACCTGTATTACTAGCACATTGATCAATGCTAGGTAACAGCTAAGACTATTAGGGTAGAACGGATGTTACCTCTCAGTCAGAGCACAGAATTTTATGACAATCTTGATTCTTAATTTTCCCATATTTTCCTATGTTAGTTTCCAATGTGTTCCCATATTAGTTTCCAGTGTATTCAATAAATAAGTTGTCTAGTCTGCCAATTTTTCAAACGCATAAAATGATTAGTTATGTTTTGGGATTTATCTTTCCCACAAAAAGGGCTTTCTGTTAACACGTTTTTATTCATTTCTGTCCCAATTTGTTTCTGACGATTGATGGGAAAGTACTTCAATAAATCCAAAGAACGTATTTTGTGCAAATATAACTATTTGCAAGGGGGAAAAAAACTAATTTGGTTTGTTCAATTAAAAACGGAAACACTACAAAATTCCCCCAGTGCTGCTGAAATATGACATCTCCAGGATCATATAATCACATGAAGGGCACAAGATGTTTGCTGCAAACAGAAGGCAGAGAGGTTTGCCAAGGTTCTGATTCAACCGTCCTTGCCTCCAACTACGTATGGAAAGGAGTCTTGTCTTCGCTCGATCAAAGGTTTGTCATCACCATGAGATTTCTCAGCTTAGGAAACCCAATAAGGAAACCCAACAGTTATATTTTCCCTGATTATGTGAAAACTAGCATTCTTCAGATAGATAGATAGATAGATAGATAGATAGATAGATAGATAGATAGA
>JAHTLZ010000038.1:5420165-5435067 GCA_023846285.1 Phrynocephalus versicolor | reverse complement strand
ACTCCAGCATTAACCAGCTGGAGCCCCAGGATGTACTGCGGTCCGCGGTATTGCAGGACCGCAATACATGAACCGCGAAATGGCCGGGGTCTGTGTGTTACTGTACTGTACTTATTGATCGAGCCATCGATCAGACAGTCCTTTCTTGGATCATGACGTGTACAAGAAATATTCTTGTGCTTTGCTTCACAATCAGAAACAACTATTCCTGATATGCCTTGAACAAGCAACCCCTAAAATCAACCTGCTGCAAGGATGTTTTCACTGACTGACATGTAAAATTCTGGCATTCACAATTTCTCCTTATTGTTAAATACCCTAGTGATTGAAAAGAAATGCATGTTAAAATTAACACTGAAAAACTCACAAATTTTGCACTTAGACATTTTTGTACAAAATGCAGACAACACATAAACAAAGCCATTTTTCATGTTTGAGCGAGTGGCAAGAAATCTCATGGGGTTTAACAAACTCTTGAAGTTTGAATTTGATATGCTGAGAGAGCCAGTCTTAACAACTAATGAGATCTCTTCATAGTTGCACCTGAGACATAATACTTTTGGACAGGATAAAGGGGTAAAAAGGGAATATTCCGCTCTATTCATTGAGCACACCCTCAAACAATGAATAAGCGGGCTTCGCCACTAACCTGCCAGAAGATGCTATCAATGGTGTTTCCCAGAAAGCCATCGCGCCCTTCTGATGACACAAGCTTTGGTCCAAGTATAGTCATGAATTCGTCAAAATCAACTTGGCCATCCCCTGGAAATAAAGACAGAAGACAGAGGTTTGTGGACATAACAGGCTGCTAATTCTAGATGAATTCTTTATCGGTATAAATTGGAGGAAAAAGAGCTACATTTTTATGTCTCGTTTAAAAAAATGAAGAAAAGCAGTTAACTAATAATATACTGTATAATCATATAATATAATGTAAAATACATAAACATATAATCATATACCGTATAATTTGGGGCTGAAAAAAGGGCCCTCGACTTATACCTGAGTCAATAAAAGTTGGGGACCAGGGGGATGAGGGGAGACAGTACTGGTGCCCTGTAGCTTCGCCCCGCTTTGCCTGCCACCGAGGTGCCTGGCGGCGGCGGCAACAACAAAACATGAGAAGTGGGAGCTGCTGGGTCTGAACTTGTACATTGCGCCCTCTCCCCAGTGATTAAAAAAAATTAAAAAATTCTTCCCACAGATCTCCTTGCACAGCCACTTTCCCCCTTCTTGCCTGACCTGTAAGCCTCTGAGCTGCTCCGAAGACTGCCATTTTCCTCACTCCCTCTACATCTCCTGAGTTCTGCCTCACTATGGCAATGAGCGAGGGTCAGCCCGAGGTGCCCCGTGGCGGGGCCGGCAAAGGAGGTGAGGTGGGGGTGGGGGGAGGTGGCACGTGGCTTTGCCTGGCTTCGCTCGCCACCTGGGTGCCCAGCAACAGCAGTGGCGGAGAAGAGGTGTGGGATGGGGGATGGGGAGGAGGCAGTTCTGGTGGTACGTGGCTTCACCCAGCTTCACCTGCCACCAAGGTGCCCGGCTGGTTTCCCTCCACTGCACGCCTCTGTCTTTGTCCCTCGGGTGGCGCAGAGGCTCCCACCAAACGCACTATCCCTGCCATAAGAAATACAGTGGTACAATGACTTAAGAGCAGCTTGACGTAAGAGCAATTTGACTTAAGAGCGGAAAACGGTTGGCATTTTAACTGCCGCCTTACAAATTTTAGATATGGTCTGCTTGACTTACAATTTTTTTTTTCATTTCTTTGATTTTTTAAATTTATTTTTTCAATATTTTAGATAGGTACCCCGACTTAAGAGTATGCATTTGGAACGGATTAAATGTGTAAGTCGAGATACCACTGTAATGGAAACTTAGATGATTCATTCTGGGGGCCCACTTTCCGTTATTTCCATGAGTAAATATGCTTTGGCTAAGACCCCGTGGCCGGGAACTGCGGCAAGGGGCGGAGGACGACTGCAGGCCAGCTGCGCAACCTGCAGTGAGAGAGGGAGGCTGGACGTAGACCCACCATGCGGGCTGGAGTCTGTGGGGATTTTGGCTGTGGCAGTGAGGGACTTCCAGGTGCATGGTCCAGGAGTGTCTACCCAGGACTCGGTGGCAGCAGGGTGCTAAAGGTCCCTCTCCCTCCCTCATGGCCCACTTCACCTCTTCCTCCTCCAATGCCACCGCCATCTTGGGAGCGTTCCAGGCAACATCGGGGTGCCATCCCAATATGGCGGCAGTGACAGTAAGGAGGAGGAGGAGGAGGAGGAGGAGGAGGAGAGCTGGACCGTGAGGGAGGAAGCGATGCCCTGGCCCATGCTGCTCTCACTCTTTGCCGCTGCCTTTGCTGGCACCTTCTCACGACCTGGGTTCAATCCCAGGTAGCAGGATCAAGGTTCACTCAGCCTTCTATCCTTCTGAGGTGGGTAAAATGAGTACCAAGCTTGCTGGGGGGGCAATGTGTAGCCTGCATACTGTAATTAAAATTGTAAACCACCCAGAGACTACTTGAAGTGGTATGGGGCGGTATATAAGCAGTACACTTTGCTTTTGCTTTTGCTTGCCGGGGTGATGGTAGCGAGGGGATGATGGGGACAGCTGCGGAGGAGGAAGAGGGTGTGACTGCATAAACAAGCACCTCTGCAAAGCAATTTTTATTTCATTGCATTTTATTAAAATTTTTGCTCATCTTGTGAAAAACTCATAAACCAAGTTACTCGTAAATGAAGGTACTACTCTCTCTCTCTCTCTCTCTCTCTCTCTCTGTGTGTGTGCGCGCGCGCACACACACACACACTTAAACCTTTTAGGATATAAAATGTGGAAGCTATAACTACAATTGGATTACTGTATATTACATTGCAAATTGCAATTTAACAAATGATAGCAAATTGCAATTTAACAAATGATAACTTGCTGTAACTTGCCCCCCTGTACCACAATGGTAACTGGGGAAGCAAGCAATCAGCCAGCCATAAAGTGTCATCTCTTTTCTCTCTGCTTCTTGCCCCCAATGGCACCACCAAGGGAAGGACAAGAAACAGGCATAAGCAGTGATTTTTCAATTGTGGAAAGGAAGAGAACGTTCAGGCGGCAGCTGCAAACCTCCTACACTCCTGAAGACCCTGCTTTAAACTCCTTTCCCTTGTAGTTTTTTTAGGTTGCCCTGACAAGGCAAGATAACTCACTGAGCCATTCTGAAACATGACGAGGTCTGTCACATGTATTATGACTGGAGGCAAGGATCTCGCCTCCCTCCCCATCCTCTGTAATTTGCATAACATGTGCAGAAATCAAATAGAAGGAGCACAGAGGTTGTACTTGCTTTACTTTTTAAAAGGGACACTGTATGGCATTTGTCTTAAGGCAAATTTATTTACCTGAGCTGCTACTCAGGTTGTGCTAGGTCTTCTCGTCCATACCGTGAATTGCCAGTGTTTATATGTTAGGGTTTGTGGTCTGGGCTTATGTGGTGCAGTTATCCATGTAGACAAAAAGTATTAAAGTCCAACATTACTTTTCTCAAAAAGAAAAGTATGTTTCTCAAAAACATACACTATCCTGTTTGTTCACTAATATTTTGCACAGCATTTCTGTGCACCTATCCGTTCAAAAGTTCAAACAGGAGCACTTTTGTTAAATACTGTTGCTCCTTTCATCTGAGAAAGGAAAAGAACAAGTTCCTAAACGGTGATACACCTTGGTAATGGGCATGATAATGGATCAATAGCACCTGTCTGCTGCCCAAATGCCAGCTGAACAAGCTTTTAGATAGCACATTAGGGAAGATAATAGCATTTGGAAAAGATGGATTTGTCACTGGAGGAAACGTAATGTGACAAATGATCCTACTATGGAAAGGAACCACCACTTAATCACACATTTAACCAAACTAGTTCTTAATTTATTTTCAGTTATTAGGAACCCTTGGATAAGCATTGCACTGCACACCAGAAAAATTAGATAAAGAAAAAAGAAACCTGTCTCCTCAAAAGAAATTAAACAATGGGAGACATTGCATAAACAAACAGGCTATACTAAAACATCCAGAGAACATTTTTTAGAAGAGCAGATCTAAGAACACAGGATGGTTTCTTGATTTTTCTATGGCGAATATTTGAATTCCTAAAATATTTCTTTCAAATAAAGCAGTACTTTTGTTATTTCAGCAAATTATTTGCCAGAATTTGAATTCTAATCTGGGAAGAGACATACAGTACGTTTGAGAGTTCTGCAACGAAGTATGCAGAAACATTTGCTTAATTGACTGTTTTCAGTTTTTAAATATTGTCTTTTTATTTTTATTTCATTTTATTTATGATTGCACTTAAACTGCACCGACTTTCCCAAAGGGAACTCTGGGCGGTGAACACACTTATAAATGAGAAAATATAAAGATACAAAACCAGTAAAAAATAAAACCAACTTAATGTGAATGCAAACAAGCACAAATGTGTCCGGCTGGCAAGCAGCTAGGCATACAATCATGCAATTCGCGAACACCGAAATGGTCTTTAAAAACCCATGTTTTTAAGGCTTTCCTGAAAGCTGTCAAGGACTCTGCTAGCCGGCTCTCAGTAGGTATTTGTTTAAAATCACAGGGCCTGCCACAGAAAAAGCCCGACTTTAAAAACTACCTTGGGTGGGGTGAAATATTTTAACTAAATTAACAAGAACCCATCAACACAAGACATATAAAATACATATCTGTGCTCTCTAAGCCTCACCCAGTTATCTGAGAATCCTAACCAATGTATATCTTTCCTCATAAGAAGGTCAAAACATCACCCAAAAGCTATAAAATAATAAAACACCAATTTCCAATGGGTTTCTGAGTGAATATTATGAATATTGAAAGACTTATGGCTGTCAAAAATTGAATGATTTGGAACACATTCAACTGAACCATTTCACATGGATATATTTTAACTTATTTAAAATGTTTTAAACCGCCTTTCTCCTTGGAAAATACCCAAGGCAACTTACAACACTGAAGGAGAATAAATTCAGAGACAATGAGTATATAACAGCTGTTAACTCATGTGAAGAATCATTTTACATCATTAAACCACAATATTAAAGTGAAGAACAATTAAAGCTAAATCAGGGATTCAACAAAGTCACCTGACAAGATGGCAAAAATCTCCCTACTAAATTCTTCATTTCAGCTGCTCAAATGATGTAAATTTATGCACAAAGATTGGACAGGATGTATGCCAAGTTAGCAAATTCAACCCAAAGGGGCCATCTGCTTTATTATCATAATAAAATAGAAATCCAACAGCAGTTCTGTCCCTGGATGAACACAAAGAATTTGACTGCCTCAAAATGAGTTTCTTTACTCAGACTCTGCATAAATTTATTTTAGAAGAGGTAGCTATGTTAGTTTGTGCAAGCATATAAAGCAGTTATGTCCAAACTTCGGCCCTCCAGATGTTTTGGACCACAACTCTCACAGTCTTTTGTCATTGGGAATCTAAACTTAGAATTCTGGGAGTTGTGGTCCAAAATATCTGGAGGGCCGAAGTTTGGACATGCCTGATATAAAGCAACATTAAAATTAAAAATGTTAAAAAAATTCAAAATGTCATGGCGTCTTAAGACTGTTATATTTTAATGTGAACTTTCATGAACCACTTCCACTTCCTCAAACATTAGAGTGAGGTTACATGGCATATTTTATTCATTTCTACATGGCAACAAAATATAGAGACAGTGGTTGGTTGGTTAATAAGTTGCAAATTGATTATAAGTCAGTGTGGTATTTCACAGAGGGTGATGACTTCTGTTTGAGATTCAGAATTTTCCACTGAGGCTTTGTACTGTAAAAGAATATTGTATATTATTCTTTGTACTGTATAGAATAACATGGCAGAAAAACAAGATGGTTGATTATACTAAGGAGACTGGCATTTTACAGCTGGTAACAATTGGTAATAGCTTTTAAGCTAGATGCCTAGATGCCCTAAGCACAACCGATCTCCTCTGATCTCAGAGAAGCTAAGCACAGTCAGCCCTGGTTAGTACTTGGATGGGAGACCACCAGGGAATACCAGGTGCTGTAGGTGCCTGGAGCAGGAACTGGCAAGCCACTCCAGAATTCCTGCCAAGAAAACTCCATGGACATGGGGTCACAAAGAGTCGGTCTTGACTGGAACGACACAACAATAACAATAGCTTTTAAGACCTCAGTGTGAGTTAAAGAGGAAAAAACATAGAAAAGAAGAAGGTGGGCCATCTGTCATCCAAGGAGACAATCTCCTGTCACTGTTAATGACCCAAGAAGCACAACCGAAGAGGTTACGTTTGGAACAAAAAGAGGACAAGCAGAGGGGGCAATTTGGAGGCGATAGGTGGAAACTATAAAGGGCAGTGGAGAAAAGATAACGGGGAACCAAGGAGAATGTTGTTGTGTGGACGAGATGGAGAAAGAGAGGAGTGGGGAAGGACGGGTCATAGTTGTCAAAGAGGACCCCTTGAACGGCTCAACCTATCAATTTTATGGATTAATTTAAACCTTATTATGAAAGGCATATTTGATAGTATGTATATTTGCTACTTGTATTTATTTTAGTTTGGTCTTTGAACATAAATAAAGATAACTAACTAACTAACTAACTAACTAACTAACTAACTCCTGACCCCCACTGAAGGTGGGCACTGAAGTCCAGTGATATCCAGGAGCACCACCAAGTTGCAGACTTGGCGTGCTGAACCGAGATAGGGAGTGTAGCTCCCTCCGGGGTCAACAAGATACAGCTGTAGGCCACACTGCTTGGTTTTGTAGGCCCAAGGAAGCAAATGGATTTGGGCCAATGGAAGAATATGACTGTGTAAAAGAAAAAAAATTAAGTCATGAGTAAGGTATCATGTGGTTTTGAGCAGTTTGGGCATGAGATGACTGCAAGCCCATTCCTCTTTTCCTTGATATTCTACGGGTCTTAAGAACATAAGTACATAAAAACATAAGAAGAGCCAAGCTGGATCAGGCCAAAGGCTCATCTAATCCAGCTTCCTGTATCGCACAGTGGCCCCCACCAAATGCGTCTCCATCTCCATCATGGTTTGTAACCTGGGATGGACTTTTCCTCCAGGAATCTGTCCAATCCTCTTTTGAAGGCATCCAGGCCAGATGCCATCACCACCTCCTGTGGCAGGGAGTTCCACAGAATAACAACACGCTAGGTAAAAAAAAAAATATTTTCTTTGGTCTGTTCTCACTCTCCCAGCCCTCAATTTGAGTGTCTGTCCCCTAGTTCTGGTATTTTGTGAGAGGGAGAAGAGTGTTCCTCTGTCCACTTTACTCACGCCCAGCATTATTTTGTACATCTCAATCATATCCCCCCTCATGCGCCTTTTTTCCAGACTAAAAGGTGACCAACAGCCTCATCCATTAAAAAGCCCCTTTCTCACTAGATGAGGGAAGGGAGCTTCTGCCCTCATCCTCGTGTCTTCAGTGACTCATGAAGCCACTCATGGAGCCTTGATCCTATTTTAACAGGGTTGTCTTTCAACTTCAGGGTCTGCTATGTGGCAGAGTGAATCTCAAGAGTTGAGCCACTGCATTACTTTCCCATACCAGTGAACAGATGCTCGGATTTTAGAACAAAGACTTTTGCCTTAAAATGAGCAAGAAATCCCTGATGTTCAAAGGAAGGGGCACAGGAATTAACTGCAAACATACCTTGGCTACTGGGACATGCAGAAAGAATTCAGAAGAAAATCAGTTTGTGCTGTCTAGAATTAAGTCTTTTGCCATGGGGGCAAGGAAAAGCCATTAATTGTTTTAAAACAAATCAGTGAGTTACAATATTTGATTGTTTGATGAATGACCTAGTTTTTGGGCCAGAGTCTCCTTATTAGGCCAAAATATAGAAAAACAGAATGGTTCCTAATTGGCAAATGTGTATTTTTATGTCCCCAGCTGTTCAATCTGTTGTTTGCACAGTGGAGATAAAGAAGTTCCCCCCTGTTCAGTGGCTGTGAGGATCAGAACATTGCTTTCCTGTATTACTGTGGAGCAAGAGAAGAGGTGAGGTAGAAAAATATACTGGATAAAATCACTTTACTAAAAAAAACCATTATTTTGTGCCTACAAAAAAACCCATATTTTGTGCCTACAAAATATTTATATATATTATTTATTTAGAATATTTTAATCCCACCTTTCTCCTTGGAAAAGGACCCAAGGTGGCTTACAATAATGAGGGACAATATACAGTCCAGAACATTTAAGCCATAATTTAAATTGTGAACAGGGAATTAGAATAGGCATCTTAGAACTTTAAAAGCTAACATTAAAGCTACAAAGAGCATGCAAAAAGAAACAAAATCCATCATGAGGGATGGAGACTAACACGGAAAACACAGGTGTTCTTATGCAATCAGTCAATGCAACCATGCATGGTAATCCGTATCAAAGTCACATTGTAGGAAGTCAGTCACTCAGGGAAAGCTTGCCAGAAAGTCTTTGCCTGTTTCTGGAAAGACATCAGAGACGGGGCAGTCCTGGCCTCCAGAGGGTTGTTGTAGTTGTTGTTCAGTTGTTCAATTGTGTCCAACTCTTCATGACCCCATGGACCAGAGCTTGCCAGGCCTTCCTGTCTTCCACTGCCTCCCGGAGTTTGGTCACATCCATGTTGGTTGCACCGATTACATCATCCAACCATCTCATTCTCTGCCATCTTCTTTTCCTTTTGCCTTCAATCTTTCCCAACATCAGGGACTTTTCCAAGAACTCTTCTCTCCTCATGAGGTGGCCAAAGTACTGGAGCCTCAGCTTCAAAACCTGTCCTTCCAGTGATCATTCAGGGTTGATTTCTTTCAGGATGGATCGGTTTGATCTCCTTGCAGTCCAGAGGATGCTCCAGACTCTCCTCCAGGACCACAGCTCAAAAGCAACAATTCTGCATTGATCAGCCTTCTTTATAGTCCAGCTCTCATTTTAAGATCTGGAGTCTTAAATTCAACTGCACTTAGATCTCTGGAATCTAATTACCACCATATTGAAACTTGCAACATAACAGGTGATACAGTATTGGGATCTCTATCTGAGAGAAGAAATTGGAGTCTACTTTCTTCTGAGTGAATAATCTGATTGTGTGCAGTCTTGGGGGGGAGTAAAACACATATGCTTTACAGTCTCTACCACCCCCAGTTGTAGAGATGATACAAATTAATTTAATTAATTTAAATTAAATTAGTAGCAATTTAAATTGTGATTCATTGATTTAAATAGTAACTTAAATTTATTGGTAATCTATTTTTATAGTAATCTAAATTTATTAACCTGGGGATCGCGACCCCTTTGGGGGGGTCGAACAACCCTTTCACAGAGGTCACTGCGAGCCGGGCAGAGGGCATCCGAGGCAGCGCGGCAGCAGCAGGAGGACAAAGGCTTTGGGTGATCACACCTTCCCCCCTCCCTTAAGGTGAGGAGGATCGAGAGAGCGGCATCAAACCAGGCACGGGACAGCGGTGGCATGCTCCCACCCTGCCTGCTCCTGGTGCAGGGGCTGCTGCTGCTCCTGCTGCCCCTACGGGGGTGGCAGTGCCTGCTGTTCCGGAGCCGGGACCAGTAGCAGCCATTCCCCCGCCACCACTGCCGCTGCCAACTCACCCAATCCCTCCCCCTCCTCCTCGGCCAGAACAGGGCAATGCGAAGAGGGCGGCTGGGCTCACGGGTGTCCATTTGGGGCCATGGCGCAGCAGAACTGTGGCTAGGCTCTTCCTGCCCGGTGGCTCACACCCTCCACTCTGCCACCCTGGCTGCCCGCTGACACCCTGACGAGCCCAGCAGGCGAGCCCGCACGGGCGGCAACGACAGCTCGGGTGCCACCTTCACAAGATGAGTCAGTGGGAAGAAAGAGTATTAGTCAGTAACAATTCAACCCTTCCCTATTTTATTCTCTCATACCTATCAATGTTGCATTCAGTTTATCTTTAGATGATATTATTAACTTGAGTGTGATGCACTGAATTTGACCTAATTATGGGTGCCAATAAGGTCCTAAAATTATAACTGGGTGGATGGTGGAGGGCATCTGTTCCATTTTACCCAACGCCTTGTGATGAAAACTGAACTCTAGCCTGATTTATGGTCTTTATGGAATGACAAAGAGGTGGATTCACAGTTTTTCAGCACATTATTTTAAATAATGTGCGGCAAACTGTGATTTGATTTTAAATAATGTGGGCAAAGAGATACGAAACACATGATCTTCATTTATTTTCAGAGATAAGACATCAGGTTGTTTCAGGCTCACCAGTGAAGGCATGTGTCATGTTAGGTGAAAAAGCATGAAGAACAATTTGTACAGTAGCAAATCCCTTGAAGGGAAATGGAAATGTCAGTTCCTCTCTCCAAAAATGTGAAATAAATCAGATAGGCATCCAAACAAAATTAAGTTGTAACCCACTCAAGTATTTTGCAGTTTTCCATTTCTATACGCTTTTCAGGATTCCAGATGCATTTCCTGAATGCATGTCAGCTCAGATTTAGAAAGCTGGACATCATCATCCATCAGATGGGACAGTAGAGACCACCAGCAAATAGCATTTGTTTCTTACTAGGAAGAACACAGTGAGAAGGGAGATGCCAGGCAGGCAACAGAATCAGAATCAGAATCCTTTTATTGGCCAAGTGTGGTTGGACACACCCGGAATTTGTTTTGGTAAAAAACGCTCTCCATATGCAAGAAGGAAATGTAAGAATCATATATTCTTGTCTTCCCTTCCTTTCTCCTTCCACTTTCTATCACACCTTCCCTTCCTTTCTCCTTCCAGTTTCTATCACAACAGAATGCAGGCTTTCACTACGCATACAGCACTTGTACAGGAGGATTCAGTTTTGTGTTTGCCCTCGATGTGCTTTTCCATAACCTATCCAAATATCTTTATTTGTAACAAGCACTCATTAGCACAAGCTAACTAACCAGTCTTCCAATGCCTGCAGGTTTGCACAGGGAAGAGGGCTTTATTCTCAATTGCACCTGAGGTATAACAAGAACCAACGGGTAGAAACTCATCAGAGGGAGAGCCAATCTCCTGACAGTAAGGTATGGTAAAGGTTCCCCCAGCACATGCATGCTAGTCGTGTCTGACTCTAGGGGTGGTGCTCATCTCCATATTCAAGCCGAAGAGCCAGTGTTGTGCAAGTCCATGGCCATGTGGCTGGCATGGCTGAAGGCACACAGAACACTGTTACCAGGCGGTCCTGTGTCAGAAAAGCCTTGCCTTGTGTTGAGTCTAGGTGTGCTCCGATGTAGGAGATGATCTGTGATGGTTGAAGTACGGACTTTTTGAGATAGAGGTGTAGGCAAAACTATGTGAGGAGCCTTATGGTGGTAGTGACGTTTCGTTGTGCTTGTTCTTTGGTAGGAGCCACCAGGAGCCAATTGTCCAAGTAAGGATACACTTCCTGTGACCATTACAATGCAGTAAGAAGGCCTGTTCTAAGCATAGTGTCTAGATCAAGGGAAGTGATAGTACCACTCTCTCCTGCTCTGGTCAGCCCCCCCCCCCAAGAGTCCTGTGTCCAGTTCTGTGCACCTCAATTTAAAAAGGATGTTGACAACCTTGAATGGGTCCAGAGCCGGGTGACCAAGATGATTGAGGGTCTGGAAGAAATGTCTTACGAGGAGAGGCTTAGGGAGCTGAGAATGTTTAGCTGTACAAAAAGAAGGCTGAGGGGGGATATGATAGCTATGTTTAAACATTTGAAAGGATGTCACATTGAAGAAGGGACAGGTTTGTTTTCGATAGTTTCAGAGAATAGGATGCAGGGCAGTGGTTTTGAACTACAGGAAAAGAGATTCCATTTGAACATTAGGAAGAACTTCCTGACAGTTAATGCTGTCCAACAGTGGAATATGCTGCCACAGAGGGTGGTGGAGGCTCCTTCTTGGGAGGTTTTTAAGCAGAGGCTGGATGGCCATCTGTCGGGAGTCCTGTGATGGGGGTTCCTGTATGTCAGGGGGTTGGACTAGATGGCCCTTGAGGTCTCTTCCAGCTCTATGATTCTATGATTCTATCAGTAGAATTTTCTGTCATAGGCAATTCTTTATCTGGTAACCATTAATGCCTGATATTTTACTGTCTGTACTTTCTAAAGACGCAATTGAATGAGATTATTTAAAGCTATACTCACTTTATAATCAGGGAATCTTTATGTTTCTGGTCATTTCCTACTCTGGGGCAATATGGTTTTCTGCATCAAATTCCTGTTGTACAAAGCTAGCCAACTTGAGAGCAAGTAGGACATCCCGTGAGTCATACAGGCACAAAGGGACATACAAGAGGAATTCTGTTACAGAACACCTTATTTCACTGAAAAACATAAAGCACCATAGCAGATGCATCAACCTACCAAGGGACACCTTAGAGCAGTGGAAGCTATTTGTGAAAGGAATGAACTGTACTTTAAAAATTTATCACAGGATAATGATCATGAGCATTTTAATGGTGTACCTCTCACTCCAAAGAGATATATAATACACTACATGACAAGCATATTGTTTGGTAAATGGTAAAGCAAAAAAATAGAGCGGCACAAAGAGTGTGCAAGAGAAAACAGCACCTTTCATCTTTGAAATGATTTCTCCTGGTGCATTAAGAAGAAATTGCTTCACACATTGGATTTACCATCAGTACTATATAACTCTTGGTCAAAGAATAATGGAAATATAGTAATACCTTGGTTTACAAGGATAATCTATTCCGGAAACATGCTTATAAACCAAAGGACTCGTATATCTAAGCAAATTTCACCTTAAGAAATAATGGAAATCCAGATGGTTCGTTCTGGGGACCCATAGACCACATACTGTATACACAAAATGCCAAAACTCACAAAAGTAGTTGCCTAGAAGTCCATGTCCACACCATGGACCCTAACCTGCACTCCCCTTTGAAAACATCCATGGCTGGTGCAAGGCAGACCTCCCTTCCTCTCTCCTCTCTCCCTCACTTGTGATCATGTGATCTGTTCCAGTGTTTGTATTGCAAGACATTGCTAGCTGATCAAGACAAAATTGATCACAAATGTTGGCTCGTCTTGCAAAACACTCATAAACCAAGGTATTGTGGTAATTCAAAGTGGCCATTGTTGGTGCTTCCTATCCAAGTGCTATGTCACTTTGGCCACTATTTCACCTGGGGGAAGATCCGGATATTGTGAAAGTCTGGCTTTCCTTTTTTCTTGGTCACATGACTGAAGATGTGGGATCTCTGTTCCCACGTACAAAGATATTTTTTTTTTAAAAAAGCACCATTCAGCCCCATGGCCAGCAGATGGTGCTAGGGGAAAAAATGAAAAATAATTAAAAAAAAAACCCAGCTCTTACAGCCTGAAGGCCAGCTGATCAGTGCTGGGGGGAGGAGAAATTAAAAATAAATAAATAAATAAATAAAATAAAACAAAATAAATAAAATAAAATAAAATAAAATAAAATAAAAGCCGGATCCGCAGCAGCAATGGCCGAACAATTAAAAAGACAGAAATACGAAGATATTGCAACAGGAATTGACTTTGTCCCTGTAGCCATCGAAACCTCTGGAGTCTGGGGAGAATCAACCTGGAGCCTAGTCCAGGAAATAGGTCGCAAGATAGCCATTACCTCTCAAGATGACCGAGCACCTATGTTCCTGAGGCAACAGCTCTCAATCGCTGTCCAAAAAGGGAACGCCTGCTGTGTGCTTGGCACTCTAGGCCAGCTGACTAAATAATGGTGTTTTCTAGTAAAGTGATATTAACCAGTATAATAAAATAAATAAATACATAAAGTTTTGCTTCTTTAAAAATCAAAATTAGTATCCAACTCACATTACCTTAAAACTACTCTTCTATCCACAAATTTGAAGAGGCATTTGTCCAACAGGCAGAGGAAAAGAGGCAGGCACGGAAAGAACGAAACTCAAGGACCAGGCAAGAAACAGAATACATCTGCCCCCAGTGCGGTAGAGACTGCCATTCCCGAATTGGTCTATTTAGTCACACTAGGTGTTGTTCTTGGGATCTCTACTCCAGGCATGATACCATAGTCTTTCGAGACTGAAGGATGCCAATGAATGAATGATCCACAAATACAGAAAAGCTTTGGTTTACAAGTACCTTGGTCTACAAGTGTTCTGCAAGACCAGCAAACACTTCTTCTAAATTTAGCCTTGATCAACAAGCAATTTCTTGCAATACAAGCACTGGAGCAGGTCACATGATCACAAGTGAGCCAATGGTGGTTCTCTCCACCACCCTCTGCTGGATTGTAGGGGGTTTTCTGAAATGTTCCAAATTATACAAGCTATAATGCTCCATATTATGCAAGCAGAGGGAGGAGAGAGGAATGGAGGTCTCCCTTTGCACCAGCCAGGGATGTTTTCAAAGGGGAGTGCAGGTTAGGGGGTTGTTTTATTTTTCTTTCTATTTCTATTTCTATTTCTATTTATTTTGTTTTGTTTTTGTTTTTGTTTTTATTTTGTATTATATTATATTACAGTATTGTAATTATTTTTATATGAATATTTTTGGGCCGAAGAATGAATCATTTGAGTTTCCATTATTTTTTATGGAGGGAAATTTGCTTTGATGAATAAGTGCTTTGGATTACAATCATGTTTCTGGAACGTATTATGTGCATAAACCAAGGTATTACTCTACTGTATTATGAACAGATATATTTGTTGTAAACTGCCCGGAGTGGCCTCGTCACCAGATGAGTATATAAATCAATCAAACAAACAGACAGACAGACAGACAGACAGACAGACAGACAGACAGACAGACAGACAGACAGACAGACAGACAGATAGATAGATAGATAGATAGATAGATAGATAGATAGATAGATAGATAGATAGATAGATAGATAGATAGATAGATAGATAGATAGATAGATAGATA
>JAHTLZ010000038.1:5398928-5414012 GCA_023846285.1 Phrynocephalus versicolor | reverse complement strand
CCCCCCCCCCCATGAGGTAAATGTTTCCATTGCCATACTGTTCTGTTAGGAAGTTTTTCCTGATATTCAGCCAAAAGCTGGGCTCTCTTAACTTGAGCCCATTGCTGTACATCCTGCACTCTGGGATGATTGAGATCAGATCCTGCCCCCCCTTCAAATATTTGAAAAGTGCTATTAAATTGCACCCCCCCAGTCTTCTTTTCTCTAGGATAAACACACCCAATTATTTCAGTTTTTCTTATGACTATTATTAATTGATATTATCAACTCCCATTAGAACTATTTGATCCATTCCTCTTACTCCGAGGATTTATCCATCTTTATCTCTGTGCTTGTTTCACCCTTGCCCTTCCGATTCAGCTTAAAGCCCTTCTGATGTTCATGTTCAAAACAAACCGTCTTCTTCCCAGTCCTTGTGAGGTGGAAACCATCTCTTGCTAGCAGTCCGATCTTCCGGGAAGTTTAATCTGAGGATCAAAGACCAAATATCTTGCATCGGCACCACCTTTGTGGCCAATCATTCACCCACAGTATTTCCCTATCCTTTTCTATTCCTCTTCTGAGTACTGGCTGGATGGAAACGTCCTTACGTTTCCTCCCCAGAGCTTCTAAGTCTTGGAAGTTGCTCTTAGCTGTGTTGTTTGTTCCCACATGCATGAGAAGGAAGGGACATGTATCCACAGCTTCTATGAGTGATGACGACAGTCCCTAATCTGTGCTCCAGGGAGAGAGCATACCTGGCGGGTCTATGGACCTTCCCAGCATCTGTCAGTTTCAATTCCACAGAGCAAGGAGTCTATTACAAATACTCTTCTCTTCAACTTTTGAGTACAGAATGGATTAAGTGCCTCTGCTTGGCTCAGCTTCATTCCCTCTCATATAGTCCTGTGAGGTTTCCTCATTAACTTTGTCTGCTTGCTGTTTGCCAGACTTCTCATCAAGAACCCGACAGCGGTTTTGCAGTTCCACTGGTTAAGATAGTGTTCTCTCTCTCTCTCTCTCTCTCTCTTTTGCTGCTAATTGTGACTTTTTACCATGGTTCATCTTCCGTAGTGTTTACTCTCTCCTCTCCCTTCTCCTTCACTTCTTGCTCTTCCATCCCCAGGGCCTCCACTGACAGCTGCTGCTGCTCAAGCATTCTGTCAACGTATACCTCATCTTCCCTGGTAGCCTTCCGTTCCATTTCTCTCCCATTTTCTTCCACCAGTGCCACAAGTTTGCACTTCACTGCATGTCCATGCTGTGTTACACTCAGGAACCTAGGCAAACATTACACAAACTTTGCAGGTCACAACAACTGATGTGTCTCTTCCTTCCATAAACCCTGTTAAGTTTTTGCTTTCATCTGTTTGTCTACAAATGTCCTTTCCTTTATCTTGATACCTTGAACAAAGCTAAAAAGTCTATGTATAATATATACCTATATCCAACCTCTCTCCCAAACATATAATTAAGTGCCTCCCACTTGAAATTCCTGTTAGCTTTCCGTCACAAGCTCCTGGGTCTGCCTTGGCCTTATTCCTCAACTGTGCTGTTATGAGTCATCAGTCAAAAGGTCCTCCCAGAACGGATGTATGTTTGAGTATATTCATAGTCAAAATCTGCAAACTGACTTTTAATTTATGAACAATAAATTTAAACTGTACAACTTTTGATAGCAGGTTAAAGATAGGGATGTTGGCAGGTCTTTGGGTCCGGGTCAGACCCCACCTGGAGTACTGTGTCCAGTTCTGTGCACCTCAGTTTAAAAAGGATGTTGACAATCTTGAACGGGTCCAGAGTAGGGCAACCACGATGATTGAGGGTCTGGAAGAAATGTCTTACGAGGAGCGGCTTAGGGAACTGGGAATGTTTAGCCTTACAAAAAGACTGAGAGGGGATATGATTCTTCAATGTCACATTGAAGAAGCGACTGGTTTGTTTTCCATGGCTTCAGAGACTAGGACGTGGGGCAATGGTCTCAAACTACAGGAAAAGAGATTCAATTTAAACATTAGAAATAATTTCAAGATGGTTAGAGCTGTTCGGCTGCCACAGAGGGTGGTGGAGTCTCTTTCTATGGAGATTTTTAAGCAAGGGCTGGATGGCCATCTTGTCGGGAGTCCTGTGATGGGGTTCCTGCATGGCAGGGGGTTGGACTCCATGGCCCTTGAATTCTCTTCCAACTCTATGATTCTATGAGCCCCAAGTCCTTATTAAAAATAATTCTCCGCCCCGACTAATGTTGAAGCTCATTTGACCCTGGTTTGTCCTCTTCCCCAGTGTCAAGAGATCCCCCTAGAGCATCTCACAATCTCTCTCAGTTTTAAAGTACCCTTTATAATTTAGTGTTATCGGCAAATTTGGCTACCTCCCTATTTCCTTCTACAGTGGTGCCTCGGATAACGACAGTAATTCGTTCTCCGAGGTTAGTTGTTATCCGAAACACGTCGTTATCCGAAACGCAGTTTCCCATAGGAATGAATGGGAAACTGTTTAATCCGTTCTGGAGCCTAGGAAAAAGGCACAGACACCTGTTTTTTTTGCTCAAAACTCTTTAAAAAGTGCACTTTAAAGGTACAGATGCAATTTCACCTGGGATAACTTTTTTACTGATGCATGCTGGAAATTCATTATCTGAGGCAGTCCATAGGGAAAATTCATTATCCAAGGCAGCCCATAGGAAGATTCGTTATCCAAGGCAGCCCACAGAGAAAATTTGTTCTCCAAGGCAGACCTATACCTAGGAATTGCAATTCGTTATCTGAGGCAGCCCATAGGGAAAATTCATTATCAGAGGCAGCCCTATACCCGGAAATTTGCAGTTGTTATCCGAATTATTCGATATCCGGGGCAGTTGTTATCCGAGGTACCACTGTACTTCTAGATCCTTTATGAAGAGGTTGAAAAGCAGGGGTGCTTGGTTGCTTGCTGAGCTGGGGCAGCAGAAACTCATATCCCAGCCAGGCATGTGCCAAAGGCACCTGACAACATCTCCACAGTCACAATCTAGTTGAAGTCAGACCAACAACAATCTAGGATCTTTCTAGCTTTGCTTAGAGATCGCTATTGTTCCTGGGTAGTAATCAGGCTGTTCCCTGCTTTGCTACCAACATCAGATGAGATAAAATATGTTCAGTATTTTGTATTCACCACACTGAAGACATGGACTACAGTACCACTCCTCTCATTCCTTTCTGCCCCACTTATAGCTATCTTGTTGTTTCATTATATTAATTGATATAACACTTTCCCTCCATTGAGTTTAGAACGCCATACGTATCCCCCCTTCCATTTCCTTCTCACAGCAAACCTGGAATAGGTCAGGCTGAGAGACAGCGAGTGCTGGCTGCATGTGGCTGTGAGGAAGATCATGCTGGACAAAACCATATGAACCTATGGTCTCCTCCACTCTCTCAGCTTTAGTTCCACTGTATTTGGGGGCAACGTGTCAATTTCAGTACATTGTTGCTTCTTTATGATCAGTAGCCTGAGCTGGTTTCTTTCTAAAGCTATTCTAAATAGAGCAGCTGTGCTCACTGCGGACCACTGGCTTAAGTTCTTAAGCCAGAATGTTCTTCTATGCCCTGGGCCACACTTCCCATCTATTTTTCCAAAGATCTGATGAAGAGAGCACAACAGAGAGTGTACTTCTTGAGAATTCTCAGGAGGAATAATCTTTCAAAAGGTCTGCTGCTGGCATTCTACCACTGCACCATAGAGTGTGTTAACCTATGGTCTGTGTGTGTGGTTTGGGAGTTGTACAGCTAGGGAAAGGGTAATGCTGTCCAAAGTTGTGAAGACTGCGGAGAGGATAATTGGGTGTACTCTTCCTTCTTTGGATCAATTGTATGCCTCCAGGTATTATAAGAAAGCCATAGAGATTGTGCAGGATTTCACACACCCCGGAAATAATCTTTTTCAGCTTCTGCCTTCTAGGGTCATTAACACTAGAATCAGCTGCTTGAGAAATACTTTTTATCCAATAGCGGTTATGGCTTTGAATGCAGGGAAATGTAGGTTTTGAGGGAGTTTCTGTATAACAGTAGGGTGTGGTATGTTTGTGGTAGATTCTGTATGGATGTTTCTGATGTAGATCTTTCAGTTTCATTCTTCTTTCAATTTTGTTGTTCTGTATAGGACAATGACAATAACGTTTTTATCTCATCTTGAAGGATAACATTGCTTGGGTGCCAAAAACTGGACATCAGCTATGCATATAGCTTGATTCTTTCTTATATGTCCACTCACAGGCACACTGAAAAAAGAAAGCAATTGCTATGACTTCCCCTGATGCACATTTCCAAGGCAGTGTACAATTTGCAGAATGAGTCATGCCTCTATAAGAGACTTAACAATTTTGTAGTCAATGCCTGTGGTTTACCTGACACCTAAAATTTCAGGACATTTTATTCATTTTGAGCACTTACTAAATGCAGCCCATTTTACGTCTGGTGAAATGGGGTCTGGTCCAGGAAACCCAATATCAAATGAAACATGGTCATCTTCAATGTGCTACCATACATTTTGGCTGTTTTTTTTCTGTGGCACACTAACATGGCTCTCTCCTTGGAGTGCCCTTCCGTGTGTGCTCTTGCTTAGAAACAGAAGTAAATTTTAAGCTGCCCAAATATTCCTTGTTGCTTTTGTGCAGAAATGCAGGTACCCCTTTAGAAAAAACTGGTGGAGCAAAAAATTAGGCTTCCTCTGTTGATTTAGTACAGTACTGGGTAATCTTTAGGACTGCAGATTCTATATTGTCTTTCCTTTTACAGTGGAACCCCAACTTAAGATCAGCTCGACTTAAGAGTAATTCGACTTAAGAGCGGAAAACTGTTGGCGTTTTAACTGCCACCCTACAAATTTTAGATATGGTCTGCTCGACTTAACAATTTTTGTTATTTGTTATTTTTAACTTATTTTTTCAATTTTTTAAAATAGGTACCCTGACTTAAGAGTAGTTTGACTTAAGACCATGCATTCGGAACTGATTAAATTTGTAAGTTGAGGCACCACTGTATTTCATTGCCCTCTTTCTCTCTCTTCCCTTCCTGCTCCTGCTTCACTCGAAACACTACATCATATTGTCTCTCCCCTGCTATTAATGATCACATTTCCTTATCACTGTTTTGTTAGGGTATGCTGGATGTGCTGACGGTTGAAACCAGTGATGCCTGGGGGAACACGGTGTGGAAAAAGTAGATAAGGAAAAACTGTTTTCCCTATCGCACAACACTAGAACTAGGTGGCACTCCATGAAACTTTTGGGCGCTAGATCTCAAACAAAGAAGAGAAAGTACTTTTTCACCCAGAGGTGAACCAAAAGCTGGGTTCTCTTAATTTGAGCCCATTGTTGCATGTTGTGCACTCTGGGATGATTAAGAAAATATCCTGCCCCTCGACTGTATGACAGTCCTTCAAATAGTTGTAAAGTACTACTGTATCATATTGCCCCTCAGTCTTCTTTTATCTAGGCTAAACATTCCCAGTTCTTTCAATCTTTGCTCAGAGGACTTGGTTTCCAGCTCCCAGATCATCCTTGTCACTCTCCTCTGAACTTGTTCCAATTTCCAGCATCTTTCTTGAAGCATAGTGCCCAGGTAAGGTAAGGTAAGGTTTATTATTATGGCATCAAGCCAGACATAAGATAAAATAGGATAGAGCAGAGTAAAATAAAATATGAAAAACATTAGCTAGAAAGTTTTAAAACTGGCAAACATTACAGTGATCAATATATAAAACAAAAAAGTTATTTTTAAAAAGCCTTTAAGACAACAAATATAACAATATAAAACCAAGGTTTAAGAGCTCAGCTATCTATCTGTTGCTGTGACATGCCGCCCAGAATTTTGCAACCAGTTCAGTAGTAGTCCGACTTTGGTCAATTAGCAATTGATTACAATAGTCCGAGTCCGACTGGCCTACCATATCTTTTAAGAGTGGTGTGATGTATTTTGCCCGGATCTTTTTATGCCTACTGCATCTGAGCATCATATGCTCAATGGATTCTATCTCATTAAAGCCACAAGGGCAGAGTCTCTGTTCCCTCGGGATGTTCTTAAATCTGCCTTCCAGCACCGCAGAAGAGAAAGCTTCACACCCAGAACTGGCCACAATACTCAAAGAGAGGCCTATTCAATGCCGGATAGACGGGGACGAGCACCTCACAGGATTTGGAAACTATATTTCTGTTGATACAATCTAACACCGCATTTGCCTTTTCGTGGTCACACCACAATGTTGGCTCCTATTCAGTTTATGATCTATCCAAAATTTTAAGATTCTTCTCACATAAAGCGCAGAAGTTTCAGAGAGGGTAGCCGTGTTAGTCTTTTCAAGAATTTCAGGCAAAAATCAAATTAAAACAAAAAAAAAGAAAACAAAAGACACAAACATGTGGCCCCTTAAAGATTAACTTTCATATTTTAATGTAACGTTTCGTGGAATTATGGGAATCATAGTTTTAGGTCACATAACTAGAGAATAGCTCTGATTCGTTAGGACACCATTGCATGTTAGTCCGGGCACGTATTTGCATCCTTATAAGCCTTTGCCTGCCCATGGCAACACACATGGAACTCTCAGAGGTGTATTAGGTTTCTTCTTCCTAGGTGCTGCACTTGGCACTTATCCCTGTTCAATTCCATTCTGTTGGGTTCAGCCCAGTGCTTCAGCCTATCACGACCATTTTGAATTTTGTTTCTCTCTTTGAGGGTTCTAGCTATTCCACCCACTTCTATGTCATCTGTGAATCTGGCACACATTCCCTGCACTCATTAACAAAAATGTTGAAGAGCATTGGACTCACGACTGAGCCTTGAGTTCCCCCACTTGTTACCTTTCTCTACTTAGAGAAGGAACTTTCACAGCCTGATTGAAGGACATGGATTGCCTATTAAAGGTAGCTATATAGTCCACACATTGCAGAACGAGTGTGGTGTTCCAGATGTTGTAGGAATGAAACTCCCATAATACATCACTGTTAGCTTTGTGAGCCATGGCTGATGTAGACTGACAGGCACACCTGCTTTTTGTAGAGAGAAAGGCACAGATGAAGCCAGACCACACATAACTACTGGGGCCTCGCAGTTGTCATCTCGGTCTCTCCTCTTGATACAGTCATATTTTCAGCGATGCTGAAACTCAAGGAATAATTCTTGCTTGAGCATTCCCCTTGTTTCCATAAGACACGGGAGTAAGAGATGCTTTTTGGAGTAACAGATGCTAATTATTTTATTTTTGGTCTCTTTTTTTTAAATGCAGCCCACTACCATGCACCATTGTCTACTCCAAACAAACTGGGAATAGTTGGGGATTGCGCTCGATTTGTTATTTGCTATGAAAAGCTTAAACTAACAGGGTGAAACTTTTCCAAGTGAACAAAGTTTGACATTATCACCAGTACCAGCAACACATCTGAATACTTAAAGGGTGTGCATTTTTCATCCCTTGTTTGTGATGCACCCCTCACACACATTTACTTTAGAGATCTTCAAACTACTTTGACACAGAGGCACACCAGTCACAGCCTGCCTATTCTTGGTACTTCATATGTGAGTATAGTATAGAATCATAGAATCATAGAGTTGGAAGAGACCTCAAGGGCCATCTAGTCCAACCCCCTGACATGCAGGAACCCCCATCACAGGACTCCCAGCAGATGGCCATCCAGCCTCTGCTTAAAAACCTCCACAGAAGGAGACTCCACCACCCTCCTTTGTGGCAGCATCTTCCACTGCCGGACAGCTCTAACCGTCAGGAAGTTCTTCCAAATGTTCAAATGGAATCTCTTTTCTTTTCCTGTAGTTTGAAACCATTTCCCCGAGTCCTAGTTTCTGAAGCCATGGAAAACAAACTGTTTCCTCTTCAATATGACATCCTTTTAAATATTTAAACATAGCTATTATATCCCCCCTCAGCCTTCTTTTTGAAAAGCTAGGCATTCCCAGTTCCCTAAGCCATTCCTCTTAAGACATTTCTTCCAGACCTTTAACCATCATTGTCACCCTCCTCTGTACCCACTCGAGGTTGTCAACATCCTTTTTAAATTGAGGTGCACAGAACTGGACACAGGACTCCAGGTGGGGCCTGACCAGAGCAGAATAGAGTGGTACTATCACTTCCCTTGATCTAGACACTATGGCTCTGCTGATGCAACCAAGAATTGCATTGCCTTTCCTGTCCGCCACATCACACTGCTGTCTCATGTTCAATTTGTGGTCCACCAAGACTCCCAGATCCCTTTCACAGGTACTATTTTCCAGCCAGGTATCCCCCATCCTATGTCTGTGCAATTCATTCTTTTTACCTAGATGCAGCACCCTACGCTTCCCCCTGTTGAAACCCATTCCGTTAGCTTTGGTCCAGCCCAGTATCGATTATGCAGCTGTATTCTGGGAAGCTCTAGTGCTGGATACTTCTATGAGTTTTGTCTGGAATTTGTGCATAAACTTCCATTTTAAAATGCCAAGAAATTAAATCCTTCAGAAAAATAAAGCAAAAGAAAAGAAGACAAAAGCCATCTATTCACGAATGTGAGATGATTGCTTTTGTATCCATGATCCAAATGCCCCAAGCAATAAATAACTACAGTGGAAAGCCGGTCATGACCATTTATTTATTTACAGTAATACCTCGGTTTACAAGTGCCTTGGTCTACAAGTATTTTGCTAGAAAAGCAAAATGTTGTTTAAAAAATTGTGATATTTAACGAGCAAGGTATTGCAAAACGAGCATTGGAGTGGCTAATTTTGCAATCACCACTCCTCATTCGCCCACCCCTCACTGCCACCGCCACTAGCTGCCCCTATTGCTGCCGCATATTTTTTGTTTAGTTACTTATCTGAACTACAATAAGCCACGGCGTGTCTATACGGTCCTCCTAACATCCGTCATCTCCATTGCATGCCCGAGGAGCTCCCGGAGTGACTACTGGGAGAAGGAGGAGGCTCGCTCCTGACCTGCGCTCCTGGGCCCTCGGGGGACCTAACAAAGCAAACCACCACCAAGATGGAGATGGTGCTGGCAGCTTTGGCAATATAAGTGGCTGGCCTTGGTTTCCATTGCCTACTGGCTCTGGGGACCCACTGAAAGGAAAGGAAGCAAGGCACCCCTCCCCAAAGGTTAGTGGAGAAAGGTGGTAGCCATGGCACCAGTGGGGGGGGGGGTACGCGGCAGCCTCCCCCTCCTTCGTTTGGCTTGTCCTTTGCTCCCGACAGGACACAGAAGCTGAAGCCTTATGTGCATTTAATGTGGAGCCAGTGGGGTTTACCAATAGGCTCTGTTTGCAGATGTGGCTTACAGAGGATTTTCAGTTCTGTGAAAAGCGAGGAAGTGACCCCTTGCAAGGGTTCCGTCTTCCCCACAACTGCCAAGGGATTTTCACTTTGGATCTCGCACACACCCCACCACCTCCAACCCGCTCAATTCCCTGGTGCCGGCACTCATGGGCGCTGGCCACCCGTGGTTCAGGCTCGTGGTGGCTGGTGCATGCCCCCTGCTCCCAGGCACGCTTTGGCCGTGGCACAGCAGTAGTGCAGGCACACGAGCCCCAGCAGACAGTGGTGTCAGGTGTGTCGAAGCGCCCGGCGCAAAGGAAGCCGCTGTAGTACCTGCCATGCATGCCTGCCTGCCCAGCCGTGGCAATATGTGCTGCCGTTGGCCGGTTTTTGGGCCCTTCTGCCCCCATGCCATGCCAGGCAGCACTGCCACTCGGACCCTTTTGCCAGCCACATCGCCTTGGGCTCTGACCAACGCCAGCATGGCGTGCCCCTGCTCATCACCATTCAGGGTGCTTGTCTCCCTCCCACTGGGCACCCTCCCCTGCCTGGACTATGGTGCCCCCCCCCACAGCGGAAAAAGCGGAGAAGCACAGGTGAGCTGGTGCGGTAAGTCCCTGACACCAGCAAGATTTATTTATTTATTTATTTATTTATTTATTTATTTATTTATTTATTTATTTATTTTTCAGTATTTTTACCCCACCTTTCTCCTTGGAAAAGGACCCAAGGTGGCTTACAATAATGAGAGACAATATATAGTCCAGTACAATTAAGACATGTTCAAGTTTAAGAACAGAGAATTGAGGCCTTTGCCATGACCAACCAATGTCCTGCTGTTTCCTGCCGTTCTGATTCGCGAGTGCAGTAAACCCCCACCTATCGCAGGGGCTAGGGATCTGACCTGACCCGCAATAACTGAAAATCCGCAAAATGCGGATACTGGGTCAGGTCGGGACTGGGCGGGCTCTCTGGGGGCTCTTGTACTTAACCCAGGCCTGGCGCTGCCCCGAACGGGCCTGCAAGGGGCTTTCCAGTCCCCCAGAGGCCCCAAAAGTGCTTTCTAGTGATCTGGAGGTCACTTCTGGTTTGTGGGGAAGCACTTTTGGGGCCTCTGACAGGCCTGGGAAGGCCTTTCCTCCTTACCCCAGGGAGCCTTTTTTTGCATATACTGTGGACCTGCGGCAGGGGACAACTGTACAGAAACAGTCCCATTTAAATCATGTGTGATTCCGGTCAGCAGTAAAGACTCCAACTGCCCTTGGAATCAAAGTCCATAACTGTTACAGTGTCTTGCCCCTCTTACCAGCTGTCTTCCATTGTGTCTATGTAGAAATAACTCTAGAACTGGCAATGCCTGAAAGACCAAGTCATATAGAGCAACACAAGACTTTCTGCCTCTCAGCTACATGCTCATGTCTGAATATAAAATCACATTCTCTCTGTTCCAAAAGACAAGTCACTATTCAGCATGTTACTTACTTTGATCTAACATCCTGCTTCAGATATTAATCCAGAAAATATCCTAAAATATAACCAATCATGTGGATATAAGGAAATGACCTTAGCCTTACCTACAGTATGTAAGGTAGCAAGAATTATCTTTCCATATTTTTTTTGTATCTTGTCATGATAAGCATTATTTTCTCATATTCTCATATTCTCAACTAGGGCTGCAGACTGAGCTGACAGGGTACGTAAATAAAATGCATACTTGCAAAACTTTCTTGAACCAAGTATAATCAGCAATTAAAGTATGCTACCCAAGAACCGGGGGGGGGGGGGACGGGACAGATCATGCTGTATCTGTTTTTTACATTCTGCTAATTGCATGGTTGGAATAGTGTTTGTTTGTTTGTTTTCAACTTTTAATCGCCAGTACTTTTCCAAGATTTATTTCCTTCTAAATCTGGTTGCTTTATGCGTCCCAAACAGCTCATCCAAAGCGCATCCTGCACAAGACATCTTGCTCTTTATGCATGACAACTAGCTATCACCGAATTTTCATCCTTCCCCACAAGATGTTTTCTGCCTGTATTGATGAATGTTCTAACACTTGAGAGAATGATTCCACCCCACCCCCACCCCCGCTTGCAAGCTGCATTCATTGTGTAAAACAACAGTTGCTACTGTTTCATTCTAGGGATTTATTAAAATCACAGGCACTCGATGGATTGTCTCCTCTTTGATACCTACTGATATTTATGCTTGCTTTGCTTCACAAAAGGAAAATAAGAAAAGGGTAAAGGCATTTTATGCAAATGACAGAAAGTCTGAGTAGGAAAAGGGGCATTTGCCTTGTTGTTCTGCTGGAGGCGAAAAAATGTTGCTTAGGTCTGTCTCTTCTCAACAAATTGCCTTCTTGCATCCCAATTGTGCGGCATGCCAAGAATGCCTGATTGTGCAATAATTCTTTATATCATGTCATGATAAGCATTTTTATAAAAGAACAGAGAACAATGCCTTGCCTATTGGCTGAAGATCATCCTTACCATCCAACTCTTCCACAGAGATGTTGGCCAGCTGCTCACTGTCACTGCCAGCGGAGAGAGACCGGTTCAGATAATTTCCCTTATATAACAGCCCAGCCGTGACATGATGGAATGGCATCTTCTCCCTAATGGTAGAAAAAACAGCATTAGATTAGGATTGGCATACATATAAGCTCCTGGGGAAAGCAATCATCAATATTTGAGATGGAAGGGGTCCATAAGTCCATCAAGTCCAACCCTTTGCTCAATGCAGGTGTACAAATCAAAACAGACCTGATGGATGGTCATCCACTTCTCTCTTGAAAGGCTCTAGCAATGGAGCGTTCACCAACTCCCAAGGTCATAGGTCAGTGGTGGCAAACCTTAGGCACTCCAGATGTTTTGGACCACAACTACCACAGTCCTTTCTCACTGGCAATCTAGGCTCTGAATTCTGGGAGTTGTGGTCCAAAACATCTGGAGCGTCAAAGGTTCGCCACCACTGTCATAGGTTCTACTGTCATACTGCTCTAACAGTCAAGATGTTTTGCCTGACTGTCAGCCTAAATTTGGCTTCCTGCTACTTGAACTCACTTCAGTGATCAAGAACAGAGCCTGCCCCTCCTCTGTACAACTGCCTTTGAAGTCAGATGATTGTATCCTGCTGGTTAAACACTGCATGGGCAACTGGTTGGCTCACATGCTGGACAAGATCAGGCTTTTGGTCTGAATTCAGCAAAGCTTGCTCCACCTATGAAGTTCACCTATCAATGAAGTCAAATCCAGTCAAGTTTATTGCGGTCATATGAACCGTATATACAAATGTACAGTAAAAGCAAGGACAAAAACAATGAAAACTACTAGCAAATAGGAGAATCAAGGGAATGGGTGGTCGAAATGATCTCTGCCCTCTCGCAAATGACAGCTAGAAAGAACTTTGCTGCCTGTGTTGTAGCATATGAGTTTATTAGACAGTACTGAACTAAGCACCTGGAAGGGTGGCCTTGGAGCTTATTCAGCAATGGACAAAAAAGAAGCAGATGTTGAAGAGACTCAGGGGACTCGTTTCCACATGGACAAACTCTCTCTTGGCGTGGAATTCCCTTGACCCTACCCTGGAGAAGCGCTGAAGTTAGCACATTCATCCTGGCCAGCATTAAAGGCTCCGCAGGCCTGTGATGAACAGAGTGAGGTTAGGTATGCCGCAGGGGTCCTGTATGATGGGAAAACACCTTGTGACAAAGGGGAGCAGGTTCTGTATGCTTGCGAAAGAAGTTCCTGCCTTTCTATGTCACTAGAATTGGGCCTGTGTTTGACAGTTCTGTTCCTTGTGTCAGCAGAAGCAGCTAAGAATGCTTTGTGAACCATCGTAGAGTGAAGTGATATAAACCAGTGATTCTCTACTTTGGGTCTTCAAAGTTTCTTGGACAAAAAAAACCCTGAAGCCTTTGCGACTAACTGTACTGGGCAGGATTTCTGGGAGTTGCAGTCTAAGAACATCTGGGGACCAAAGGTTGGGAACCAATTATCTAAACCATTCACATTACTGCTGCTTGCTCTTTCTTTTTCTTTTTTTAACAGAATGCACCGTCATTAGGTCAACTGATGTTAATTTCCTACCCCAAACCTACCTAACTGCACCACTGCATATGAATGCTTTGTTTTCCCTCCTTCAGTTACATAACTTCTTAGTTTCAGTAAATTGTGAAACTGTCATTCTTCTCTATACTTCACACCACTGCAGCAACTGGTCTCTTTTGGTCCTTGTCCCAGCTTCCCTGACTGCCAGTTAAGACTGCATCCTGATCAGGACAACACACCGAGCGTGCCAATCTCTGCATCAAAATCATTGCAGAGAAAACCATCTCCCTTGCCAGCTCTGAAAAAGCTGGGTAATTTTGGCTCCCTTGTTTGCAGCTCTAGAGTGTGTTCTGGAGAATTGTTCATCTTATTAGTTAGAGCTCCAAATGAAGTACTTAGGGATAAAGCAGATCAATATATTTTTTTTCCGCTTAATCCGCTCCAAGAGACGTTCCTTTGAAGATCTTTCAAAAAGCCATTTCATTAAGCTAGAAATGGCTTGAAGCCAAACATTTAAATTCAAAATGAATAAATAACATATATTTTACGAGAATGTTTAAAACACTGCTTTACATTTTTATGCTTGCATTCATCCTAGTTTTCAGTTGTATTTGCTTCATTTATTTGAAAGCTTCCTTGAGTAATGGGGGAAAGGAGAACAATCAACCAATCAATGAATAAATCAATGAAGACTGTAATACAGGTCTGTTTCACAACAGTTTAAAGATGCATGTATATGTCTGATGTCTTCCTCCAGGTGTCTTACCACAATCTACAGCCCACTGAGCCCTATATCCTTCAAGTGGCACTATTTGCCTAGCTCAGATCTGAAGAAAACCATTTTTGACTTTGGACTTTCTGGTCTCACAAGCTCAGGGTCCCGTGCATTCCATTCCCCCCGAATGTCTGTGTTGGCTGTGTGACCTATTTCACAAATGGCAGCCCTCTGTTTAAACTGATGGGGAAACAAGAGGGCCATCTCTGAAGCATTTCTTCCAATGTGTGTGATGGAACGGTGGTTGGTTGTTTACTGGCTTTCAATGACTAATCTGTGTTTAGTTGGGAAAAGCTCTTTTTTCTGACTTACAGCCAAGTGTGCTGGTGGGAAATTCTGGGAGTGGTAGTCCCAACATGGAACTTGGATGAGTTTTTGGCCACGTATGGTTTTGTTTTGATTATATGTGGTCAGAAAGGCAGCACTTAAGGCCGGACTCCCAAGTCTGAATAGGAGAACTGACATTATGTGTGGATCAGCATGGGAACTGGCGGGATGAGAGGATGAGAGTTGACGTGGCTATTTAAATCAGCACCACCTAATCGCCATTCCCTTTGCTTATTAGCCACCACTTGGCTCGATTCAACCTATTTGGACATCAAAATTGAAGTCAGGCTGATAAAGGAGGGGGTGGGTCTATTCATCGGTCCTGAGCTGCCATTAAAGATAGATAGATGGATAGATAGTGCTACTGTTAGGTGGATTTGTAATTGGTTGACTGATCGCACCCAAAGGGTGATCATAAATGGCTTCTCTTCAGCTTGGAGAGACGTGACCAGTGGGGTGCCCCAGGGTTCTGTTCTGGGTCCAGTGCTGTTCAGTATCTTTATTAATGACTTCGAGGAAGGAATAGAGAGGATGCTAATTAAATTTGCAGATGATACCAAATTGGGAGGGGTTGCTAATTCCCTAGAGGATAGGATGAAAATCCAAAAGGATCTTGACAGATTAGAATGCTGGGCCAAAGCTAATGGAATGGATTTCAACAGAGGGAAATGTA
>JAHTLZ010000038.1:5368314-5394621 GCA_023846285.1 Phrynocephalus versicolor | reverse complement strand
TTTCTTTCTTTCTTTCTTTCTTTCTTTCTTTCTTTCTTTCCTTTCTGTCTGTCTGTCTGTCTGTCTGTCTGTCTGTCTGTCTGTCTGTCTGTCTGTCTGTCTGTCTGTCTACCACCTACCTGCCTGCCTGCCTACCTACCTACCTATTTCTGTCTGTTTTTCTGTATGACTAAAGAGAGCCCAGGTTTTATCTGGTTGTATCTGGTTATTCATTAGGACTTTTGCTACTTAGGCAGGGATTTTTTTCCCCACCTAGTTAGCTGACACGGCCTCCTCAAAATACTTAGGGAACAAAAATAGGGGCATGCTTGTAATACAACAGCCTTTCGTGGTGACATTAGCTTTCTAATCAAATTTAACAAATATTCCTAGAATCAACGGGTCATTTTGAAAACACATACTCAGAACATATCAAAGTCACTGCACAATTTTAAAAAGCAAAGAAAAATCCATTAAAATGAAGGTAATTACAGCAACAGTATTTACAGATGCACTATGCAATTAATACTCAGCAGAATGGAATTAACAAGAACACCTGATTAGAACAGAAGAAAGCACGGTAAAATAGGGCTTACCGAACTGAGCAACTGTTCAGTGCAGTTTCTTACATAACATCATTCATAGATATAACTTCCACTGGAAATAACTATATGTCAAGCTAGCAATTAATAAATACATATTCTCTTCTTTCAAAAATATTTTCTCTATATTAAAAATAACAAAAAGCAAAAACACTTCTGCACTGCATTATATAACTGCATGTTCAACAGTCTTCTTTACCTCTACTGCCCAGAATTCATCCTGCATGGATCATTCAACCCCTGCGCATCATCACACAAAATCCTCAGGCCGTTGCCAAAGTTCTGATTATCATGACAGGTGGCACAATTACATTTGCTAGATAGAGGAGACCACCGAAAATATCAAGGCATTGTAAAGCATCCCCAGATCTCAAGGAAAGGAAACAATTCTCCCAATGGGGCAGGGGGAGAAAGTTTGAATTTTGTATCTGAGGTGTCTTTAAAGCAATTCTTCACCCATTCGCAGCTGCAATGAGGGGGTGTGTATGAAGGTTATTTCAATGTGTTGTTTATCCCAAAAGACAAGAGTGAGGAGAGGGGAGCAGGCATGGATCTGATGTGTGCATGAACTTGGGATATTCGTTCCCTTTGGTGTAAAGCAGAGAGTGGAGTACTATCGATAAATTTTTTTGCTCCATGACTATAATAGTATAGCAAAAACATATTACAACACAAGGGAGAAATGAGACTTTGCAAATAATCTGTTTCTATGAAATCTCCAAGGCGGTTACTTCACGCCCTTCTTTGTTCCACGACTAGTTTTGGACTGTGACAGAGTTGGTCGCGATCACGTGGTTTTGTCCCTGTTTCAGTGTTCCCATAGTCGTGAGAACTTGTCTCGTGACAAGTGTTACCTCACATTCTTGTACTGTGACAAACACTGAATGTGTCTAGCTTCCTTTTCCCTTTTTTTTCCGGATTAATATAAAAATCTTTTTTGATATTTCGCTGCTGAAAAGTTAAAAAAAAAAAAAACAACAACAACCCGGACACAGTTTTCTGAGAGGATTTTTTGCTTGACAGCAAATTGATTGGAAGGTTAGAGGGTGTTTGATTTAGGGCAATGGGCTCCCTGTTAAACAAAAAAAAAGTAAAGCTTCCCATTATTTATAGCTTTATGAAGCGTTTCGCTTCATGATGAAAATTCTTCTGAAAAATCCGTTATTAATGAAAAGAAATGAAGACAGAAACGAAAGAAAACACTATATTTCCATTTCTTGCCCATCTCTCGTTTCAAACTACAGGAAAAGAGATTCCATTTGAACATTAGGAAGAACTTCTTGACAGTTAGAGCTGTCCGGCAGTGGAAGATGCTGCCACAAAGGAGGGTGGTGGAGTCTCCTTCTTTGGAGGTTTTAAAGCAGAGGCTGGAAGGCCAGCTGTCGGGGGTACTTTGATGGGGTTTCATGCGTGGCAGTGGGTTGGACTGAATGGCCTTTGAGGTCTCTTCCAACTCTATGATTCTATAATTCTATAAATCAATATTTTGAGCAGAGCAGCTTGCCGTCTGTTGTTCTTGATACACATATTATGTTCTCTGCTTCTTATTGCTGTAGCCTTCATGCCCACACAATGCAAACCACCTGGGCACTGCACATTGTACATCTACACTCTACCCTTTGAGTCAATGTGATAAATTCAATAAATGGTTAAATGGTTCATCTGATAAACTTGTTTCTAGAAACAACCAAAACAAACAATGCTGCCCATATGGATTTTCCCCACTAACAGCAAATTGTTTCACCAAGGTTCTCCTCCCACCCATTGTATTAGAGACGATAAAAGTACATAAAACTAAAGGAAACACTGGTCTTGTGAAGAGAGCTGAAAAGTTTATCAGCCCTACTCAGACAGATCCTACATAAGGTGAAACAACACATGAAACAGGTGTCATCTGGAAGTAGTTTTTTGTCAAAATATGCAAGTAGGAACCCAGACCAAAAAAGACTGTGATTAGCTGATAAGGAAGATTTTGTAAATAAGGAATACTGTACACAAGTTTGTTTTCTTGTGTTTATAAATAAGAGTGAAACTCTGTTTGGAGTTCCTACTTCATAGGAGCCTTTGTACATTATAGTGGATTGCTGTAGTTAATAAGAATCAAGAGGACCTTCACCATTGTTTCCAGTGTCTGTTCTTGAGAAGCTGTACAGTAACCACCCCGATCGCGGGTGTTAGGGACCCACCCCACCTGCAATGCATGAAAATCTGTGATATTCGGAAGCGGGTGGGGTGGGGCCTGGGGGTGGGGAGGATCGTGCACCTGTCCAAGAAGTCTTGGGGCGGTGCGCGCAGGCGCTGTTGCAGGATCTTACCTCCCACCGCCGCCGCCTGCCTGCGCAGCCCCAAGCTACCTGATCGCCCCACGCCGACCGCCCCCACATGGTCCCGAGGTGCAGGTACTCCGATCCTGCGATGTAGTGGGACCGCAGTACCTGAACCGAAAAATGGTGGGGGTGACTGTACCTAGAGGGCAAGTGTACAGTCCTCCTTTTACATTTTTGGCTTTTACAATATTTTCATTTTTAAAAAATTGTTATTGCAGGAAGCTACCAAATATTTTATTGTCTCTAAAAATTTCCAGTTAATCCTGCACAGAAAATATGCCATTCTACACTGGAATTCTAATTCAAGAAAATAAAAATAGGACTTCTGAGAAATCCTAAGAAACTTCCTGGGAGAAGGAGTGTCATCTTAAAGAGAGAAAATCTGCTATAAAAAGAAAAAAAAAGGATTTCCCCCCTATTTTTTGAGATCATTTTCACATCCCTTTGTAATGTTTGCATCATTTGTAGTCAAATATTAGATTTTCCTAGTATGCAAGTATATTAGACAAGAGATGCCACTTTCTGCATATAGTACTCTTGAGACTATTTACAGCAGGCATGTCCAAAGTCAGGCCCGGGGGCCAAATGCGGCCCGTTTTCAAATTTCAAGCGGCCCACGGCCTCTTCTCCCCACTGGTTCAGCCTGTCACGCATCCCGCTGGCCCTTTCCCATACCAGATGGAGGCATCAGCTTGCAGTTTTATGCTTTGCCTGCCCTCCCTGCCTCTGTTCATTCCCCACCAGCCACCTTCCCAGCCTACCTGCCCCCAGCTCCACTGCTGCTGCATCCTCCCTGCCTCCTTGCATGTCCTAGAGACTTGCCCAAAGTCCGGCCCACGGGCCAAATGCAACTGGATGGTTGGCCCCCGCACATTTTCACCTCACCATATCTGGCCCTCCTTGCAAAAAGTTTGGAAACCCGTGATTTACAGGAAACAAGAATCCACATTCTATATGAAATCTTACAATTATTTTTAAAATATTATTACTATGAAAGGCCTACCCAAGTACTGACACATGGTCAGGTTGGGTGTAAGGAAACCTCCTTTTAGTGCTCAGGTTCAACTGCAGAGGAGATGCATTAATCCCAGTTCTACTATAAATCCCAGTTCTACTATAGTAGAACCCCAGTACACAATATATTTAAGCTTGAGTGAACAAGTTGTGTTCCTCCGAATATTGTTTAGCTGCATAACCCTTCAGCATTGTTATCCAATGCTTGACATATTGCATCCAGCAAGATCTGAAGGGTACAGACTTCTCACATCGATCAAAGGGAAGGACTTCTCTCAAAGCAGCACAATGGGAAAACAAATTGTACAGTGGTACCTCTACTTACGAGTTTAATCCATACCAAATGCATGCTCATAAGTCAAACAACTTGTAAGGAGAGGCCATGACTGCCCCATCTCTGATGTCTTTCCGGAAATAGGCAAAGACCTTTTTCTTCAGACAAGCTTTCCCTGAACGAGGAACTACACATTATGTGTCTTTTATATGAATCTACCATACATGACTACACAGACGTTGTGTTTATAACCACTTATAACTTTGTGTTCATATCTCCCCTTGTGTGATTGCATTGAAACTATCTTTTAAATGTTAGTTTCCATTCCTCATAACTTTTAGATGATCTACTACCATACATGATTACACAGAATTTTTACTCTTCTCTTTAACTGCTCACATTTTTGTAGCTTTAATGCTGTCTTTTAATGCTGTAAGGTGCTCTGCAATTCCATGTTCTCAAACTTGATTATGTCTTATTTGTAATGGACTGCACCCTTGGGTCCTTTTCCAAGGAGACAGAGTAAAAAATACATAAAATAAATGAATTAATAAAATATGAGGTCTCCTGCCTTGGGCAGGGGGTTGGACTAGAAGACCTCCAAGGTCCCTTCCAACCTTAAGATAATTTTATGAGTGTATGACTGTTGGAAACCTTTCTTTGCAAGTATGTTTTTCAGGGGAAGTTTCAGTGGAGAGCACAATCTCCTGGCTTTGCCACGTTGGCCTATCTGGAAGGAAATGACCTTCTATTTCCTCTTCACCTTTGCTTTGAGGCAGGGCCAAAGAGCTAAAGGACACTTGCACCCTATTACAATTATTGTTTTCATTAATGCTCCAATGTATGCTCATGAACTTAGATAAGATGAATAAAAGCAAGCCTTCTGGGAGGGGCCAGGCAGTCTTTGTCTGTGTACCTGATCAGCTGGCTGAAAAAGGCACCTCCTCCTCTGAGTATCTTTTTTGCAATCAGTTTGCTTGGAACTTTCCCAGCAGACTCACGCACTAACCACCACTGTGATTCTCTCTCTTTCAACTTCAAATATTTTCTTTCAATAAGCCTCCTTGGGTCCTTTTCATGGACCAACCAACGAACAAACAAACTTGCTTTAGACTAGCTAGTTCTGATGCTTCCTAAAATGATGTGAACAGCCCCCAAAGGGATTGGAGATGAAGTGAGATTATGGACGTCATCTTGTTCCTAATTCAGGATTTGCAAATGCAGGAGGAAAGGGAGAGAATATTCTTGATTTCAATTATGTGAACACACTGGGGGGGGGGGGGGGCAAGATGCTGAGCAGGAAGAAACAGAGTGACCGAAAGGTTCACCTTCAAAAATCCTAGGAACTACACTTTTGGGAAAGGGTTGCAAATTAATTAAAAACCCCAGTTCCCACTTCTTTTCTCTCCGTTGGACAGTTTGAAGCACTAGGGATTGAGAGAATGACAGAACTTTCTAGTTAGGATTTAAGAGGTTGCATTATGTTATTTAACGACTGTAATCTTCTTTAATCTTTTCTTTCCTTCCTATTCTTTATCTTTCTTTTGCCTGAAATATTTACCCTTTCACTTCATCATATTATTTACTGCCTTTTGCTGTTAGGCTTTTTTTAAATACCTGTGTGTTGTGTTGTGTTGTGTTGTGTTGTGTTGTGTTGTGTTGTGTTGAGTGCCAACGTTCAAGTTATGATTTAAGATCTTCCCAAAGGTCTTATTAGCATCAGCCCATTTAATCCCTCACCATCCCCAAATGCCCCCCCCCCCAAAGAGAGGAATGAGACTTAGCTACTGTGAGTGTAGGAAAAAGGAACAGGAGAAGCACAACTGTTACAGCAAGCAGCCCCACCTCCCCATTACATCCACCCAGCTGGAAAGCAAAGCAAAACAACAGTGTGCCATAGATGTTAAGGGTTACAGCAATGGCATGTGCCCCCCACCCCCGGACCTATTGTGACATTCTTTCACTTTTTGCTAGAATCTGCACCATTGCTGGGGCAAAAAAAGAAAAAGGCTAATGAGCTATACTGCTGGGGCTTAATTCCATTTCTTAATTCAAATTATATAATGGGCCCAAGTATATCCCCTCAATGGCTCTCTCTCCAACCAGCTCCCCTTCCCCCTAGATCAGTGGTGGCAAACCTTCGGCCCTCCAGATGTTTTGGACCACAACTCCCAGAATCCCAAGCCTAGACTGCCAGTGACAAAGGACTTTGGGAGTTGTGGTCCAAAACATCTGGAGGGCTGAAGGTTCGCCACCACTGCCCTAGATTTTCTCACCCCTTTGGGCAAAGCCAGTGAACCCTGATTCCAGCTGGAATATAATGCTGATGAGTGCCCGGGGTTTAAAGACCACTTCCTAGAAAACATCCAATTTTTTTCCCCTTCCAACATCACTTGCCCTGAGATTTCAGCTGGCCACCGAGATCTCGTGGCCCTAGTCAAAGATCAGTCCTACACTGCAATTCAGGTTGCAATTAACTGGGTGCTGCAACTGCCGCTCCCTTAGGGTTATTTGCTTATAGAAGCATCAGCTGAATCACTCTGTTTTCTCCCATAAGAACAGATGAATCTAGACAATTATGATGCACATCTGGATTTTCTGAGACGGACCTTGAAACCTCTGGACATTTTCAGCACCCAGTCAATCTACAGGCTACTCTGCTGAAATCTAGCATCATGGCATCTGCTAATAAGCATCATTTGTGCATATGCAGCAACTTCCTCATCCATTTACTATGCAGATTACATGGCCTTAAAATCGGGCATTCTGCTCCCTTCTCTCTTTTGTTACTGTTATGTTGAGTTATTTATTTATTTATTTATTATATTTCTAGACCGCCCATCTTCCGAATGGAACACTGGGTGGTTTACAATTAAAACAATACTACCAAGACAAAAAAAAATACAAAGGGGAGAGGAACAAAGAAGATATGGAGGGACAATGCCCTCCACAAAAGATGGCGCGGGTGGAAAACATTTTGCCTAGAGAAAATACTATGAAGTGATTCCAAATTACTTAAAGCTCTAATCACTCAGGTTTTGCAGTCATGGAAAATCCACAGCAAATGGATATACAAGAAATAAGGGAGGAAAAATTCATTTTGATTTGAATACAGGAATTACCATAAAAATGAGCAACATAATCATTTCAATTGATTAAAAAAAACCTTGAGAGCAATAGTAAACTTATATAACAAACTAAAACCAGGACTTAATACATAATGCAGAAAATATCAGTACAGTGGTACCTTGTATAAAGGAATTGATTCGTTCCAAATGAAATTATGTTAAGCAAATTTTCCTTTCTACAAATTCCCCATAGGAATGCATTGAAAATGGAGTAATCCCATTTTTATGTTGTACGGATTTGCCCCATAGGTGATTATGTTATGCAAATTTCCCCTATCTCCAGAATTTTTTTTGTTTTACAGATTTTATGTTATACAAACTGTATGTTATACAAGGGTCCACTGTATTCTTAGCTTGTTCGAAATGGAACCTCCTATGAATGTTTGTGTCAGGAAGGCCTTTGGTCAGCCAAGGTTTCATGAAGAATTATGGCAGTTCTTCAGTAAGCCTTTCTACTCAGCTGCCATGATAGCCTGGTACCGTCTGGGTGGATGGCTTTCCAGAAGAACTTCCAGGAGCAGCCTGCTGTAATGCCACCTCAGTGCTTAAGTATTTAATCAGAGCTGAGAAACATACCAGTTCGATGGTCTGCTGCTAGATTATAATGGAGCAGTGTTGTACCACTGAAAAAGGAAGATCCATGTCAAAACACCTGCATAGGCTGATCAAGGGCTTTCAAGACACAGGCTTGTTCACCAGATGTAAATACACCACCCATGAATGAACCCTTGATCCTTACAACCGAAATCCAGTACAGAGAGATCAGTGGAGTGCAACTGTAAAAAAAACCGTCTCACTCACTCTATACTCCAGAGCACAGAGAGAACTCCTAGTTCCTTATGCTCTTTGCCCTCTGAAGATGCCGGCTACAGAGTCTGGCGAAACGTCAGAAAGAAAAACTTCCAGAACATGGCCAAACAGCCCAAAAAACTCACAACAGTTATATGCTCTTGCCTTTGAAACATACAAAACCTGGCAATCTCACCAGTACCTTTTTCATCACCCCTGTTTAGGTTTTGGCAAGCAATCTCTGTCTACTCCACACTAGAAGCATCTTCACTGTTAGGAATCATGACTCAAAGATCAAATACATACTGTACTTTCATACTAAGGGTTTCAATTTAGTCTATCAACTCCCTTTTTCCAAAGGGGGTCACAGTATGAACATCTGCAGCAGAAAAAATCCTATAGCAGGCAGAATTCAGCCCTCCAGATGTTTGGGACCACAACTCCCAGTCCTTTAGCATTGGAAACATAGGCTTGGAATTCTGGGGGGTTGCAGTCCCTAACATCTGGAGGGCTGAAGGTTTCTGCTGTAGCACCTTCAAGCCTAATGAGTTTCATAGTGACCTTTTACAGATGAGAACCTCTTCCCCCAAATGCGATCAAAAAAAAAGTTTTCAAAATAACACCAGCCTCTTTGGAGCTAAACAAATGGGAGTTTGTTGGGTTGGGGAAGAAGTAAACTCCATTAGTATGACTCAGAAAGAGACCGCTGAGCTTCCCAGGCTCATATTTCAATGTATTTAAATCTCCTCCCTGGGCATCAGCTTGGATATGCAAGAATAAGATCTTGAATCTAGAGTTGGAATATTACATCTTGAGTTAAAATAATAACACACAAAATCAAAGGTAGATAGGTGGTAGATGGAATATACTGCAGATGGTTGTCTGCGACCCACTGATTTGATCAGCAAGGATTTGTGAGTCCCATTTGTTGCTATTTAAAGAACAGCAAGAAAGGAAGAGGTCTCATTCACCCCTAAATAAGCTGCTGGAGGGAAAGCAAAGGGTTTTCTTACCATTTCTATTATCTCAATACAAATTTTGGGGCTGACCTGTGAGCAATGGCTCAGAAATACTTTTCTTCTTAATGCCAAATCAGTGTTTGTGTGTGTGTGTGTGTGTGTGTGTGTTGTGTCATTACAGTTGTGACCGACTCTTCGTGACTCCATGCCCATGGAGTTTTCTTGGCAGGAATACTGGAGTGGATTGCCAGTTCCTACTCCAGGCGCCTACAGCACCTGGTATTCCCTGGGGGTCTCCCATCCAAGTACTAACCAGGGCCGACCCTGCTTAGCTTCCGAAATCAGGCGAGATCGGATGTGCTTAGGGCATCTAAGCAGCTTCAGTGTTTGTTACCTGGGTCCAACTGGGTCTTAGTCCCAGTTAGAGCAGACCCATAGGGATTAGTGGAATTTGTGTTCCTTCTTACTACCAAACCTCATAAAATTCATGGATCTATTCATGCCAGAACTAAAACTGGTTCTCGCCCAATAAAACAAATAAATGCACAGACGGTGCAGGCATGACATTTCAAGTGACTACTTAACCAAACACACATTAGTGATCTCTTCGCACTTCCCCTGTCTCTCGGGGGGGGGGGGGGGGGGGGGGGGGGGGGGGGGGGGGGTGCCTTCCCCCCCCCTTTACCTTTTGAAAAAGGGACCTAGTACCTGATGCTTAGCAACTTCACAGTTATTTTTGGAACATGATCACCTGTAATGGTGCACAATAGCACAGTCAATAGAAGCCTTCCTTGAAACAGCTGCCTTCTGCAGCCTCCCCTAAGCTGCATCTTGGCTAAGTCTGAAGAAGGGCAGGGATGGAGAAGTAAGAACACCAGAGATGTTTCTGACCCATATCCCCGTATGCCTCACTTATCTTTTTAGTACAGCATGTCGTGTGTACATGTACTGTAGATATTTCTGAGTGGTGTTGGTGGGGGGGGGGAACCATCCGTGACGGAAAGATGAGCCTAAATGATCAGGAAGGGGTTGACAAATGGATCCTGGGGGGAAAAAAACCAACAAGGACAACTCTCTCCCATCCTTAGCGTGCGAACAAGAAACAGAAGGTCTTTTAAGGAGAGGAGGAAGAGGAGGAGGAGCAATGCTGGCAACCGCGGATCAAGTGGAACCCTCGAAACAAACCTTTGCAACAACGACGGGTACGTATCCTTGGAATGGATGTCAATCTGCCCCCCCTGCCTTCTTCCACGGGTATCCCAAGCCGCCTTTGCACCACCACCACCACCACCACTACCACCGCCCCCGCCACCCTGAACCCAAGATCTACCCCATAATCTTTTCTCTCGTCGCTTGGATAAGAAACACACACACACACACACACACACACACACACACACAGAGGGGGGGGGGAGAGAGAGAGAAACGATGGGGTGAAAACTCCCGCCAGGGACCTCTTACCCGAGCGCGCCCGACCAACTCCATGCGTCCCTGCGTCTCCCCCACCACCACCACCACCACCAACAGGTCTACCGGGAGCCGGCGCTTCGTCCCCCGGGACGCCGTCCCCGCCCGCCGCCGAGGCGCATCGCCCTCCGCGGCTGCGCTCGCTTCGGGAGCCGCCTGCGCGCACACCCGGCTTCTTTGCGGGGGGGGGGAGAGGTTGGGGGGAGAGAGGAGGCGGGGGGCGCAGCGCCTCTCTCAGCGCCGAAGGAAAAGGGGGACGACGACACGCCTGAGGCTCACCTTCCAGGCAGGCGGGGGTTGGGGTTGGGGGGGTCCTGCTGCTGCTCCTACAGGTCTGCCTCCCGCCGCCAGCTCTGCCTCTTTGGGGTCCCTCCTCGGGTCTCGTCGGCGGGCTTGCGGGGAGGAAGAGGAGGAGGGAGCGCCTCCTGCCCGGTTCCTACCGGCGGCAGCCTCTCCTCCGCGCCACAAAGAAGAAGCAGGGGGCCCCCGGGGGGTCCCGGGCCGCGCCGCATAAAAGCACCCCCTTCCCCCGCGCGGGGCCGGAGCGCAAAGAGCCTCGCCGGCGGCGAAGGGAAAGAGAGACGGGGGCGCCTCTCCGCCTCACGTGCGCCGCGCGCCGCCGCCGCCGCTGCCGCTGCCACCCCCTTCTCCGGGGCTGCCGGTCTTCCGTCACGCAGCAGCAGCAGCAGCAGGTGGCCAGGGCGTGGGGGCGCCGTCGCCGCCGCCGCCGCCGCCGCGGGTCTCGCGCGGGAGGCAGGACCGGGGGCGCGCCCTCTTCTTCAGCCGAGGCGCTCCCGAAGCGCGCCGACCCGACGGACGTGCCATGCGCCCCCCGTCCCCGCCCCGCTCCCCTCCCCTCCGCGCCTCTGGCTTCTCCTCTCGCGCCGGGTCCGAACTGGGACCAAGCGAAGCGAGAAAGGGGCGAGTTCGCTCCAGCCGTCCCTTTCGCCGTGCCCTCCCCCCCCCTCAAAAACGACGGCTTTCACGGGCGCAAAGAAGGCTTCCCTCGTCGCCCCTGGCAGAGGAATTGGGGAGCCAACAGCCGCCATCGCCAGATGGAGATTTAGGGCACTCGCCCGCCCGGCCGCCTTTTTAGCACGCCTCATTTTTTTCCTCCTCAGGAGGAGGGCGGCTACACGTCCAGGAGTTCTGCAGAAGCCCCCTTCCCCTCAAAAATTTTGCTTGGTGCGCCACCAGCAGCGCTACAATCACCCTTTCCCGCTCCAATTATGAGCCTCACCTTCTCTGTGCCCACCTCAATAAACCATTTTTTAAAAAAAATCAGTCATGTTTTTCCTAGGAGAAAACTACACCAGCACCCCACTCCCCCCAGAGCTTCGGGACCTAAATTGAATTGTTAGTCCTCAGCTGACACAGTGAAAGAGACCTCGAGGTCTCTGACTGAGGGTAGTTCTAAGGACATCTCCCTCAGCATCCTACATAGGTCTGCTCAGAAGTAACCCTACAGAGCTCCTTGACAGCTCGGGCCCCAAAGAAATAATTGCAAACAGAAAGGCTCACTCTGTAGATGTGCCCCAAAATATTGTTCCCGCTGGTCAGGACACACAGGATGCCACCCTGTGGCTTCGAATCCTGGGAACAAACCATCTTGTTAGTCATACTTGAACTAAGGGAAAACAAGAGCCTTGTGGCACCTGAGCAGGGAAACAATTATATAATGACATGAGGTTTCATGGAGCCCAGTTCATGGAATGCAATGGCACAGGAGTAACTTCTTATATAAATACATAGGCTCACCTATTTCTACCCCCACCCCATCTGAGTGAGTGGCCTTTGTCCCCCCAAAGCTCAAACAGAAGGAAATAGGTTAGCAGCATTTAAACTGCTACAATATTTGTTGTTCCTCCGACTCCCCATTTTTAGTCTTGCCAACATGCTGAGGCACATTAGCATGGCTCCTTCCTGCTACACAGACAGAGATGCCGATGGAAAAATCTTCTAGGTGCATGTAAGCCAGGGGTGTCCAAACTTCAGCCGTCCAGATGTTTTGGACCACAACTCCCAGAACCCTGAGCCTGTATTGCCAATGACAAAGGACTGTGGGAGTTGTGGCCCAAAACATCCAGAAGGCCAAAGTTTGGAGAGCACTGATGTAAGCAATGTGGAAAGCACTGAACAGGTTTGATGAACCAGAGTCTGCCTGGTCCTTTTGGGCAAATGTGCCACTGCAGCCACCTCACCTCACCCCACCCTGCCAGTCCATGCTAACCCTCCTTACCTGGAGAACATCATCAAGGATGTTCCCTCCTCTTCCTACTTAACTCCCAACCATGCATGGGAAAGAGGGAGAGAGAATGTGGCTGAATAAGCCCTCTGCTCCTTTTTGGAACCAGGCACAGGAGCAGTAGAGGAGTAGGAACTTGTGTTGTGTCAAGGGTTGTGGGGTATATTTCTGGTCCTCAGCTCAACTGTGAAATGCATGAAGAGCGGTGGGGGACTAGAGTGGCCTCATGAAAAGAAAACATGAGCCCCCCCCCAGCTGGAACTCTAAATGAGAAAGCAACTCAAGAGTAGAGTGGGTGGGAGCCTGCTTAGATGACTAATGGAGAACCAGACAGGGAGAATGGGGAGGACTGAGGAGAAGATGGAAAGTTCAATGGAGGTGGAGGAGGAAAAGGAGTAAGTGGAGCAAACAGTCCAGCTGCTTTGTTGGATTCTCGCTTACCAGCGAACCTTTCCTGACAACCTGGTAGTTCTCAAGGCAGCAATGGTTGAGCGCTTCAGTTCATATCAGATGCCTATAGCCTAATAGGGGTCTATGGGGTGTGTGGGTGTGTTTTCACCAACAGCACCTGGTGGTGCCCCAGTTGCAAGGATCACACCTAACTGAGCATGTGGAGTTGTCAGAGACAGTTTAGAAACTGTGAAAGATGAGCCAGGACTTGAAAGAAAGAAAGGGGATACAGTCCTGTAGTGTGAACAATTCCTCTTTCAGTGTGGGTTAAAGAACAAGCATCAATAAGCGGTGAACTTTGAACTGCCCGGGAGTGATGAAGGGACAGGACTATGGGTTGCAGGTGAGAGAAGCAGCTGTGGTCCATGACCTTGCAATAAAATACAAATGCAAAAATTGGCAAAAACTTTTACAGACTACTAAGAAGATCACCCTACAATCAACAAGCTTTTCGTGGATTAAAACACCACTTCTTCAGCTTTGTACCAATGTGAACAACTTAAAGTTCAAAATTTCAGTTCAAACATATGTCGCAAGATAGATATTGCCAAGCTGGCTGAGAACCTGAATCCTCCATCTGGGAATTGGGGTGATTAATTAGTAAACTCACTAGGTTTCGCCAATTAGGGTCATTAACATGATATTACCTGGTGGTTGCAGCCCCCCTGTGCTGATGGGTCCATATGTCTTCTAGGTAATATTATGTGGTCTATAAAGGTATCCCCTGTTGTTGTTGTTGGGTCTGTTTGTTTTTTGCATTGGTGTTTTATTTTGTTTGGACCAAATGTCTACCTTTTACTTAAATGGAACTATGAGGATACTGAGAAATAGCTCTCATACACACACATACCAACAGGACAGCAGTTCTTCACACTGATTCAAAGTGGTGTTTTATCTACAAAAGCTTGTTTACTGTATGATTATTTTTAGCAGTCGATAAAGGTAACACCTGGTTTTGTATTTTATTGTGTTTGGACCACACAGCTACTCTTGACTTCATTTGACCTACAAAAAGGTCCGTCAGGAGTCTAGTAGGCTCTGTAAACAGCTGTTTACCTATGGATAGCCTGAACACCTTTGCATCTGGGGTAAATTTTCATTTTCTTTTATTCCACTAATCCCTTTAGTCCGCAAGTCCATTTTCTCACCATGTCCAAACTAGCACATGAAAAAGTTGTTTTTTGAACTACCACTCCCATTTTTTTCCTTTGGGAGTCTGTAGCCCAAAACAATATTTTTTTCCCCCAAGGGAACTCTAGTCCAGCATTCTTAGATCTAAAGAGAATGGTAAGGCTATCTAGGAAAATATGCAAACAAATTAGATGGTTAAAGCTAGTTAAAATGGCATATGACACCAAGCGCCATGTGCAATAAAAAGATCAGTGACCATTTAAAGTCGAAGATCTATCGCACCATTGTACAACCTGTCACGCTCTATGGTGCAGAATTCTGGCCAGCGACTAGAGAAGTTGAACGTCAACTTGGTGTCATGGAGACAAAGATACTGTGCTGGACCTCTGGCCTCATGTGCACAGTGATGACAACCGAACAAAATACGGCATTGCACCAGACAAGATACGTGAAGCCCAACTGCGTTGGTACAGACATGTCTTGCATGCCAATGAGGAAACTCAGACCAAAAAGGGCCTCACCCTGGAGGTCAGCAGATCCCAACCGAGGGGACAACCAAAAGAGGACTGGAGGAACACCCTTGACAACAACATGAAGTTGTCCCAGGTTCACCAGGACCTAGCCTATGACCACGCCAAGTGGACGGCCAAAAAACAAGAATAGCGGACCCCACCACCAAGTGGGGCAAACGCTAAGAAGAAGAAGGCGCTAATCTTAATATAGGTACACCAAAAGTGTTCTTTTAATAAAGAACAATAATAAAGTAACACCACTCCTATTACTACTACTGCAACATTGACTAGATTTTTCTATCAAAATTCTGTTTCCATAGATCAGTGACCTTAAATGTTCCATGTCAGACAAAAATGAATGAAACAAACAAGAGACAAAAAATGTTGCAGCACGTCAAGATAAACTGCTATACTGTACTGTAAGTTTTCATACATCAGGTCCACTTCGTGGAGCTGTGAAACAAGATGACTTCTATATTTATATAGGAGGGGGTATTTATAAGGTCCCTTAACCAGCTAGGGATACATATAATGGACAAAATGATAATGGTTTGTTATTAACAGAATAGGCCTATCAGGCTGTGAATAACTTCAATTATCAGTCTATAAGTTAGCAATAGTCTAACCATTAATACAAAAGCCAAAATGAAGGAATCATTGCAGGATTTCAGTCTTGGGAATGACTTAGGAACTCTTGACTTCTGTTCAGTCCATACAGGCCTTATCTCATCTCTTTCTCTTCCAAGCCTGGTTCTTTAGAGTTTTCCTTTTCCTTTTCGATGTTCCAGCTGTATTTTCAAAACACTTCCATGTTTTTCAATCCATATTTAACATGGATGATTTTTTGCTACACAAAACTGAGACTCTACAGGGAGAATAATGGTGCAGTTAATAACTGGATCGAAATATAACTAGAATTTCTCTATTTTCAAGTGTACAAATATAGCACACCAGAAATTGCCATATGACTCATGCACTTGCCAAGTCCCACAAATCACTAATAGTATATCTTAGCCCTCCTGCGGCTTCTCCTTGCTCCCACTGCCTACTTACTCAAAGCCTACAAACAATGCCAAGCTTGGGAGGACTGGTGAGCCATGTGCTGTAAAACAGACTAGGAAAGGGCATATTGTACCAACAAGCAGAGAGGACTGGTGAAGAAGAAGTCATCCATATATGGAATGGGGATGTGATGTTTGGGTGTGGTGGCTCAGCGGACTAAGGCTCTGAAAACTGTTGACTGCAAAGTTGGCAGCTCAGCGCTTCGAATCCCGGGTGCCACGCGATGGAGTAAGCTCCCGCTGATAACCCCAGCTCCTGCCAACCTAGCAGTTCGAAAGCGTGTAAATGCAAGTAGATAAATAGGTACTGCCGTAAAAAGCGGGAAGGTTAAAACAGTTTCCTTGCAGCCACGCCAGCTAGGTAGCCATGGACTTGCACAACACTGGCTCATTGGCTTGAATACGAAGATGAGCACTGCCCCTAGAGTCGGACACGATTAGCGCACATGTGCGGGGGGAACCTTAACTTTTACCTTTGGGGGATGTTTGCCTGACAACTTTTCAAAAGGTGGAACTGGCACTGCCAGGTTAACAGCTCATGGTCTGTCTGAAAATGTTCTCCTTCAAAACAAAGGAGATTAAGAATATTTGAAGTATATATTTCAGCATGCCCCTAGCTAAAAAAAAATCCCCACTATGTATGTGTATGTGTGTATGTGTGTGCGGGGTATTTTCACACCTCAAATCCTACAGGAGCAGTGTGGATAAAATTATATACCCGTATATACTCGAGTATAAGTCGACCCGAGTATAAGTCGGGGGCCCTAATTTAAACCCAAAATTTATTGACTCAAGTATAAGCCTAGTGTGGGAAATGCAGCAGGGCCTGGCAACTCCTCCTTTGTGAGCTGGGTGTGTGTGTGATGTTTAAAATGACTTTTAGCCACCAAGGCGAGTTTTAAACATGGAGGGGCAAAATAAATGGCGCACAATGTTTAAAATGACTTTTAGCCACTGACCCAAACTTGCCTCAGTGGCTAAAAGTATTGACCCGAATATAAGCCAAGGACCCCTTTTTTCAGCCCAAAATTAGGACTGAAAAACTAGGCTTATATTCGAGTATATACAGTATATAAAGTCCCCTGCTCCTCCCAAAGGATTAATAATAACACATACACATACCAATAAACCAGGAATAGGATTTTAAAAAAAACTAGGATAGTCTTTCCCCCCATTTTAGGGGCCAAAAGTAGCTCGTGGTGCTGAATGTTAAATACAGTATTGCCTTTCACAGCCTTAGATGTTATCCACTAATATAGATCAGAGTGTTGACTTAGCAAGGGAATAAACCTTGCCAGTTGTTATGGGTGCCATCAAGTAGTCCCAGTTCCATTGTCATTCTAGCTGTTTTTGCAAAGAGTACAGCAGTACTGAGCCAAAACTATACCACTCTATTTGCAATTTTTATAAAGTTGGTCATGTGGGTTCATTCACGCTATACAACTACAATCGCTAAGAAATCAAAGCAAGCAAAAGAAAAACAAAACAAGATTATTATTTAAAATAAAAGACAAAAACATTGTGGCACCTTCGAGGCTGCTGTATTTTAATGTGCGCTTTCATGGGCACAGTCCACTTCTTCAGAAGAAAAAAATTGTCTGAGGAAGTGGGGAACGTCCATGAAAGCTTGCCTTAAAATATAGCAGTTAGTTTTTAAGATGTCACAGTTATTTTGTCTTCTTTATTTATTTTTTATTGGATTTGCTCCTGTTTTATTTTGTTTCTTGTCTGAAACTACGTGTTGCACAATTTTGAAGCAGAATTTTAAAATATGTTTGATTACATCCTCCTTCTTCTGTCATATACCACAAAGTCAGATTGTTCGCATTTCTTCCATCATGAATACCCCTGCAATTTGTTTGATGGCCACCTTCAGTGAGAAGCAAGTTCTGCTAACATGATGAGCGAAGGCCTATGCCCAGTCTTTATTCTAGATTCCCAATTAGTTCGAAATTGCTGTGAGCAATGAAAACAATTCTTGGTGGCTTTCAGAAACGTCTACCCACACACACATCCAATCAAGATGGTTTTTTTAATGCCATTTGATTTCATGCTAAAACAATTATTCTGGTTCCAGGAGGCTGCCAGAAGGACATTACGTTCTGTGTACATTTTCAAGGAGAACCCAGCTTGATATGTACCCAACTGGTGTACTGGAATGTAGTTATTACTAGGTTGTTTTGCTGCCTCTCATCTGGCATAGGAAATCTGCGTTTTCAAGCAGCAGGGGAATAGGAAAGGAAGTATTAGGGTCTGTTTGTTAAACTCCCCATATCTGTGCATTAATCACTTTGTTTCGATTCGGGTGAGCCCTTTCTGCTCACTTTTTCACTCCAGTCTTGACCAAGATCTTGGAAGGTACGAAAAATGAATGAATAGAAATAACCCAAACCTGCGGTAAATGGTATACAGACCAGGGATGGGTCACAGCTGCAGGTCCGGGGCTACATCTGCCTTATTCTTGCTTCCCTAGATGTAAACAAATGGGCCCATCCCTGGCCAATCATAGCCTAGAGAGGCTCTTAAATCTTCCGTTGAAATTTTAAAGCCTTTATTAAGGGGAAGTCTGGGGGAAAGGACCCAGGGAGGTCAAGGGAGTCAGAAGAAGATGGAAAGGTCTGGGAGCAAAAATGAGGTCTGTGAAGTACCCCCTACACAATTTCAACCCTACCACAGAAAATGGAGAGGGGTCATTCCTTAAGGGTAGACTATATGTGTGACTATGAAGGTCTTGTATGGAAATAAGCATGATGGGATATTGTGTGCGTTTTTAAGCTGAATGTTAAGTGCACATTTCGTCCTTGCGTTAGACCTTATCTAAGGTATGTAGAGGAGTAGCCATGGTAGGCTAGCGGCACGGAATATGGTTAGCTACCATTAGTCAATTATGTCATGTGATATCAGAAAGCTGTGAGCAAGAAGTTGAGAGGATAGAGAAAAGCCATGATTATGCTTATGATCGCTTTGAACAACGGAGCTCAGCTCAGTTAGGTAGAGCAAGAAAAGTTAGCTTAGGAGAAATCTTGAATGTAATCAGTTAGTCACGGTGACTTAGATTTATTATTTTTAGGGAAATAAAGCTATGATTGAGAGCTGTTAAGGTTTTGATACTTTTTTGACTTCTTATTTTTGCATCTTAAGAATAGAAAATAAAATACAACTTTTGAAAAGTAACGTGGCCTCTTGTTTTGAAAAGAACCCAAGAGTAAATCAGAAGGAGGAGATGTTTTGGAGTATTTTGTCTCAGAGAAAAGGAATTTTCTTTACTTTTGAAGTCGGCCAGTGCAATCCCCTTTTGATATACTGTGCAGGTCTCAGTTTTAACTCCCAGCATCTTTAATTGAGAAGACTGGTGCCGAGTTACACGTATTAATAGTCTGTCATGACATGTGGTGGCTTCCTGTGACTGCAGTCTGTTCATACTTCAAATGTAGGCATTCTGTCTCATTCTCACACACACCAGTGAAGAAAGCAGAAATGAATGTGCAAGCTACCACAGGCGTAACTATGGCTTCAAGAACCTCCCCCCACCCCCCGTCAACACACGAAATGAATCTTTATTTACGGTTGTTAACCAAGTCAAGGAATACCAAAATACCAATTTGCCACAATAAAACGATTTGCCAGAATAAAACATTCAATTTGCCAGAATAAAACATTTTAAAAACATTGTAAAACTTTTGATAAAAGCCACAATATACAAACAGGACTGTTATAAAAATAGTCAATATCAGAAAGATAGATAAAATAATATATCGTAGATCAAGCCAACATCAAACCCCAAAGTGGAGACCACAGTCTATATGGTCATCAAAAGCTAGAATTACTGGCAGTCGTAAGCCTACGTACAACTACTGCCGTGGTACAAAATCTGGTGACACAATTTGAAATCTGCTGGGACCTGTCAGAGAGAAGTAACTTTGCCTAGAATTCGGCAGGTCTCCCAGGAAATTTGTTGATAACAGGTTGAATAAGTTCCTTACGCTAGTCACGGTAAAAGGAACAATAAAGAAGGACGTGAGTGACCGTTTCTACTTGGTTCATTTCGCATGGGCACAAGCAATTTGAGAGGGGAATATTTTGAAAATACCCATTAAAGCTTGGAAGGGAGAGCATTCAATCTACACACAGGAGAGTGAGCCCCCGCCCCCGCCAGTCCCCCTCAGCCTGCCTGAGCAGCCCGGAGGGCATCCCCTCCTCCTGCGGCATCAGCCTGCCCCCCACCACCTTGGACAGAGCAGGGCATGGTGGCGGTGCTCCCCACTGGCAAGCAGGCCCCCGGGCTTGCCAGCCCCCCCCCCCACCAAGCCTCCCCTCCAGGCAGCTCCAAGCCAGGGAGGGCGATCCCCCACCCCCTTGCTGCGATGTCTACTAGCAGGAACTCCACAGGGCACCCTGGAGGGGCCCTCTCCCCAAAGGGCAGTAGACTCTGAGAGGGAGAGGGGGGAACCCCGCTGACCCTCATGCCTCACACACACACACCTACAAGCAGCGGGGGTCACCTCCCCCCTCAAGTTAGTCCTGACCTGGGCTCTTGCCCCAGGGGTGGGGGGGGGTGAGGAGGAGAGGAGTGTCCCCCCACCCAAGGGATTGCCCCTCCCTCCAGCCCCAAAAGAGGAAGGAAGGGGCCCACAGCAGGAACACCCCTTGAAGCCCCATGGTCCCTCCCACCCTCATGCTAGCCCCTCTCCTCCCCTCAATGCTTCCCTCCTGAAGGTGCCCTTAAGACGCCCCTGTGGGGCTCACGGGCTCTCAACAGGGCAGCGAGCTCCTGCCACCACCACCGCTGCCACCGCCGCTCCCCTTTGTCCTGCCCGAGCCACCTGGAGGGCATCCCGTCCCCCCACGGCACCAGCTTGCTCACCCGCCCGCCCCACCACCTCCTCAGATGGAGCAGGGCACACCTCAGAAATTACTTTCTATCTCTTCAAAAAAGAGACCTGTTGCTTCATACTCAATCTAGCATATTTTTCTCCATGACTTCATGGATAAACAATACCCCCCCCAAAAAAACCCTAACAAATATAAACACTTGCCAGCTGGAGTATTCCAAAGATCTGCTTCTCTGCAGGCATTCTTCAGAGATCTTTGCCTTGACGGTGGGGGTGTCTTCCCTTTGGTCGTCTTCCACTTTTGTCTGATCCTCCCCATGTTGTGCTGTCAACCCCATCAGGCAGAAGAAGAGCGACGGCTGTCCCGGGAGAAGCACCAGTATTTCACCAGGACATCAAAGGCAACGATGTGGGTCTGCAAGAAGTTTGAAAGAAAGTGAATGGCGCCGGTTTATAATTTAAAATATGCTGCTTTTCATTTGAATAATGTCACCCTTCTCAATGTCCTTAAATAATAAAGAAAATAAAAGAAAATTCCACTGGTGAATCACTACAACTACCTGGCAATGTTTGGAGATTAAGTAAAGCTAAGCACATCCAATCTTGCCTGATTTCAGAAGCTAAGCAGGGTTGGCCCTGGTTAGTACTTGGATGGGAGACCACCAGGGAATACCAGGTGCTGTAGGCGCCTGGAGTAGGAACTGGCAAGCCACTCCAGTATTGCTGCCAAGAAAACTCCACGGACATGGAGTCATGAAGAGTCGGTCACGACTCTAATGACACAACACACACACAATGCTCCAAGAACAATATGAATTGGTGGATCAATGGCTCATGTTTGTGGAGATAAAACCTGGCTCTTTACAGTGCTGTGCTCTGTTAGGAGTTAACAGCAAACAGAATGTCCCCTCCAGCATTTCCTTTTGAGACTCAAACCCTATCTGGATTTAAGGTCCTTGCTTCTGCCCTCTGCTGTTTTCCACTGTCTTGATTTTGTGTGCTTATTTATTTTGTTGATATGCTGCCTTGTTCCCAACAGGGAGAAAATAGTGAGGTCTGATCATCTAGGAGGGTGGATGAACCCTTCATAATATTTATTGGTAGTTAGCAAATGGGCTAATTTTTAAATCAGGATTAGAGATGGGCACAAAATGATTTTTTCGTTTCATTTTTCATTTTTCGTTTCCGTTCCTAACAAAACAAAAAAGAAGTGCCTTTTAAAAAAAGAAACAAAATGAAATGGAAAGTTTCATTTCATTCCATTTCATTTTTCATTTTTTAAAAAAATTATTATTTATTTTGACAAGCCCCAATCACCGATAATAAAAATAACTGTGATCGGCCAGCATGGTTCTGTGTGCCAGCTGATCAACGCTTGTTTTAAAAAAAGTGCCAATCACCGGCAGGGCCCCACGCACCAGCTGATCGGTGCTTGTAAAAAAAAAAAGTGTCAATTGGCCAGCAGGGCCTCAACTAGTTGTCAGAAAAATAAAAACAAAAAAACAAAACAAAACGAAATGAAAAATGAAATGAATTTTTTAAAAAATTCATTTCAAACAGAACACAATGGAAAAAACAAAATGAAAATGAAACGAAACGCCGTTTTCGCGTTTCGTGCCCATCTCTAATCAGGATAAGAAAAATCTCAAGCCTTTGCTAGAATAAAAGCCAGCCATGTTATCTGTCATAACAATGTCCTGCGACGCTGAATTCTTTACTCTAGCTGTTTCTTGTAGGGAAGAGTAACCTTAATTTTTAGACCTGCTTCCTTTCAGATTGCTTGTAGAATTTCACAAGCAAGACCTGCAAAATATTTATTTTTATTATTAGATTTATATGCCACCCATCTAGCTGCAGGGCCACTCTGGGTGGTTTACATCAATTAACGTAAATGTAAAACAACAAATACACTATATAATAAAAATACAATAAATTAGGCATCACAAATAATAAATCAATAACGTCACTCATAAGTCAATTAAGAATAAGTTAAGAAAAAAAGAAAGTTTTTGCCTGACAGAAGTCATAACAGGCAAACTCTTCTTCAGGGTTCTAACTAGAGAGCCATCCTTTCCCTTCAAAAGAACTCAGGCTGACTTACTTAATTTCTGAGGGGAAATGGAAATGGTATCTTTTTATTAGGCCTCTGACTTTAACATTTTAAAATCTGATTTTCAGTAATGTTTTGCTCCTGTGGTGTTTTCAAATTCTCTTGTACATGTGTACAGTGGGATCACTGGGGTAAGCAGAAAAGTTTTAAATACATACATATATTTACTTTTTTTCTCCATTTTTCTTTTCCAACTGACACTCTAAGCCCATTCACAAATGCAGTCCACATGTTTTTAAAAGGGCCTGCTTCCCTCTTTTTAGTTTTGGAGGAAAGAAAAAAAAACACCTGTGCATAACTGTAGGATTCATACAAATACACTAAAAACTTTCTTGTTCAAGTGGAGAAAACCAACAGCAGGCCTCAACCAGAAACAATGTGAGACTGAAGACATTAAAAGCATTTCTGTCAGAAAGGCTGGAATTTGAAGTGCATCGTTTCTTGCTTATTTTCTTTCTTTTTTTCCTTATAAATTGTTGGTTTTATTTATTGTAAACTGCCCAGAGTTCCATTCCAGAAGATGGGCGGTATAAAACTACAACAAATAAATAAATAAATAACTACAGGAAGCACAGAGCAACCCCTCTTTTCCTTATTCATCTCACTTGATCCCCAGGGCACAGAGAAGTTAGAAGCAAGAATTATCATGGATGGCTTGTGCATGCATTAATTTCCCCTCGTGTACAACTTCCAACAAACATTCATGGGTTCGTGCAGGGTGGCCATAATAATCACATTCCATAACCCCCTAGAGCAGCGATGGTGAGCCTTTTAGAGCCCGAGTGCCCAAACTGCGATTCAGAACCCACTAATTATTCGCAAAGTGCCAATACAGCAATTTAACCTGAATACAGGTGGCTGTGAAGGGATGATGTTGGGTGCCCACAGAAAGGGCTCAGAGTGCCACCTGTGGCACCCGTGCCATAGGTTCGCCAACACTGTCCTAGAATGTCCCTGCAAAGCTGACCATGTGGAGGGGAAGACATCCCTTGCCGGGGTAATATTTATTCCACAAATGGTCCTTTGTAAGTGATTAGCAAGTAAAAGGAGATAATACCTCAGAAAACACCACAAAAGGCATGACTTCTTGAAAGAAAACATCACATAATGTAACACTGCATCTCATAGCAAAACCAACGAGGGGGCATTTGTACCAAACTTCATAAAATATTGAAAGAGATGTAAAAATGGCATGAAATCAAAGAACGCATTCACGCGGACCTTTCTACAACAGCTACCAGCAAGGATCACACTCCACAGAATGTTATGCTACAGAGATTCCTACCACCACCAACATTTTAAAAGACTGATTAACTGAAAAAAGAGTGAACTTAGATACATATAGATATTTAGAAAGAAGGCTGAATTATTTTAACACACACAAACACACAAACACACACAAACACACACAGATATATATATACCTTTTAAATCCTGTTATCGCAAAGCAAGGGGAAAGAGACTAGATCTTTTCTCTCTCATATAGGTCACCTCCACACACCATGTTTTTATTTAGCAGATCTTAGAGCTGCTAACCCTGAACTTGTCTGATAATCTGAACCTGATGCCGCCAGCTAAGAGGTCCAAGGAGTTGGGGGATTCTATTATCGTTTTTCAGGAGGAAAATAGGCACTCATTCTCTACAATGCCTTCCTTGTTTAAGGATGGTGGACTCCCTGCCTCCACCTTCTAAGCCTGTTGCATGGCACTGTTCAAAAGCTGAAGTGCTTAGCCAAAAAAAAGACGCCAAGAGCTAGTTCAGCATTTCTTTGGCTTTGCATTCTTTCAACAGAAATTAATTAAAAATGTTTGTCCGCTTAATAGCTAAGAGGGATTTCTGCGAACTTCCCACAGCTAGACTGCACCATATGACTGGCTGGCGGAAATCTGAGACCCCAGTAACCAGCCAAGGCCACAATCACACCACCAAAATGTCACCCTGTGGTTACGCAATTTTACATTGTGTTCCTGCCATGCTTTGCAATCACGTGGTATTTATTTCAAGATGTGTGCCCCAATGTGTTTTTGGGTTACTGAATCATTTGGTGCTGGATTACTATTCATATTGGGCACTATGACCCTATTATTTCTTGTTTTCTCATTTTTTTTTTGAAAGACAGCACATCAGTATATCGAGAACTGTACAATGAAGGTTTCCTTTTCTTCTGTATTCCTGACACCTCAGGAAATAGAACCCTCTTCCCCATAGAAGATCCAGTTCAGTAAATGCCTTCTTGCTGATGCATTAGAAGTTAATTGATGCATCAGTACAAATGCAGAAGAAAAATATATTTAAACCCATTTTAAAGGGACCTGTCTGGAGGCATTTAAGAGAAATTTGGACAACTACCTGGCAGAGATCCTTTGAATTGTATACCTGCAAGGAGCAGGAGATGGACTTGATAGCCTTGTAGGCCCCTTCCAACTTCACTCTTCTATGATTCTTTGATTCTATAGAAAGAAGCCATTATTGTAAACTATTATTAACGTCTATGACTTCACATGAGGTCTCCTTTAACAAATTGGGTATGCCCATTATTAGATTTTTAAAGGGAGCTGTCCATTGAAGTGGAATGTGCTCAACAGGAAGAAAATAAAAGCAGATGAGCAGCTTATGAGCAAATTATGATCGGCCAAACACGAAAATCAAATGAAGAAACAGCAGTTACGAAACTATGGATTGCACACTGCCATTTTTGGTTCTTAACTGTGGTTAGTACAAAACACATGGTTTTGTGGGGTGCTAGAATGAAGCTTGATTTGGGGAATTCTATGTTACCTTCTCTGGGTGGGGATTTCACACTGCACATATTTAGACTTCAGTAGTTGTTCTTCGTGCACATAACCCGTCAGTACGCATCTGTGGAATAAAAATGATTCCAAATTAGAGGTTAGGTATATAAACTTAACATTTTTTAAAAATATATCCAAACCAATAAACCAAGCCCAGATCATTATTTAAAAAAGAGAATTTCATTAGCAGAACCAACTCAAAGTTCAGAGTCGGAGGCTGGCTGCTCCATATATTCTGCCTCCTCTTGAGCTGGGATCTCTGCGCCCGTGGTGAATCGTTTTATACTGCATGGTGTGTTTTATTTATTTATTTATTTATTTATTTTAGAGTATTTTACCCCACCTTTCTCCTTGGAAAAGGTATATCAGTTCCTGTCAATATCCAATGGACATTTTAAGAAGAACAGTGGCAACCATCAGATAGGACGAACTGGGAAGACCACGAGAGCATTTCCAGCCCCTGTCCTCAATGATCTACTCAGGCCCAGCGGAGTGAAAAAAGCTTTAACTCCAGTTTCTTGACATCCTGATTAGATACAGATCACCTTTGGGTTGGCAGACCAGAGTCAGAGGGAGGAGAAACTTGACTCTCTCTCTCTCTCTCTCTCTCTCTCTCTCTCTCTCTCTCTCTCTC
>JAHTLZ010000038.1:5357111-5368304 GCA_023846285.1 Phrynocephalus versicolor | reverse complement strand
TCTCTCTCTCTCTCTCTCTCTCTCTCTCTCTCTCTCTCTCTCTCTCTTTTGGGGGGGCTTTCTGTCACAGCACTGGGCAAAGAAGGCATAAGCTTCCTTTGCTAACATCTTTAGACAGACAGACAGACAGACAGACCAGACCAGACCAGACCAGACCAGACTAGACCAGACCAGAGCTCACCCCACCATTGGGGGTGGGGGAAGCTCAAATGTCTTGGAACAGGATCAGGAAACAATAGGATCAGGACATTCCAGATGAGCTTGGAATTCCCACCAGCAAGTGACTTGAGAAGCTCCCAGACTTATGAGGATGAGGAATCCAGCAAGTATCCATTATCTCTTCATGCTGCCATGTGTACTACAGCCACCTCTGGGCCAGTTGGGAGGACTGCCCTCATTCTGCCATGTCGTATCCTGACAGAACCCCTCTGAGCAGGCCTATATGTGTGTTCTATTTCCCCCACACAAAACGGAGAACCAACATTATGAAATATGCAAGATCTTCACTGCACTGTCTTCTGTCCCACACTTGGAGTCAACTCAGTTTTGTTCACTTATTTCATCTGACAGATTGTAGTAACTCATTCTTTTTAAAGACATATTTAGGGTATAGATTCCTCTCCTCCATATTTTTCCTATATTCTTTTTTTAGGTTTTGCAGGTGCTCAATAATTAGTGACTGACACCCTAATAACTTCAAAAACTTGCTCTTCTGGACTACAGATCACAAACTACCCCAGGCCTGTAGTCCATGAAGGAATGTCTCCTAGCACTGGACCTCTGTTTCGCCCTTACTGAAAAACCTCTGAACTGACGACAATCAAACATCCAAAAGAGATGCTGCCTACAGCACTTGGGGCAGAGAGAGGAAAATCACAATCACAAAAAATATTGAGCAGCCAAGTGACTAATGGTGTTAAAAACACTGTAGTACATAAGAAGTTTAAAACAAAATGACAAAGGTCCTAGTATTGTGCAGTTATATGCTGTACTGCAGGCCCGCCCAACAGGTAGCCCACGGGCTACCGGTAGCCCGCGAAGGGTTCAAAAGTAGCCCACCGACCACCAATAAAAAAATGAGGGGATAAGTTCTCCACCTCTCTCTCTGGGGCTTTAGAATCCCTGACACATATGTTTTTCCACTGCATTATATACAGGGATATCCATGTCTCCTATCTGGCGCTTTCACTTGTAAGATTTTCAGATCGATTAGAAGAGGTGGCCTTTCATAATTTTTTGCTAAGCAGGAATAAAGCCCACACCAGACAAGTTGCGCTGTGTGTGTGTGTGTGTGTGTGTGTGTGTGTTTACCCTGTAAGCAACGCCCCGGGATACCTTGCCGCGGTTTGTGGAGCCGAGAGATGAAAAACACGCCAAAGTTCGGAGAACGGAGAAAAGCTTTATTGTATCGCTGCAGCCGGCACCCAGCCGAATAAAGTCGGGAAAACTGGGGCGCAGGACAAAGAAACCTTAAAGTTTTTATAGGAAAAATACTCGCTCACAACCCCTCCCTTATCTAAATTGATAAGGATGCAGCTGTGAGCCATAAATCGCCCGAGAAACAACAAAGAAACTACAAAGGATACATGGTTAGCACATTGTTACAAATCAATTTTGAAAGGAAATAGATAGGGGAAGACATTCATCCTGCGCTCTGGCGCCACCTGTCTTGCACTTCCCGGGACTCCGCGCTGCTCTGAGCCGGGAGTGTTTGACAGACCGGCTTCCTAACTCAGATAAGTGTTTACTTATACACTTATTTATGGTTTTATGGCTTTTGCCTAACAGGACATGCATTCCAGAGCGATGCTGGAGTTTCAGATAGCACTCTTAGGGGGGAGAGAAACAGAAAGCAGGAAACAGAGTGAAAGAGCAGAACCGCTGCCATTTTATTCATCAATGGCAGTTATAGGCTTTATTAAAATTTCATTTCTATCAACCCCTAGGTGGGTCAGAGTCTAGGGAGGATTCCATGCTAGGGATTATCAAAAAGGGGATTGAAAATAAAACAGGCAACATTATAATGCCATTATACAAAACAATAGTAAGGCCACACCTGGAGTATTGTGTACAATTCTGGTCACCGCATCTCAAAAAAGACATAGTGGAACTAGAAAAGGTGCAGAAGAAAGCGACTAAAATGATTCCTGGGCTGGGGCACCTCCCTTATGAGGAAAGGCTAAAATATTTGGGGCTCTTTAGTCTGGAAAAAAGGCGCCTGAGGGGGGATATGATTGAGACGTACAAAATAATGCAGGGCATGAGTAAAGTGGATAGAGGGAAGCTCTTCTCCCTCTCACAAAATACCAGAACTAGGGGACATACACTCAAATTAAGGGCCGGGAGAGTAAGAAGAGACAAAAGAAAATATTTTTTCACCCAGCGCGTTGTTAGTCTGTGGAACTCCCTGCCGCAGGATGTGGTGATGGCATCTGGCCTGGATGCCTTCAAAAGCGGATTGGACAGATTCCTGGAGTAAAAGTCCATCACAGGTTACAAACCACGTCATCTCCAGGCTTAAAACAGGGATACTTAAAGGGCCAGATGCAGGGGAGTGGTATCAGGAGACAAATATCTAGTCCCATGCACTCCCAAACGCATCTGGTGGAACCACTGTGAGATACAGGAAGCTGGACTAGATGGGCCTTTGGCCTGATCCAGCATGGCTCTTCTTATGTTCTTATATGTTCTTATGAGGATGATCAAATACTCTATAAAGAAAGCACTACATTTTGTCACTCTGTGATTCGTTATATTACCACTTGGTTCACATTTTAGCTTTGTATAATTTAACTGGGTACATACCTTTTCTAATTGCATGTATCAATTATTTATTTATATTAATGTCTGTCTGTTTGATGCCAATAAAAGGTTATGATGATGATGCGTCATTTTGAGTGCTCCTCTTAAACTTAAACAAAGCACCTTTAGTATAAAAACAATTAGGATCAACATCACAATACATTAAGGACTGAGCAACCAAGCTTGGCCGTTTGATGGAAGCTGCTGTTTCAACATTATCTACGTCTGTTTCTAGCTCTTGTATATTAATCTCTACTAGTCAGCCCAAGGATTTCTCTTAATGCTGCTAGAAAGTTCCTCTCTTTGTGGGTGAGATGTGACATGTTTAATGGCATACACTCTTTCCACTATACTATACTCCTTCATACGTACTTTCTCTTCCTGCCATGTTATGAAATGCAATCTGATTTGCGGACTATTTCAGGACCCTAGATAGACTCCAATATAGCCCTTATTTTGCCAATGAATTTGTGTTTTGAACAGCTGCTCATTTCCATTTGGACAGCATTCGCATTCAGCAGTATTAACGATGCTAGTCATGCTAAAATTAGCGCTCTGCATCTGCTTTGTCCAAACACAAAAGTGAAATGGAGCAATTCAGATTGATCTGGACCTGGTCAGAACCAAAGCGGACAAGCCTGTCTCTGGAATGGATTGGACTAGTTTAAACTTTTCAGGCCTGCTTCAGAATTTTATATAGTATTTTAAAACATGACGTAAGAAGAACTGGAGAAAGAGTATCTCCAGATGCCGAGATTAGGAAAATACTGAAGTGAACGGGGTGAGACACACACACAAAAGCTGGGTTTCACTTTTTGAGCACCTTTATTATTCTGTTTTTAAACGTGCAACTCCTGAGGAAAGTCTATATGGGTTGTTACTGGCTGTTTCCATTTTGCTTAGGTAAAGGTAAAGGTTCCTCCCACACATGTGCGCTAGTCATGTCCGACTCTAGGGGTGGTGCTCATCTCCATATTCAAGGTGAAGAGCCAGTGTTGTGCAAGTCCATGGCCACGTGGCCGGCATGGCTGCAAGGAAACACTGTTTTACCTTCCTGCTTTTTACAGTGGTACCTATTTCTCGACTTGCATTTACATGCTTTCGAACTGCTAGGTTGGCAGATGCTTAGATGTAACATTAAATTAGGATCTCTGCATTAGCAATTATTTATTATTATTTTAATTTAAGTATTCTTAAACCGGAGAAATCCAGCAGAATCAACAGGTACACACTCCCCCATCCAACTTTTGGTATAAGTCATCTACTAAAGCTATCAAAGCAGTCTCTGGCTGATACTTCACGTCCATCTCATTGCTGTTCGCGGTCCCGCTGAGGACCGGTATGGAGAAATCTAACAGCACGTCCATTGCGGGATGAGGGGAGTTCGTCCCAACCACGCCCCCTGAACTGCAATTTAAGCCGGGTGAGAGATTCCCCTCCCTGGCCCCGGGAGTCTCCTCGTCTCGCCAGTACATTCCCTATGGAGTCAGCAACGCAGTGCAGAGAGATTAAAAGACAAATGACTCAAACTTAGCTCTGTAACGCATTGAAGGCAAGGCTTTGGAGAATCGAAGTATCGAAAAATGGAAGGTTGGGCAGAAGAAAAAAACAGAGAACAAAGGCATGGAATTTCAAATCTCATCACAGAACGGGGACGTGCAGAAACAGTCATACCCGTATCATCAATCACACCGTGCATACACGGGAACAGGGACAGAACCGCAAGAAGACCACGTGACCACGACTAACATCAACATGCAATGAACTTCCTCCCGGGACAAGAGTGGACGTGAAGTAACCATCTCTGTCCCATGACCAGGCCTGAAACCAGATTGAAATTGTTCCAGATATTCCATTTCATCCAGGAACCCCTTGTGCTGAGAAGCCACAACCTGCTCCAACACCATGCCCATGAATGGAAAATTATATACTGGCCAACTCCTTGCCCTCTGCAGATGCCAGCCACAGAGTCTGGTGAAACGTCAGGAAGGAAAACCTCCAGAACACATCCAAAGAGCCCAAAAAACTCACAACAACTATCAGATCCCGGCCATGAAAGCCTTCAAGAATAAATTATCGAATAACTTATCACCAAAGAATGACCTAGACTGGTCATCACAGAAGCAATTGGGATACCAATAGTGGCTTAGAAGGAGAGATGCACTTTTCAAAAGGTAAGTTATGAAGTGGAGTCCTTCCAATGTGGCCCAGCGACAGCCTCTCCTTACACATATTTTGAATACAGACCTTCCAACCCAGGTACAACTTTAGCTACCATGGCTTACTTCTCAACCACAGATTGTGTTTTGGGACCGCCTTAGGTGCAAAAAGTAATTGCTCTTAATTGGATTTAAGGAAAAGAAATGCAAGAAAAGAAAAAAAGAAAAAAGAAAAAAACAATCCCCAGCTCTAACAATAAGGAAAGCCAATGTTTATCTGGGGCAGCCTCTGGAGGCAGAAAGCAGCTATGATGGTGGTTAAAAATCCAGCAAATAAATAAATTAATAAAATAAAGGATATAAGGCAGGCCTACAGAACCAACTTCCACTATTCTTACTTTTATGTCCATGATTCTGGTATAAATAAAAAAAATAGAAAGAAATAATGTTTAATGTGTAAGTGGTACAAATGGAAATTTGAGATTATGCATTTCAAAAACCTTTGGCCAGCCCCTAAGTTTTAGTTGAGACAACCAAAAAAATCTCATTTCTAGCACAAGACAGGGAAAACAGAGGATCTTCTTGGACTGCTTTGCATAAAATGCCCCAGCCAAAAATGAATGCCCTTCTTTCCTGTGTGAAGGAACAGACACACTACAGATGCATCAGAAAAAAGACATAGTGGATCTGGAAAAGGTTCAGAAGAGAGCAACTAAAATGATTACTGGCTGGGGCACCTCCCTTATGAGGAAAGGCTAAAACATTTGGGGCTCTTTACTCTGGGAAAAAAGGCGCCTGAGGGGGGATATGATTGAGACGTACAAAATAATGCAGGACATGAGTCAAGTGGATAGAGGGAAGCTCTTCTCCCTCTCACAAAATACCAGAACTAGGGGACATCCACTCAAATTGAGGGCTGAGAGAGTAAGAACAGACAAAAGAAAATATGTTTTCACCCAGCGCGTTGTTAGTCTGTGGAACTCCCTGCCAGAGGATGTGGTGATGGCATCTGGCCTGGATGCCTTCAAAAGGGGATTGGACAGATTCCTGGAGGAAAAGTCCATCACAGGTTACAAACCATGATGAAGATGTGTCATCTCCAGGCTTAAAACCGGGGTACTTCAAGGACCAGATGCAGGGGAGTGGGATCAGGAGACAGATCTAGTGTCGTGCGCTCCCAGACGCATCTGGTGGGGCCACTGTGAGATACAGGAAGCTGGACTCGGTGGACCTTTGGCCTGATCCAGCATGGCTCTTCTTATGTTCTTATGTACAAAAAGACAACGTTCACTCCTATTACTGCTTTTGGTAATCTATACAATAGCAACTTTATGTCTGATTCAATGTATACATGTGCATAGAAAAACTGGACTTGAAAATTGGTTTTCCCACATCTATAGTGGAGGGCGCTTGCCACCCATATTGCTGTATGGCTATGCAACACATTCCTGCAGATTTCTCCGTGCTGTCTTTCAATGTGAAAAGACGGTGGACACAGGAAATGTCCCACATGACAATAGAGCAAACAGATTTATGACACAACTTTTTATTGTTCTTTGGAGATTGAGATGCCACATGGCAACAATCGAGAACTAAACTCTCATTGCAGGTATTTATAATAATGTGTTGTCGAGTTAATATTTTATTTATTTATTCATTCATTTTTATATTTATATACCGCCAGATTTTTCCAGATGGGAACTCAGGAAGCTTAACAAAGAATAGCATATGACAAATATAGAGAAAAAATAATCGGTTCCACAATATGACATAAAGAACAAAAGCCAACCCAACAGCAATCAGTAGAACCAAAATTTAAAAAGCTAAAAATACAAAACATTACTAAGGCAAGATGGCGAAAAATGGGCAGACAGACAAACTCATAACGCCTATTTATAAAAAAATAAATCAACCTCCTTGATCACCGAATACGGCCATATAAAGCATAAATGCTATAAATACTGGGTTAAGGTGATACTTGGGGGGGTTAGTTCCTAGGAAGAGAATACACACAAGTGGTTTACCATTTCCTTCTTCTGGGGGTGCCCTGGGACTCTGTAGCTCGTTCATAAGCTAGCTCTGCTCAAAGAAGGCATAGTGGGAATTTGAACGCCCAGTTGTAAAACAATTTCCCATGTGGTCAAGCCAACTCAACTTCCATAAGCATGTAGAAGTGGCTTTCCTTTCAATTCCACCCCCCTCCCCCGGGGGCATCCTGGTATTTTGCAGATTGCCCAAGTTCACGCATGGTGGCTCTACTTGCAGAAGACGCTGTGAGGAATCGAACTTTTAGCCTTAGGGGCAGCAACCAGCGACCAGCAAGCTGTTCTTGGAAAAGTCACCCCGATCTGTGCTTGTCCTTCAGCTGGTGCCCTGATGCAGTTATGAAAAATGTTCCATACTGTCGGTTCAATCAACTCCTTTTGATGTCACCGCACAGTACTACGAATTCTAGCTTAGAATATTTGAGCATGTTTCCAAATCCCACATCAATTATGATCCAAGCACTGATAATAAACAGAACGGCCTTGGGTCATTGCCTCTGAAATCCTGAACAGGCTTGCTTCCTGTCTCCACAAGTCAGAAGAAGAAATAATTTTGAAAAACTCATTAGAACTCCTGACACGTGGCTCAAAGATCACACATTTTAAAAGGATCAGCCTTTCCCAGGTCTGTTTTAAACAATGTCAGGGATGATATCTCAATCCACAGCTCCCATTCCCTTTTTATCATTCATATATAGAAGTGTCAAGCAGACAAGGAATGCAAATTTTAATTAAAGAGGACAAAACATCTCATTATGCTCATGACTGATCTTGACAATGATTAGATCCTTAGCAACCAGTACTAAGAGAATCCACATGTTCAAAAGAGAAAGAAAGAAAGAAAAAGAACGAAAACAAAAAGGGTCAGGCCCAATACAGCAAGTTGCAACTTATCTATTTCCTACTCTCTATCAGCTTCTGCCACCATTAGCTGCCTCCCCCCACCTGTCAACCTGTACTAGCATCACCTCCTTCCTCTGCCTACTTCTCCTTTCTATCGCCCAGCGACCTGTTTTCCTGATGGACATGTTCAAGGTCGAACTTCTACCATATATTCCGTCAACTTCTCTTGTCATCCTGGTTGCAATAAGACAGTGATGGTGAACCTTTTAGAGCCCAAGAGCCCAAACGGTGATTTAAAACCCACTAATGTTTCGCAAAGTACGAATACAGCAATTTAATCTGGCTGTGAAGGGGCAAAGTTGGGTGCCCACAGAAATGTTGCTAACTAGAGATGGGCATGAAATGAATTTTATTCATTTTGTTATTTGTTATTCGCTTCATTTCCTAACTTTAAAATAGAAATGAAATGAAACGAAACAAAAAAATTCAATTCATTTCAGTTTGTTTCGTTAATGGTGGCGATTGGCAAAAAAAGGTATATTTTACCTTTAGAAACATTCTGTTCCTTAACTTTCCTTCTCTATGTCTTATGTTGTGACCGGTCCCTTGAATGTCAACTCAAACTTTTTTTTTTTGCAACTTGTGTTGAAGGGAAAGCAATTTACAAAATACAGTGTCTACACCATTGTTTTCTTTACTGAATAGTTATAGACTTGAACAAGAAAGGACAGTGTACTGCAAACAACAACACAGCAAAGACATTATATTCAAATAAATTGAAAATATTTTGGTAACTATGCTAGTCTCTTTCATCTTGATAACAAAAGTAAGGCAAACATTAAAACTAAACAATTGATTTTCAGAATTAAAAAAACTGTTAATTTATATGTGATCAAACATATCTGTTGCACATATTCTTCAACCATTGGATTGCCACAGGTAGCATCATTTGCAAAACATCATCAATCAAAATTTGACCCCAGAATGTTTTTAACCCACTGCACTCAGTTGATGGTGTCCTAAATGTGAAACATCTCATGAAAGAGCAAACACTTCTTGGGAACGTACAGGAGACCTGCATTTCATCTTTTTCACTTCTGCACCAAACTGCCATGCTTCCATGTTATTTGAAGCAAATGCTATTTTTAATCCCAAAGGAAAGCCATGCCCTTTTATGCTCCCCATCATCCTCCGTCTCATTTCTTCCTGAATACTTTATGGTGCTTGCATTCACCTATGAATTCCCCACTGAAACATATTGAGGGTTCAAAAATGCTAGATGAAAACAGATCGCCTGACCCTGCAATGGAAATGACTGGATCCATTAAACAGTTGAGATGCAAGGAGACGTAGATTAAGGTAGCCCATTGTTTAGAACAGTTCAGTGGGTGGGGGGGGGGAAGCATAAGCAATTAATGAATGCAATTCGATGTTCCCCTTACATCAGATTTTGTGACTATTAAGGAAAGATTCATCATGAATGTTTGTATTGGCCCTTATCAATTTGTATGGAAAATGCAGCTTATTGTTTACATACATACACCTTTATTGGCATTGAAACAAAGAAAATAGAACACAACCAAAACGGTGATGGTAAAGCATTGTCAAGTAAAACAATAGGTAAAAGGCCAAAAAGGGGATACACTCTCATTTTTTATTAATAACAGCTACTAGAAAATCTGCAACTTGTAAGGTGACCCATTCGGAATTGTCACGAAGCAAAAAGCTTGTGTATTCCTCTGGGGGGCCAGGGAACATAGACATAATTGGATCTAAATACTCTTTGCGTAACCTAGTATGGGCAGGGCAACGGCACAGTATATGAGGGACTGTGTCCGGTTCAAGATGGCAAAATTTACAAAGCCTCTGGATGATGGTATACCCAAGTATCTTCCTGAGAGTACTGAGGAGGGGAAAATATTGAGTCTGGCCAACATGAAAGCACGTCTCTTATTTGGATTAATTAGCTTACGGAAATAACAGAGATCATGGCCAAAAACAGGGGATAAGTTAAAGAAACGCGGAGAGCAGGTTGAATTTAGATTAGAGGAAAGTAATTCAGTTTCTTCTTCAAATAATTTTGCCTTAATGGTCAAGTAAGCTCTTTTAAAGTCAAAGTTGGCAAAATAATCAAGAGTGAAGCCTAAGTTGTGGAGTTTGTTTACAAAGAGGGAATCCCAGGTGGAAGTAAAGGGATCCGGTCGAAAAGTAAGGAACCAGGGGAGGAATTATAAACTGAAAACATTATGATTCCATTGTTAGGTTTAGAAATCTTACAGTCAAAAGAACACCATTCATATGTATAGGTATTTGTGTATGTGTGTGTGTGCATGCACACAACTGCGGGATTGAAGAAAGCAGAACTCAATATGTTGTGGATCCTTTCCAAGGGGAAAAAATTGTTAAGAGGTAGGCTGACAGATTTGCACAGATGAGATATAATGGGTAATAAACTGGAGTGTATTATTTGAAAATAGGAGGGTAACCATTTGCAGTATTTAAAATGCTTGACTTATATTAATATGCCCATGCCCAGCAATGATTACAGCAGTTCTCATGGCTGTCCAAAGGTACAATACTGGGAAGAAATAATGTGATGGCTTTCTCCACCAAAATTCTACTGCTAAGCGTCGCTTTGGATCTTGCTGGTCATTGTTGGAGAGAGGGACGGCTGGCATACAGGCATGTGTAGTCTTATGCGAGTCTGCTGTGCTCCCTTTCAGTCAATGGTCAACAAAGTCTCTCACACTTTTGAGTGATAGGTCTCAGAGATGTGATAGAAGGTGGAGACCTTAGCATCGATGCCAAGTTAAAGGTTGATGCTGCGCTCTTTCCCCCAACAGAAAGTCAGGGCAGCCCATGTTATAACTGAAGAGATGATGATGATGCTGTAAGCGGGGGGTTGGGGGGTGGGGAGGGGGGAGGGAACGATCCAGACAAGCATCAACCTACCAATTCCCATTTTGAAAGGGTTAAAAAAGGAATACAACAGCAGGAGAAGGAATGAATGAGTTGGGGGGGGGGAACACCTTTCAGCCACCGACACCCAAGCTTACCCAGATATACCCCGGGCTTCATCTCCCCCTATTCCCCAGTTTTCAGGGGAGAAAAAAAGTCTTACCTGAAGAGAATGTCCAGTAAGCTTCTAGTGTGGTTGGTGTTCATGGTGTGGTTGGATAAACGATCCCAAGAATGGCAAAATAAATGCAGTGACTTGCAAAGACAAAATCTAGTACCAGCTTAATTAAAAGAGCCTGGAGACTCTTCCTCCCCTCCTCCTCCTGGCCCTTTCTTTCTTTCTTTCTTTCTTTCTTTCTTTCTTTCTTTCTTTCTTTCTTTCTTTC
>JAHTLZ010000038.1:5326345-5357101 GCA_023846285.1 Phrynocephalus versicolor | reverse complement strand
TTCTTTCTTTCTTTCTTTCTTTCTTTCTTTCTTTCTTTCTTTCTTTCAAGAAATTGGTAGCATTTAAAGGGCTAAAATCATGATTTGTTAGGCGACTCTCTTAGGAGCCATCCGCTGGCACGACAGCCCATCAAAATCAACCCTGACTACATTGCTTCAGTAATTGGATAGTAAAGCAGCTCTAGTAGTTAAGCAGCAGCAGCAGCAAACTGCAAACCAATACACTCGAGTATAAAGGCATGGATGCCAAGTAATGATGCTGACAAGCAAAGAAGATGCAGCGTTTCTGGATCAGAGACGGAAAAAGTAGTTCATTAACTGAAATATGTGTGCTAAATTTATAACAAGATCCCCTTCCGCACAAACTCGTAGTAAACTACTCAGCTTACTTGCAAGAAAGCCCATAACTGTTGGATAGAGGACAGTGTAGGAGTAGAAACAGGATGAAAGCATTTTAAGGGGTTTAAAGCATTAACTCATTGCAGTGCTTCATTGGAAAAGCCCAGTATTCTTCTTTGGATATCAAAGTCTTTTATTTCTCTTTTAGAAAGAAAAACATTTAAAATTCTTGTGTGATACCTTTAGAAAGAGTGATGCAAAATATTTCATAAATATGCACCTTAAAGATATTCTCAGAGTATATATGCATCACATAAACATGAGCTACGATTTGGGTATTTGCACTTTTTCCTTTCCACCCCCTCATTGTTTTATCTTTTATAATCAGGTCTCAGTTATGTAGGCAAAGAGATGTGAGCTGCCTTTCACTTAGTTTCTACAACACCATGAAAAAAAATTGCAGATCGGCTTACATAATATTCAGGGCACCAGCAAATTGACAAGGATCACTTCTCAGCAATTTCCCCTATTTAAAAATGAACTACAGTGGTACCTCGGATAACAACTGCCCCAGATAATGAATTTTTTGAATAACACCTGCAAATTTCTGGGTATAGGACTGCCTCTGATAACGAATTTTCCCTATGGGCTGCCTTGGATAACGAATCGCAATTCTAGGTATAGGTCTGCCTCAGATAACGAATTTTCTCTATGGGCTGCCTTGGATAACGAATCTTCCCTATGGACTGCCTCGGATAACGAATTTTCCCTATGACTGCCTCGGATAACGAATTTCCAGCATTCATCAGTAAAAAAGAGTTATCCTGGGTGGCATTGCATCTGTACACTTAAAGTGCACTTTATAAAGAGTTTTGAGCAAAACACCAGGTGTCTGTGCATTTTTCCTAGGCTCCAGAACAGATTAATCGGTTTCCCATTCATTCCTATGGGAAACTGCGTTTCAGATAACGACGTGTTTCGGATAACGACTAACCTCAGAGAATGAATTAAAGTCGTTATCCGAGGTACCACTGTATTTTGTTTCAACTCCACTGATCAAGGGGTTGGATTTGTTGGCATTATAGGTCCATTTCTAATTCTATTCTATGTAAGTAAGTAAATAAATAAATAAATAAATAAATAAAATAAACTGTATTTCAATTGCAGCTGCACATTTATCTTCCTCAAAAGAAAGAAAGAAAGCATTAATAGGCTTCTTTTTCAATTTTGGAAAATAATTTTTTAAAAAACCTTTGCTATTTACTTTACCACTAACCGAAGAACCCGTCAGCAAGAAAGCCATTGAATAATTTTTAAAAGCTCAGAATGGTCAAACTGTTTGAGGCGTGCAGTGTTAGCCTCTTCAAAGAGAAGACAAGAATTGCAGCCATATTGCTATAAATAAAGTGGAAGTCCACGGAGCCCAACTTTTAAACTAGGACTACTAGAAATCAGACAGGGAGGCAGGATGAGGCATGTCCTTGCACAGCTCCTGATTGGCCAACGCCAGGGAGAAGGAAAGATGACTGACACATCAGAGGCTACTTCTTGGAGTTTAGCTCCACACGAACCAAAGGAAGGTAAGTCAGTGGTTGATTTCATTCTGGAGGGTGGATCCTAGTTCTGAATGGCAGCTGTGCTGTTGTGTTTCATTTCGGAACCAGACCCCTTCCAAAACGAAACACCCATATCTATACTCAGTTTATGATATATCACAATTCCAAAATCATTCTCACTTGTAGTACTCCTGAGCCAGATGTCCCCCATCTTGTAAATGTGCATCAGATTTCTTCTTCCTAAATGCAGTACTTTTGAAAATGGCAACAAGCAACTGTTTGTAACTGAGATTCTATCATCCCATGCCATCACCAAGTTGGAACTACATCTCCACTGTAGTATGGTGATGGGTGCTCCAACGCTAGAACCACACATGCTTCACAGGTCTTGTTGACTGGATTCAATCCATCAGGAACGTGCTGAGAGTGTTCTTAAGGCACGTGCTATTTATGTAGTCTGGGATCTCATTGCAGGTACACAACCCATGACATATGTCACTGAAGCACTCTCTGGGTGGTTTACAGGCTAATGGTGCAGGCTGCACATTGCATGCGCCCCAACGAGCTGGGTACTCATTTTACCAACCTCAGAAGGATGGAAGGCTGAGTGAACCTTGAGCCAACTACCTGGGCTTGAACCCTGAGTCTTGAGCAGAATCTGGCTGCAGTAAAGCTGTTTAACCACTGCACCACGAGGCTCTTATTCATCAAGGCTTAGCTGTTGACGTTTTGTTGGGGGCAACAAAAGCAAATTAACTATGCAATAAAGTATAGTAACATATAGAGGTCTACTTTTTAAAAAACCCAGAACTAGAATCCCAGAGGTCCCCTAAGAGTTCCATAAACTATGACCTCAGAGTGAATCTGAGATCTATTAGATTTAATACTGAAGAGGCACCTAACTGTGACAGGGGTGCTAGGAGAAAGCAGTGGTCATAAATAGAGGCAGAACAGGAGTTAGATATCTCAATCCCCAAGCTCATCACAAATTGTGCTGTGCAGGAAAGTGACTGTGAGGTGTTCTTGTCACAGCCAAAAAATCACCACACAAGTGGCAATGGCAGAAAATAAATCAGAGAAAGAGTTGCTCACTGAGAACTCATGAAACAGCAGGAGTGTACTGTTTGCTATTCCTCTGGCAAACACTGTGGCTGCAGAGCGCTGATGAATTTTGCTCTTTCTCTACTTCTTCTGCAAGTGCCATGTCCTTGTAGAACATTGGCAATCAGTTATTTAAAGCTATTCAAAACAGAGAAGTTGTGCCCACTGTGAAGCATTGGCTTAAATTCTTAAACTAGAATATTCTTCTATGCCCCGGGCCATGCTTCCGATCTCTTTTTCCTTGAAGGATAACCTGCAGCAGATGAGGAAACTCTTTCTTGTTGTCTAGCAGACAAATAATGTTTCTAATAGTGAGTATACACGTATCCCACGTAAATGTGAACTCAGATTGCATTTCATAGGATTATTTTAAGGAATGGACTTCCTTGTTTCTACTTAAAACTTAAACTCCTTTTTGAAAAGTGCCTTCCGTTAATCCTAAACGTACACTGCACCAAAGCAAATCCCATCTTTCAGATTGAACTGCTATTAATGTCTCCCAGCAGTCTTTCCATTAACATATGTGGAATTACAGTGATTCAATTCACAGCCTACAGAGAAAAGATTAATAGAGAGCTTTGGAAAACTCATTTGGTTCCCTCCTCCCGACCATCTGAAATGTTGAGTCCCCTGTTGGAAGGAAGTATTTAAATGCAATTGTTTCCTCTATTGATTGCATATGAGTGGGAGGAAATGCAACTCAGTTTTAGACCTCAATGAGTGGTTGTTGCTGCAACAAGAGATGTGAAGGGATTTTATTTGTGTCTTATTTGTGTCCTGGTTTGCCAAGACAGGGTGTTTTGACATGGTAAGAAACTGTGGGTGAACTGCCCAGCCACTATGAAAGTTCTCGCCTTCCCATGAAAAAATAGCAAAGAATTTCAGGGATGGCACAAAGAAGGCAAAAGCTGAGAATAAGCTAAGATTCGCAAGAAACATGAAAAGCAGGGGGAAAGCAGCTCTTGATTGCTGCCATGTGACACAGTCTCCCAAGAGAGGATTTAAAGTGTTGTCATGAATCTGTTTGCTAGAGGTGAGAGTCTGGTGGTCCCAGGATGCTACCAAAAATGGAAAACCACTTCTCCAAACTCTCTACCTGGAAAGCCTTGGAAAAGGTCACGAGAAGTCAGAATTAACTTGATGACACATGAGCATTATATCCGAATAAGGTGTTCAAATAACCACATCAGAATCTGAAAGCTAATAAATGGAGAACTAGTTCTTCACAAAAGACATTGTCATTTCTTCAGTGTGCCTGAAACCTCTTTCAAGAAAACTATCAGTCACAATAACAACAAGCTCAGTTTCTTATACAGTGGTCCCCCGCCCTTTCGCGGTTCATAAGAACATAAGAACATAAGAAGAGGCATGCTGGATCAGGCCAAAGGCCCATCTAGTCCAGCTTCCTGTATCTCACAGTGGCCCCACCAGATGTGTTTGGGAGTGCATGAGACTAGATATCTGTCTCCTGATACCACTCTCCTGCATCTGGCCCTTGAAGTACCCTGGTTTAAAGCCTGGAGATTACACATCTCCATCATGGTTTGTAACCTGTGATGGACTTTTCCTCCAGGAATCTGTCCAATCCCCTTTTGAAGGCATCCAGGTCAGATGCCATCACCACATTGTGTGGCAGGGAATTCCATAGACTTACAACGCGCTGGGTGAAAAAATATTTTCTTTTGTCAGTTTTTACTCTCCCAGCCCTCAATTTGAGTGTATGTCCCCTAGTTCTGGTATTTTGGGAGAGGGAGAAGAGCTTCCCTCTATCCACTTTACTCATACCCTGCATTATTTTGTATGTCTGAATCATATCCCCCCTCAAGCGCCTTTTTTCCAGACTAAAGAGGCCCAAATGTTTTAGCCTTTCTTCATAAGGGAGGTGCCCCAGCCCAGTGATCATTTTAGTCGCTCTCTTCGCGGGACCGCAGTATATGAAAAAAAGGCCCCTATGGTAAGGCTGAAAAGTCCTGTTTCAAGCCTCCCATATTTACCCCAGGACTGGAGCTGCCCCAAACAGGCCTGTGAGGGCCTTCCTGAAAAACGGAAGTGACTTCCGGATTGCTGAAAATCATTTCTGAGGCCTCCAAGAGCCTTTCTAGGTCTATCGGAGGCCTCAGAAATGATTTCTGGTTTACCAGAAGTCACTTCCAGTTTGTAGGGAGGCCATTTTGGGGCCTCCAGAAGGGCCGGGAAGGCTCTCACAGGCCCATTTGGGGTACGGCCAGGCTGACTCGACCTGCATCTGTATATCGCAGATTTTCAGTTATCGCGGGTCAGGTCAGGACCCTAACCCCTGCCCTAGGCAGGCGATCACTGTACACTCCTCTTTTTGCCAGCACCTCAAGGCAGCACCCCTCTACACTTCTAGGAATCTGTGGGGCTAAAATGGAATGGGTGTTTCTGAAAAGCTATAGACTCACAGACTTAGGCAGTTACTTCACGTCCTTCTTTGTTCCATGACTAGTTTTGTACTGTGACAGCGTCAGTCACAATCACGTGCTTTTGTCCCTGTTTCAGTGTTCCCATAGTCATGATAACTTGTCTCATGACAAGTGTTACCTCACGGTCTTGTACCGTGACAAACACTGAACATGTCCTTTCCCCTTTTTGGGGGAGCTTCAAAAATTCTTTTTTGATATTTCACTTCTGAAAAGTCAAAATCAAAACAAAACAAAACAAAAAACGGACACAGTTTTCTGAGAGAAACGAATGTTTTGTTGTCTTACAATCATTACTACATGGTGTCTTGTCTTGGAACAGAAAGCGGGAACAAAGAGTAACAAGGGAAAACCTCTACCCCAGCACCAGGTACAGTATTGTTGCGTTTAGCAACCGTTCCAAGGGTGTGGTCGAGACAAATGTCAGTGGTAGTGTGATGGATGTGAAGTAACTTTTTTTGTACCACTCCTAAGCGCAACACTAACAGGGACAAAATGGACATGAAGTAACCACCTAACAGAATGATAGAACTGCAGAGCCGCAAGAATACTCCATGCCCCAGGGAGTGAGGAATAAAGAGTTCAAACCCCTCACCAGTGTTGGACATGTAGTAAAATGCCTAACCTCACAGCTTCAGATAGTTCTTTTGGGGTCCTGCAGGTCCTAAAATCCCTCACTCAACATTCATTGCTATGGCTGACCAGCCTTTTCCTCTGTCTTTGCATGGTTTTGATGGATAAAGAAATGACTGAGTGATGGGCCAGGACATTTCATGGTAAATATGAATTTTGAAATGGGCTCTGATAATATTGGGGGGGACAGCTGAAAAAGACACTCCTTGGCCTTCCTTTAATTTTAACAAGCTAATAGAAGAACTTTGTGACTCGGCTGTGGGCATCTTTGGCCATGTGGAAATGGGGATTAAGAGATCTGGATTCTAAAGGAGGGATCAGCAGAAGGGGAATGTCTGTATTCCCAAGGCCTTCATGCAGCCCCCTTCTTTGATGGCCCTGGCAGGTGGGGAGGGATTACTAAAGGTGCCAAAAATCCTATAAACCAAAATCAAAGCCAGAAACAAATGCCCATCATTGTTGAGTCACTGGAGCTATTCTCCAGGAAATGAGATCTAAACTGCCAATGATGATCTGACACAGATCTTCATTGGCAGTTTAATGGATCCATCAAAGGAACTACAGACACCACCTTTAGGAGGCAAGGCGGAGGCCTGCTCCTGAGCAAAAGGAGGTGTCAGGGTTTATATAAGGTTCGTACACAGAAGCAGGAGGGGAACACAGTGGTTTATACAAGAGGTCAGTATGTAAACAGCATATATACAAAAGATATCACAGCTGGCTGGGGAACTCAGAGTTTGAGTTATGCCAATGTTTACAGATGGAAATTGGAAGAGAATGATATGCTTGCTTTGTAGTATCAGTCTGGGTGCCCCCTCAGGAAGGGAAGGGGATTAAGGACAAAGAGGAGGAAGGTATACATGTGGAGGGGATTTGCTCACAGAATGCCCAGGTGTGGAAACAAAAGTTTTCCCTGTGGCCAGCTTCCTCTTTAGCGAAGAAACACTGCTACAGTATTTTTATTTTCCAGCAGTGTTAATCTGGGAGCCCTGGCTATGCTTGGTATCTCTTTGAATCCATATCCCCATTACAACAGGGAGAGGCCAAATTCCCCATTTCTTTCCTGCTGGGAAACTTTGCCCGGCTGAAGACACCTCTAGGGTGTGTCTCCATGTTTCTCCCACAATGCCCTTGTTCTGTGACCCAACATCATTTTAGAAGCATTTCCACTCTTTTGGCCGAAAAGGAAAAGGGGAAGAAAATGATATCCTGGAAAAATTGTCCATGCATGAGCTATAGAGGTCTAGATGGAGTTTCTATCCAAGTAGGCCTTGCTGAAGAGTGTAATTCATTAGCTGAGACATGAAGTATGGCAAGAGAAAGTCTGTAGCAGCTTAGAGCCAAGTAGATTGATTGCAGCATTAAATTTAATGGACTACCAATATATAAAATGTTGCAACTAGCTGGCAGATTAATCTGCCAATGTTTTGCAGACCCCCCCACTCTCAATGGGATCGTGGTACAGAATGTGTGGCACCAGTTTTGAGTGATGGCGATTGATGATGCTCTTCAGTAACATGACCATCACCAGATTGTACTCTTGCAATGTAGTACACAGGGATGTACTTTGGATCCAGATCCAAAATCCACGCTAGAGATGGGCACAAATCAAAAAAATGGCATTTCGTTTGTCGTTTGTCGTTTGGAGGGTCTGTTTCGGTTCGTTTCCATTTTTCGCGAATTTTTGCAAAAAAATCATTTTTGTTTTTGTTTGTTCGTTACCATTTTGTTACCATTTATTTCATTTTTTTGTGATTTTTTTAGGATTTTAAGCAATTCACTCATATTGCAGTAACGGAAAGGAAATGCAGGACAAAATTTCCGGTGTTTCTGTTCGTTTCGTTTCATTTTAGAGACAAAATTCGTTTGTCGTTTCATTACATAACGAAACAAAAAATGAAAACGGAAATGAAAAATTGTTCATTTCGTGCCCATCTCTAATCCACGCCCATGTCTTTGGGTCCGTGTCCCAAGACACAAGTCTTCATTCTGAGTTCCAAGTCCCTGCCTGATGAATTTGAGTTTTTGCCCCCCCCCAAAAAAACCCTCTCGTAAGGTCCCTACTGCTGTTGTCCTTGCCGCCCCCACCCTCTTAGCAAGACCCTCTGACTCGCTTTACCAGCTGCACCCACCTTCACTGGTTGTGGCACCAGCAACAGCAGATGCTATCTTGGTCTTGTGTACCCTCTGCAGCTGCCATAGAGGCCTCCTGAGCTGCTGCAGTGTGCATGAGTCCAGGCATGGTTCCCTTGCTCCAGAGTTTGAAGGGTCTCCAGAGCCTGGAGAGTGACTGTGGGAGCATGTCCATCCATGTGCTTCTCCACTGGTGTTTTTTATGGATCACAGGGAAGGAGGGAGCTTAAAGGAAGGAGGGAAGGTGCATGGGCAAGGGACTTGAAAACATGACTTGGAAAAATGAACCTGAGTTGCAAATCAAGTCTAAGTTAAATTGCAGTTGCAGACTCAACAGTGAATCATGAATCCCCGTCCCCAATTTTACATCGGGGATTACCTTTGAAGAGAATTGTAACAGTGGCAATAAAGAAATTAATAATTAATCTCATAATTAAGGATTATTAAATTATATGTCTATGTACTGGGCAAAAGAGAAAAGCCCTTCCCATGAATTGCAAATATCTCTTGTAATTTCCCTAGCTAACCACAATACCTTCTTTCCTGTAAGTTTACTAAGAAAGAGGAACTCTCTGCAAGATCGTTTACAGCAGTTAGGATTGTGGAATCTCTTTTGACATAGTCTGTCCAACTGGAAATTTTAGAGAGGATAGGTATACATCTGCGCATGCTTGTTTTGAAATACATGACACGTCACTATTGAAGATGACTGCTGACGTGTCTATGTAAAATGTATAAATTGTTTTGTTGAACCCCAGAAGTGGTCCTTCTATTAAAGAAGCACCATTAATGCATTGATTTAATAAATTCTTGAAGGAACACGGTGTCAGTGTATAATATGTTAATCGGTCCTGAAGCCTGCACTACAATTTAGAATGGTTTGTCAGTTGACAGAATGCAGAAGTCTAGTACAACACAGCATCGTTGGAAAGCTGTTACCATAATTGATCACTAGTGCTGGGCATATCAATATCTTCAGTTGGGAGATTCACTCTCAATAGAAATCGGACGAGAATTTCATTCAATGACTTTTTAGAAGTCTAAACATTTTGTAACTTTGTAAACAAAATTATTTTAAAATGAATGCAGGAGCAATATCTGCAGATTTTTTTGTCTATCCATTCACAAGGATTGACTCTTAAATATGGATGGCCGTTGCCCAGAATCTCCCAGACAGACTTTTGAGACTATGGAAAGAAAAAATGGAAGGCAAAAAACACATCTTTTTGCTGCCGTAGTCTGCTCCGTTCTTTGTGCTTCAAATGGAAATAAGAAGGGACTGCCTTTCAGTTCCACTACTTCCTGGGAGTTGCCTCCTGCCTTCATGGATGGACAGGACATCGAGAGGCTCTGCCTACACAGTCCAATGGGTAGCCAAGCTGTAGTTCTCATGGAGCAGTGGGGTGACTCCCGGGAAATGTTGCAACTGAGGGGTTGTTTCTTTATTCTCCCCCAGCCAGAACACATTGAATGAAGCAGATGATGGCAGTAGAAAAGCACCTCTTACTTTGCCTTCAGGTTTCTCCTACTATAGCCCTAGAAGTATTCCTGGGAGATTCTAGGCAACTTCTGAGGCTGCAAGTCCTAGAATTCTGCAAATCCCATCCCAACTCTTAGGTCTACCTTTGAATCCTTGCTTCTTCAAGTCCACTGTAGTGGTACACTAGCTGTGCACCACTACAATGAGTTCATAGAATCATAGAATCATAGAATCATAGAGTTGGAAGAGACCTCAAGGCCATCTAGTCCGACTCCCTGCCGTGCAGGAACCCCCATCACAATATTTCCAACAGATGGCCATCCAGCCTCTGCTTAAAAACCTCCCAAGAAGGAGACTCCACCACCCTCCTTTGTGGCAGCATCTTCCACTGCTGAACAGCTCTAACTGTCATGAAGTTCTTCCTAATGTTCAAATGGGAATCTCTTTTCCTGTAGTTTGAAACCATTGCCCCGTGTCCTAGTCTCTGAAGTCATGGAAAACAAACCTGTTCACTCTTCAATATGACATCCTTTCAAATATTTCAAATGATTCTAGCTCCAACCATCAGGAGGTTCTTCCTAATGTTCAGATAGGGTCAGTCTACTGTTCCAACCTATCAAGATCATTTTGAATGTTGTTTCTAACTCCTACGGTATTAGCTATTCCACACAATTCCGTGTCATTCGTGAATTTAACAAGCATTCCTTGCACTCCTTTGCCCAAGTTGTTGATAAAAATGCTGAACAGCATCAGACCCTGGATTGAGCCTTGGGGTAAATGCGGAAGAAAATGCTACTTATAGATTTGTTTGTTTTTCAGACCTCTGAAACGTAATTGTTCAATAGGCTAATAGCATGTACAATAGGCAAAAATGTAGGCACTGGTACAAGAAAGCTGGCCCCAGACCCACATAAATTTTGTACAGCAGTACCCTGTGATGAAGGGTGTTTCCTAACAATGGCATGACATGGGGAAGTCCACTGTTCAAGATGGAATAATTCCCTAAAGGAAGCCACAGCCGTGGGTATACAATGCAAGAGTTGAGCAAGGCTGTTGAGAGTATCTTTCAAAGATCACTTTGAAATATAGAGTCACCAAGAGATGGAGGTGACTTGACAGCATGTAACAACAAACCAACCAGTCAACAAACATATAAACAAGAAGGAACCTCCAAATTCCATCATGTAACAATAAGCTTTTGAGGTATCTTATGCTGATCTCTGGATCCCAACTTGCACAGTTCTCCTTAAATACCACAGACAAATGTCTTCATCTACTATAAAGACAAACTTTTAAAAAATGTTCCAGATGATTTTTTTTTCAAGGAAAAGGGGGGAAAATCAATGCCAAACCCAGGTCATACCTGGGTTTTCTGGGTATTTAAATTTCCTGTGTATTTTTTTTTCCGGGCGGTCATGTGGTTTTTAATGAGCTGTTGGTGTCCTCTCCTCTGCATCATACTTTCCTATTCTAGTTTGGTCCTAACCTGTATACTACGCATTTTGTCCTACTTTCTGGATCCAGTTTCCAAGCCTCCGTAGCAAAAACTGTTTTTACTGCATCTTTTCAGGGTCCTGTCGTGGCGACAGAAGCAAATAAGTAAGCATTTTCGAGCGAAGTTTCTAAATCCAGCCCCTGTCGGTGGTTTAGGAGACTTCGCTGAAACTGCTGTTCGAGAGGCGTGGTCAGGCGGGAGCAGAATTTGCTTCTCTTCCTGATTAGCATGTGATCTTTTACTGTGTCGTTCGCCGACGGGAAACTACGCAAGAAACGTAGGTCTGACCGCGGGCAGTGTTCCTCAACTCTTCAAATGATTGCTTATTTCAACTCATTTTCCAATTGTTTATCGCTACCCAGGGCCGGTGCTAGTTTTTTTTGTGCCCTAGGTGAGGGGGGGTGGGTGGGGTGAGGGGCAGGGGGGGGTGGCCGGGTGGTGAGATGGGCAGCGATGGGCGGACGGCGACGGGCGGATGGCGGCAGGTGGGGGGACGGACGGCAGGCTGTCCAGCGCCCTCTCTCCATTTTGGCACCCAAGGCAACTGCCTAGTTCGCCTTAATGGAAGCGCCGGCCCTGTGGCTACCAACAACTTTTTAAAAAGCCAGAAAAAATGAACAAACCAAAAGGAGAAGAGAAGCACAAGAAGTACAGTTGCTAATGCTTCAACTGACAGTGTAAAGCGATTTCCAGAGGTGCTGCGCTCATGCAAATGATGTACAGTGCAATTCCTTGTCTATTCAGAAGTAAGACCGACTGAGTACAGCAGGACTTGCCTGGTCAGCCCAGATAGCACTGCGGCCATTATGATTTATTAAGTCATTATTTGCCCGTTTTCAGACTCCATTCCCCATCCACTGCACAGTGTGGAAAAGAAGGTTCTGTCTACCCAAAACTATCTACGTGAACATGATCTTCGTACTACAGTGGTGTGAGATCTTTCTTTTTCAAGTTGTGTTTTTATGTCAAAACATCAAGGTTTTTTTAAAAAAAAAACTAATTGCAAAACTTGGCATGTTAAGTGTTACGAAATATGCATTGTTATTCATCCAGAGAGATAGAGATAGAGATTGAGATTGAGATTGAGAGAGAGAGAGAGAGAGAGAGAGAGAAGACAGAAAGATTAATTTGGTTGCCAAAATCCCGATGCCCTATTTATCTAAAACATTTTTAAAAAGATTCCTTGTTCTCCATCATCTCTGAAAAGGTGAAACCAGAGTGAGCTTGAATGATGCAGATTGACTCTATCCAAGAACAGCTAAATCCTGAAGTAAGGGCTCCAAAACAAAGACTGCAAATAAATAAATAAATGGGGTTTAGTGCCATTCTCCCCTGAATGCAGCTGTGGGAATAGGCTGGTTGCTTAATTCCAAAGGTGGCATAATACTGCAGCAAAGCTATTAAGGGGGGGGGGAGAAAAAGAGCTTACCTTGGGGGCAGGGAGGTGGGGGAGAAGGCAGCTTGACTTAATTTGAAGGTACCTGAAGAGCGTTTTGGACCGAATCCTTGCTGTAGTAATTGAAAGGGCCGCTGGAATTCAGGGAGAGATCCTGGTGGTGCAGCTAAAAATAGAATTTGGATGGTCTTGAAGGAGCTGAAGCATTGCTTTTGAATAAGAGAGGGTAAACTTAAAGGCACAGAAGGGCTTTTTGGATGTAGGAAAGTAGAAGAAGCTCCATTCGGAACCTGAATGAGTCTGAGAGGGGTGAATTTTGTACCACAATGAGAAGGTGAGGAATTGACCATATAAGGGGTTCAGGGAGAATATGTAGCTGAAGGGGTCTGAATGGGTTTCTCCCATCTGATTCTTAATGGTAGGATATACTTTGTGCATCTTGAAGATGGGAAATCTAGGACTACAAAATGTTTTGCATCCCACTTAGGAACCTGAGGAATAATATCAGAGAGGAGAGCAACAAAGTAAATAGCTGTTGTGAGTTTTTCGGGCTGTTTGGCCGTGTTCTGGAAGTTTTTCTTCCTGAGGTTTTGCCAGACTCTGTGGCCAGCATCTTCAGAGGGCAAGGAGTTCTTTGAGCTGCCCCAGCCCAGACACACTGCCCCAAGAGAGACAAAGAGTCCCTCTGGAAACTTATTGAGGAGAAATCTATCACCATCCCAGCTGAGGAGTAGCTTATCATTAAGGGCAATTTAAAGGGCGAAATCAGAATATGGGCAGATGGCTTCACTGTCATAGGGGCCATAGTTTTGATGCCTAAAACAAAGATGGCAAACAAATCCTTGACTTCACTGGCACTCAAAATGGTGTCCTTGTGCGAATACATGGTTTTGCCCATCACACCTCATGACCTACTACAGTGGCATTATTTCATCCTAGCTCAACTTTGTGCTTGTCGACAACAAAATCCACACACTTTGAGGCACTGCACAGAAATCGTGATGCAAAACATGACATCTACCAGCTAGTGAAATCCTGCCACAAAAGGACTGAGGATATTGAGAGATTCCATATTGTCAGTGATAAGAATGGAAATCTGATCAATTATCATGTCAAGGGAACAGACCACTGGTAGGATCACTTTGAGAAGGTTTCCACAGAAGAGTTCCCACCCCACCCCACCCCACCCCCGATCCCATATGTTCTCCCAGTTCTAGAGCCTGTGCAGCCTATCACATCTGATGAAGTTGCCGTGATGATGAAGCAGATGAAAACAGGCAAAGCCCCAGGAGCAGATGATGTGGCAACGAAACTGTGCAAGTCGGAACACTGGAACCCCTACAGTTGGGCGATGGAAGTCTTTAACCAACTTCCAACTCTATGATTCTATGATTCTATGATTCTATGATTAACCAGATTGTGATGGAGAACAAGATACCCAATGATTGGCAATGTAGCACAACAGTGCCAATCTGGAAAAAGAAGGGGAACCCTGCCGAATGCACCAACCACAGATAGATAAGATCACTTGCACATACTCTTAAAGTCTTTGAGTGACTCATCGGCACATGAATCTGCACTGTAGTCCAATTAAGTGTCAATCAAGCTGGTTTTGTCAAGGGCTGTGGAATGAGAGATGGAATCTGTGCTGCCCACCTGATACTTGAAAAACACAGGGGGGAAATGAAAACCGGCACATGCCGTGTTTCTTGACCTTGAGAAAACGTTTGTCCGAGTCCCACGTGATGTCACCCGGTATGCATCGTGACATCATGCAGTCCCAGAGGAAATTGTTAGTTGAGTCAAATTGCTCTATGAGTGGCCAAAGAGCCATGTGCAGCCCACTGCTGGTATCACAGTTGGGATCCACCAAGGATCAGCACTCCTTCAACTTCTTTTCCTTCTCTTTATCGATGCAGTCACCCATGATCTGCAGAATCTGGTGCACTGGACCCTCCTTTACCCTGATGATGTCACGATTGCATTGGCGACTAAGGCTATTTGTTTACCTAATATACAGCTAAGCAAGTTATTTTAAACATCCATGATGGGAATCTTTGTTTTAAATTGATTCTGAATTCAACTTATTTTGAACCACACTGAAATATGTGACTGCCTTGTGGGAGTAAATTGTGCCTCTGGAGTTTGTCAGGTATTGTATTACAAGAATATGGGTTCTGGGTTGCAAGATAACTCTTCCTCCACCCACCTCTCCAATCTATTTAAATTTATTGCTGAATCCAGAGCTGGAAACTGCCAATAGCCATCTCACTCGTTTCGTGTACTGGTATAGTGCACCTTATAGGGACCGTGGTGGCTCAGCGGGCTAGAACACTGAAGCCATTGGATACAAAGTTGGCAGCTCGGCAGTTCGAATTCTGTGTGCCACGCAGCAGAGGGAGCTTCCGCTGTTCACCCCAGCTTCTGCCAACCTAACAGTTCAAAAGCATGTAAATGCAAGTAGGTAAATAGGTACCGCCGTAAAAAAGTGGGAAGGTAAAAATAGTGTAGAAATGCATTCAGCTATGCCAGCCACATGGCCACGGACTTGGACAACATTGGCTCTTTGGCTTAAAAACAGAGATGAGCACTGCCCCTACAGCAGTGATGGCGAACCTATGGCACGGGTGCCAAAGGTGGCCCTCGGAGCTCTTTCTGTGGGCACCCAACATCGCCCCTTCACAGCCACCTGTATACAGGTTAAATTACTGTATTGGCATTTTGCAAAAAAATTAGTGGGTTTTGAATTGCAGTTTGGGCACTCGGTCTCTAAAAGGTTCGCCATCACTGCCCTAGAGCCAGGTACAACTAGCATGCATGTGCAGGGCGGAGGGGCTTTACCTTTTTTTAGTGCACCTTGCTGTTCCCTTAGGACCAGGTTCCTACATGCTCTCCCACTTTGAAATGCATGAAAAAGGTAAATTATTAAATGTAGCTGCAAACAGAGCAGCAGCAGAAAGAAACAGGAGAAGACGTCTAGCAAGAGTCCCAGGGGAATCCTCTCCTGGCGTGCATTCTTCAGCTGCCTGCGCACACGCGGACACACACAGATACTGCTAAGCAAAATAGCAAGAGAGGGGGCCTAGCACTACCTCACGTTGAAATACGTCAACATTTGAAGTCAATTATTAAACATAACTGAAAACCTAGCAGCAGGAGGGACCTGGAGGAGCAGCAACAGTGGCAGCAGGATCTGGAGCAAGACTGTTGGGGGAGTCCACTCTCTTCAGCATGATGCCACCCGCCTGCTCCAATGAAGAGGGGCACGATACACTTTCTCATTACATGCATGTGGACTTGTAAACACACACACAGAGAAGAGGGAGTGATAAGGAAAAAGGAAAGAGAAAGGACAGCTTGCAAATACAACAAACTACTTCAAGTAGGATGCACACTCCAACTCAAAAACCACATCACTACCACATGACTGTGTGTGTGTGTGTGTGTGTGTGTGTGTGTGTGTGTGTGTGTGGTTACAGTCATGATCGACTCTCCGTGTCCATGGGCCCCATGTCCATGGAGTTTTCTTGGCAGGAATACTGGAGTGGTTTGCCAGTTCCTAATCCAGGCGCCTTCAGCAGCTGGTATTCCCTGGTGGTCTCCCATCCAAGTACTAACCAGGGCCAACCCTGCTTAGCTTCCAAAATCAGGTGAGATTGGATGTGCTTAGGGCACCCATACTTTAAATCACTTTAAAAATCCTCTGTTTTGGCTCCCAATTCATTTTTGTAGTATAACTGCTCTCTTATTATATTCCCCCCTGCCGCTTTACAGAGTGGCCGTTTGGCCAGATGGGTGGGGTATAATAATAATAATGATAATGATAATACTTTGCTTGCTCTTTTTATAACGGCTTTTAATTGTTATTTTATCTTGTCAGAAATCAAGATGGAGACACAATTATAAGTGTCTAATTCTTTAACCAAGGCCTTTTAAAACTGTGCTTCAAATGCCTGAGCCCAATGTCACAATTCTTTCCAACAGAAAGAGAAAGGTCAACAGAACCAATTGACTAAGCATTGAGATATTTGTTTTGTAATATTATAATCCCAGAGTCCTCTGCCCTGGCTCTTTGCAATGCATAAAATTAAATATCCTATAACATCAAGATAAAGTACGGTTGCCATCTGGAATGCATTACATTTCATATAAAAGCTGAAGGAAAAATTACGATTTCCCCAGACAAGAGTCCCTGCCAGGGATATGATTGCGGCGATACTATTACAGCAGACTATTTCGCCATATGCCTGCTTACAACGAAGCCATTTATTTGGATCAGCAAATACTCATCTTGATGACACCGCAGGAGACAGCAGCAAATAATGACTGGCCTTGCAGATCCTACCCTAACTAGTCTTTTCTCACTGGTTCATAAATGCAGATGGCATCCATCCAAAAATATTGGGAGTACTCATATGTGAAACTACTGGAAGGTGAAAGGAATATTGGAGGTCATCTGATAAAATTCCACGCTCCAAACAAGAGAATGCTTCAGTAGAGGCGATGGGGTGGGGGTGGGGGAACAGCCTTCTGGAGGCTGTTGGACTCGAAGTCCTAATTATTGGCAATGTTATCTAGGACAGATGTATTTTGGAAAGGGTAGAACTATAAAAGGGATAAGTATCGTCTCATGGATCCAGTCAGTTCATCAACATCATAAGGGCTGAATATTCACCTCTTTTGAACTAAAACAATTCCTGTCTGGAATTCCTTTGGAGGTTTTTAAGCAGAGTCTGGATGGCTATCTGTCGGAAATACTGTGATGGGGGTTCCTGCATGGCAGGGGGTTGGACTGGATGTCCCTTGAGGTCTCTTCCAACTCTATGATTCTATGATTCTATGATCTCATGATCGTGCCAAATGGAAGGCAAAAACTTGAATAGCAGGCCCCACCACCAAGTTGGAGAAACACTAAGAAAAAGAAGTCTTGAACATGGAAGTAAGTTGAGGAGAGAAGCACTCGATTGCAAGATGGTAATTTTGGGTTGGAAAAGTGTGGCATCTTATCGATGGGGAAAGGATGGCTCTGATCACGGTCTATTTCACCACAAGGAGAGCAGTGAGACAGCATGCCTCTTCCTGATATCTTTCTAGCTTTCTTAACTCCTGTCTAGATCCAACGGCCTTTCATCAGGACAGTGATGCTCTGAAGAGCCACAAATCTATATTTCATTTCAACGTTCCCCAGTACAACAGAAAACACACGGATACTAGGTTTTTGCTGTTATCTTAAGCAATATAGAATGTAATAGAGACAGAGGCTTTCATCAACTTTTAGTCCTCCAGATATTGCTACTCCTATAGTCTGTCACTTTATTTATTTATTTTGAATAATTTAAAAATATTTTTTGCAGAATATTTATTTATTTATTTATTTTCTTGTTAACCTCTTTGAGTTTATTTATTTATTTATTTTATTATACTGGTTAAAATCACTTTACTAGAAAACACCATTATTTAGTCAGCTGGCCTAGCGTGCCAAGCACACAGATTTTGAATAATTTTATTATTTATTTATTTTGAATATTTTTACCCCGCCTTTCTCCTTAGAAAAGGACCCAAGACAGCTTCAGAAGAGAAGCTTTTGGGGGTGTTTGGGGGGACGAGGTGATATTTTCATACAATAGGACATTATTACACTGTACTGTATCACTAAAGTTGTTCAGACTCATTATATAATTGTATGCATGCATTAAACAGGGAATGACACTGTTCAATATATGCAGGTTTTGCCTAATTTCTGACTCCTGGTTTTCCAAAAGCAACAATATACATACAAGCAAGTGCTGTTATTTCTCACTTTCTCTCATAGAATCATAGAATCATAGAGTTAGAAGAGACCTCAAGGGCCATCTAGTCCAACCCCCTGCCATGCAGGAACCCCCATCACAATATTTTCAACAGATGGCCATCCAGCCTCTGCTTAAAAACCACCAAAGAAGGAGACTCCACCACCCTCCATTGTGGCAGCATATTCCACTGCCGAACAGCTCTCTCTCTCTCTCTGCTCTGTTTGTCAACACATCTACATTTACAGTCTCGTCTTGCTTACCTTTCTCTTGTCTTTTTACCAGCCATGCTGTCTCTCTGTCGTGTCCTCCATAGCCAAAGCTTCATGTCACTCTGTAGCACAATTTGGAGAGGACCGGTGGATCCTGTACAATGCCTTTCCACCTCCTGCAGAGGTAACAGATGGTCCTTATGTTAAGAACTCAAAATGTCCTTTACGGAAGATGTGCCTTATTTAAAAGGTTGAAGAAGCAAGGGGATGGCTATAATTCATTTTTTTAAAATGTAAAAACAAAAGTAGAATAGATAAGGAGATATAGGACTCTTAGGTAGAGATGGGCACGAAATGAACAATTTTTCGTTTCCATTTTCATTTTTTTGTTTCGTTATGTAACGAAACGACAAATGAATTTTGTCTCTGAAATGAAACGAAACAAACAGAAACGCCGAAAATTTTGTCGTGCGTTTCGTTTCCGTTACTGCAATATTAGTGAATTGTTTAAAATCCTAAAAAAAATTCACAAAAATTGAAATAAATGGTAACGAAGTGGTAACGAAACAAACGAAAATGAAAACGATATTTTTGCAAAAATTCACGAAAAACAGAAATGGACCCTACTAACGACAAACGACAAACGAAATGCCATTTTTTTTATTCGTGCCCATCTCTACTCTTAGGTCAAAGACAAATAGACTAAAGAACAGTTTTTATCCCAGAGCAGTATCCAAGTTAAATGCTATCGTTTTAGCACCATCCTAATATGTTTTTAAGTAGTGTTTCAAATTTTGTAAGCTATTTTAAAAGTTTTTAATTTGTATGGTGTTTTATGTGTTTTATGTGTTTTGTATGGTTCCTTGTTTAGAGTGTGTAGTGGAACAGCACTCTAATTTCGTTGTGCATATCTTGCATATGCATAATGACAATAAAAACTCTATTCTATCCTGTAAAGCACCTAGGAGATGGGTCTGTCCAAGACATCTGGTGCTCCAATGATATGAAAATCTGTTGGTTCTTGGTTTCATGGTCACCCAGTTTTGAGTTATGTAGCAACATATAAAAGCCCCAAACCATTACATATTAAAACACTGAGATAAATCTATATAATTAGTTTCTTCTCTAATTAGTTACCGTAGTTTCCCATCTATAAGGTGCCCCCATGTATAAGACTCCTTCTATTTTCCAATCCAAAACTAGTTTCACAACCCTGCAGTTCTCTCCAGTCCTTTACATACTTCTATGTATAAAATGACCCTCCATTTTTAGTCCAACAATTTTAGACAAAAATATAATCCTATCCATGGAAAAATACTGTAATTTATCTCAGTCTCACCACCTTCAAAGGAGCATCTGATAGTGACACAGGAATTGGATTCCTTTACGTGGAATCCAACAGGAGCCCAGACTCGAAAGCAAAAGCACTGTTGATGCAGTGGCATTTCAGAACTCTGGCCGGTTCATGTTTGTGTTCAGTCAATGTTCTGATGTTCAGTGCAGCCATTTGCGGTGATTTTCTTCCGCTTTGAGCTTCTTTAATTGGTCTTGCTCCCAAACCAGTAGACCTTATCCACTTCTCATGTCAGGCCCTAGTGGTAGTTTTGATCCAATTGTTGCAACAAAAATACCTACTGGCCAGTCACTTCAGCCTGACGTTGGAGTCCATGTTTAGTGGATGGGAGCACTTTCCAGTGGCACCACGTAAAGGAATGGACTATCACTGCCACCACATCCAACTGCTCTGCAAAAGACTGGATTCTTTAAAAAAAAAGCGAGGAGTATCATGTTTTGTTCAGGGGTCTGTGGTGCTTCCAACAACCAAGCTTGTGGGTTCTAAGATGCTAGGTAAGAAGTTCACTAATGCATCTCCCCCATTTTGCTTTCTCTATGCAGAGAGAAGCAAAGAGTGATCTGGGTGAGGTAAGTTTCTATTTATAGCTCTTGCCATCCTAGTGGACAATTCAGTTCATCCATCCATCCATCCATCCATCCATCCATCCATCCATCCATCCATCAGTCCGTCCGTCCATCCATCCGTCCGTCCGTCCAACCAACCAACCAACCAAAGTATGAAAAGCTTTACATAGCAAAGGGCAGCTTGAATGTTGACAACTATAGAGATGATTGTCTACTTAGACGGTTACTTCACATCCACTCTTGTCCCAGGAGGAAGTTTGTTGCGTGTTGATGTCGGTCGCGGTCACATGGTCATCTTGCGGTTCTGTCCCTGTTCCCATGTACGCACGGGCGTGATTGATGATACCGGAATGACTGTTTCTGCATGTCCTTGTTCCGTGATGAGATGTGAAATTCCATGCCTTTGTTCTCTGGTGTGTGTGTTTTTTTTTTTTTTGGCCCGACCTTCCGTTTTTCGATGTTTCAATTCCCCGAAGCCTTCCCTTCAATGCGTTACGGAGCTAAGTTTGAGGCATTTGTCTTTTAATCTCTCTGCACTGCGTTGCTGACTCCATAGGGAATGTACTGGTGAATGGCACTTCACACTCCTGGCACTAGATGGAGAATGGCACGTTACGTGACGAGCCTTACCTCATGGGCACTCATATCGGAACAAGAAGTGAGATGAGGAGATTCCTGAGGCCAGGTAGGGGCATCTCTCATCCCTCTTAGATCACAGTTAAGAGGGCGTGGTCAGGATGAACTCCCCTCGTCCCGCAATGGACGTGCGGTTAGATTTCTTCGTACTGGTCCCCAGCGGGACTGCGAACAGCGATGAGATGGACGTGAAGTATCAGCCTTAGACAAGCGAGAAGGATAGAAAAAACTGAGCTGTAGCCAGGAGTGGAAGATGAGTTAAGAAGCTGCTGGAATAGTAAACTGAGCTAGGTGAGTGGCTGGTTCAGCTGAGGAGGTGAGGAAGGGCAGCAGCTGCATTCTGAGCCATTAGCTTTACAAATTGGGAGAAACCAGCGGGTGCCCATCTCTATTGACAATACCAAAGGCAGCAGTCAAGACAGTTTGCAGAATTCCCTCTTGTGCTTGCTATTATTCACAAAGTGAAACTGCACAAGGGAAAATCCCAGAAGTGGATTCTATTTTTTTTAATGCACCTAATTGCTTCTCACCCAAACATAAATTAATGGTCAGGGCTGTTTTTCCAGGAGTGTGAACTATAGTTTCAAAGTCATAATTTTTTTGTTAGAGATCCCCTTATTTTTGAGTTGCTTTATAGAATGCTGACTGTGCTGCTGCACAATATTTATTGCTGCACTTTCTTGTATCAATAATAATGAGCATGAGAAGGAAATTCCCCCTCCTTCCAGCTGTTTGATAACTATATATTCCCACCTGTCCTCTCCTATCTCTTTGATTCTTCTTTTAAGTAATTACTTCGCTGAAGCTAAAAATAATAATACGCTTCACATTCAAATCCACAGTATTCTAAGTCATTCTTAATTGCCTCTGGGGGGAGTTTTCTGCTTCTAATTTAAAATCAAATGTCCTTATGTGCCAACTCTGCACCTGTATCAACTGCGTCTTTCAGAAAGGCAAGTAGTCTGTTAGCAGGTGTTGCAGAGACACTTGATTGTTGAAATATTTTGAAATGCATGCATCACTTATGGTATATCTTGGTGAGCCACGATGCAGACCATCAATTTAGCTGAGAATTTATACTAAAAATCCTCTTTGATATATGTGCACACATACTGTACAAGCATCACATAAATACAATACATGCTCACACAATGTACAAGCATCACATAAATGCAGGTAGATACATGTCACAAACTTACTTGTCAGGAAAATTGAATATAAAACACCTAGAACAATGTGGACCCATTCATATGCTAAATGAATTTCAATCTTTGAATTCAATCAGATTGATTGATTGGTTGATTTATTAAGTGACACACTTCTTTTTAAAAAATGCTAACCAATATATGTTGCTAAAGCACCATATTTTCTCAATTTCAACTTTTCCTAATAGAAAATATATTTGCATGAAGAACACACCCAAACACCTACAGGTACTGAACTGTGAATAGTTCAAGTACAATAAGTTCAGTTTCCCCACCACATCATTCTGAAAATAAGGAAATATGGATTTTAAACCAACTCCCCCCTTAGGCTCTCATGGCTGCGATCTGGTAGTTGTGAGTTTTCCCAGGCTGTTTGGCTGTGTTCTGGAAGTATTTATTCCTGATGTTTCGCCAGACTCTGTGGCCGGCATCTTCAGAGGGCAAGGAGCTCAGGGAACTAGGAGTTCTCTCTGTACTCTGGGGTATAGAGTGAGTGAGACTGTGTGGTTTTAAAGTTGTGGGAAAGAGGAAACTTCTCCTGTGCAGGAGAATAGGTGTTAGTTGTTGCATTGTGATGGAGGGATTAAGAAGTTTCTCTGCAATCAGGGGTGGCAGCAATCTTTCTCTGTAGTTGATGGTTGTTGTTAGTTGTTCTTTTGTGTGAACTGATCAAGGGTGCTTGTGGCTGGGTGGGAATCCTTGATCTCTGACCTTTTGCAGCCTGTATATTTCAGTACTGGAAGCCAGGCTTTGTTGATTTTTAGACTTTCTTCTTTTTTGTTGAAACTGTGCTTATGTTTGTGGATATCAATGCCCTCCCTCTGCAGTCTGACATAGTGATTGGTAGTATTGTCCAGTGCCTCTGTGTCCTGGAACAGGATTTCATGTCGTTTGTTTCAGGGTGTGCTCATCTACTGCTAATTTTTCAGGTTGTTTTAGTCTACAATATCTTTCATGTTCTTTGATTCTGGTCTGTTGAAAACTTGGCTTTTTAAGGCTGTGTTCAGTAAATAGGAGGAGGACTGTTATTATTTGCTCACCCATCCATCTTATATTTTTATATTTTTATGATATTTTACTGACTTCTAGGTTTTTAATGATGTGGTTCTATTTGTCTCTTTGTTCCTATTACGGGTTCATTTTATTTGTTTTATGTTGTATGTTGTTAACTGCCCAGTGTTCCCTTGGGAAAGTAGGGTGGTCTACAAATATAGATCCTGGTATAACATGTGGGTTGTTTAACAGAATATCTGCTTAAAGGAAAAAAATTCTGGAAACAGGGGAAAATCAGTTAACAGAATCGCCTATCGGGCGAATCCGTACAACAGAAAAACGGTGACAATTAGGGATTAATCTGTTTTCAATGGATTCCTATGGGAAATTTGTACAAAGGAAAATATGCTTAGCATAATTGTATTTGGAATGACTTAATTCCTTTATACAAGGTACCACTGTAATGTTGTCTCTAAGCAGTGTGTGCACAGAACTCTCTTGGGACTGTGGGCTGGCAGACAGAGTTGATGTCCGTTTAGTTCCAGTTCCAGCTGCATCCTGCCCCCCTGCACCTGCACCTGGTATGAGTTTCCTGTGCAGAGGTGCCAAAAATTATAGAGAACATTGTCTCAAAGCCTTCTAATTAACTTATTCTTCCAGGTACATCACACTGAGACATTTTTATGTTATCTGCAAGGTAGGCAGAATTCCCAGAAAGGGTAATTATATTTGTAGTCCAGAAAATCAAAACATCTCTTTCTTAGTGACATGAGTAATGTTGGACGAAAACTGAATAGGTGCCTCTGAAGGCAATAATGGTGGCCAAACCCTGGTTCTTCTTTGCTATCCTTGCTTCAACAAGGAGTCCTTTCACTGTATTTCTGCAGGTGGTCAAAAGTCTAGTATGTTATGGTTTACAAGAAGAAAGAGTACACGGTTCATAAACCAATGTGACCATTTTGTAGATCCTGATGGGCAAGGAAAAGATGCCAGAAGTCCAACGGATATAACATTTCACTTTTATGGTTAAAATGCTTGCCTCCTCGTACAGCACAAAGATGGAGACAGAATCCTTGGCACTGTAAATAAGAATGATGATCCTACAAGAAGAGATGAAAGCCTACATGACATGGTGATCAGAGCACCATTTGGAAGAGTCAGTTTATGGACAATGACCTGAATTCCCAAGTCCTAAATTCTCCAACCAGGATGGACTCTGGCACAAAGTATAGTTTATTAAATCTTATATTAAATCTGATGAAGTTTTCAAAATGGTAGTTTACTCATTTAATGTTGGGGGGTGTTATATCTTACTTCTTATCTTATTTATCTAAATAAATTAATTACTGTGTAAACCACCCAGAGTAGTGGGTTTCATTAATGTAGCATTATACAAACCAAAGAAATTCAAATGTACTGTATAAGACTATTTTTTGTCTAAAATTGTTAGACTAAAAATTGGCGATCGTGTTATACAAGAAGAATAACTTAGCTTATACCGTACAAGAAGATATGTGAGTGGTTGCTACATTGTAATTTTGGGTTGGAAAAGTGGGAGTCCTTTTAGACATGGAGTGTCTTGTGTGCTGTGTCATTACAGTTGTGACTGACTCTTCATGACCCCATATCCATGGAGTTTTCTTGGCAGGAATACTGGAGTGGTTTGCCAGTTCCTAATCCAGGCGCCTACAGCACCTGGTATTCCCTGGTGGTCGCTCATCCAAGTACTAACCAGGGCCAATCCTGCTTAGCTTCCAAAATCAGGCAAGATTGGACATGCTTAGGGCATCTAGGCAGCTGGTAGAAAGACTAAAAGGGTTTATAGGTGGAAAAACACAATAATTAAAATATTTGAATGAGGGTGACCAAGGGCTATGGTAAAGGCGATCTCTGCCTGCATGACATTATAATGTGATGCCATACAGGTTGAGATCAGCTTCAACATTGTCATCAGTCCTAAAATATTCCACTACCATTTCAATTCATTGGGCTCCTATGCTATTCTTAATCTCCATCCATAAGGCAAGATGGAGGCTTCTTTAAGCGACTGGCTTCTAACCAACAGAGAAGGATCAAACTCAGTATCATCAGCCGTCCCATCAAGGGAGAGAAAAGGACAAAGTGAGTAAGTCCACAAATAAATAAATGAGGTAGACATGCTGACTCAGGAATCACTATCTGCCAATTCTAAGCTCACTCAAAATGCACACTAAATAGCTTTTCCCTTGGAACAGTACCCACAAGCATTACTTTTGTCTCCAAAGGAAACATACTGTCCTAGGCTGGCCATGGACTGCCAGCCAAGTGTTAATGGAAAGGAGAAATTAAATTAAGTTAAAGTGGGTGACAATCTCTTGGTGCCTCTAATGCCAAAATCATGGAGGAGTTGAGTGAAGCAGCAACAGGGCTTATGTCCTTGAGGACCTAATTCTTATCTGGGAAGGGAACATCATTTCCCTCATCTGCTTAATGCCTGGTTCTTGTTGAGTTGGATATATCTGCAGAGGAAAATAATATTCTATAAGGCAATTCCAAAAATGGGAGCAGCCCAAAGAAAAAAAAATTGCAAATTCAAAAGTGGTCTTTGAGACAGATACAATGTTACCTCAAGTTTCAAATGCCCCTAATTACAAAAAATTAGACTTACGAAGAGAAATCCATGAGAATGGAGCTGCTTCAAGATAAGAAAATTTAGCCCTTTTTCCCCCAGTTACGAAAGGAAAATGGAAAGTGCAAGGTTCCTTTTCAAAATGGCTCCTGTTTGTTTGCAATGGCAATACTACCATCTTGTGGCCATCCCTACTACAGTGCTGCAATTGGAAAAGAAGGAGCCATTTTGAAAAGGGAAGTAGCCTTGGGGAAGAATGGTGTTACGCTTGCTTAGCAGAAACAATGTAGAGACAAAATGTAACATACCTAAGCTGTCTGGAATACACAGAACGTCAAGAAATTGCGCTAGTGCAATCCGTTCTATTCCGTGATTTCAAATATCATAATTGTTCTACCTATCTTTGATTAATGAGGACCCTCAGAAGTCCACTCAATAAAAAGAGAAAGCTCCTCTCAGTAGAGAGAGCAATCCACCAGATTCTTGCAACCACTGTGTCTGTCAGTCATTCCTACACCAAGATCTCAATCCAATTGAGCATCTATTCGTCTAATAAAGGTACTGTATTGCTTACCTTTGTGTGAGTGTGTTTAATGTTCTAGTTAATATCATATTGAGTTTCAAAAACAAAAGAAAAAGTGATGGAGAAAAAGAGAAAAAAACCCATGTTCTTCAGACTCATCACTCTTTAGGTGAGAAAATCAATAAGGAAGGGGGCAAGGCAGCAAATCAAAGAAGTGTACTGACTCATCATTAGTAGTAGAGTTGAATGTTGCCATGGAATATTAGGACTTAAGCTTAAAAGAAAGAAGCAGCTGGAGACTAATGAACTTGCAGGACCATTCAGCTTAAGCGAATTGGAAAAAGCTATTTGTAGCTGCAAAATGTTATGTAGCCAGCAGGTCTGTATGACATTTGCACGGAGCATATATAACATTTGGGCACAATAAGAAAACAGCGGCTCCTTAACTTGTTTAATAATTGCCTGGGCTCTCCTAGGATTCCAAAAGGAGGAAGTAATGAGCAATTGCTACGGTAATACCACAGTTTATGAGTGCACTGGTTTGCGACCATTTAAAAGATGAGCAAAAATTTCAGAACAATTTTGTTCCGGTTTACGAGTTCTGTCTTGTAAAACGAGTAGCAGGGCACCGAGAGGTGGTAAGGAGCCAGTGGCCTCCAGCCCTCGTGGAGGGGGGGCATCAGTGCAAGATGGCAGCCTCTGGCCCTCATGACGGGCACAGAGGTGCCCATCAGCAGCCTTTGGCCCTCGTGGTAGGCCTCCAGCTATGCTGCTCTGGCTATAAATCAAAGCAAATTTTCCCATGGGGCCCCCAGAATGAATCACCTAAGTTTCCATCATTTCCTATGGGGAAATTTGTTTTGATTTACAAGTATTTTGGTTTACAAGCATGTTTCAGGAATGGATTATGCTTGTAAACTAAGGTACCACTGTATTTGGAAACATGATTCTAAAAATGCACAGACTCCAAAACTTCATGCCAATCTCATTCTTTTGTCTCCTTTATAAAGGATTTGCAAAACAGGCTTTTTATGGTCCAATGCAAAAAGTGGGACCACTCTTGGTCCCACAACCAGGTCACAGAGGACGCAGGAATGTTCTCATGGCCCACTATCCATAGGGAGTCGGGACCCACAAATGAAGAAGGGATAATCATCATGATTTTTGCACTCCATGACAGATGAAGCTGTTTGGATGAGCAGCAAAACGTTTCTATCTCTCAAAAAAGAAGTCCAGTAGCCATGACTCAACTTCCAGATAGACTCAGAATCTTCACAGACTCCATGATGGTGCTGTGCAGCCTGGCTGCCTTCTGCTCACTGAGCCTTTAGTCTTACACAGCCTCCACCTCTACCACTGCAGGCGGGCACTTGAGGGCTGTGCTGCCTCCACTGCCAATGATGTGGGCAAGCGCTCGTGGACCGTGCCACCTCCGCTGCGGTTGGGCACTTGCAGGCCACGCAGCCTCCGCTGCCACCATTGGTGTCCTGGGCGCAGTGGCGTGGCTTCGGCAAACACCGCCACTGGACCACCTGGGCTGGCGCACTGCTGCCGTCCCTGCCTCTCACACCACCACTTGCCATCTGTGGATAACTGACTCCACGGATGGTGAATCAGCAGATAGGGGGTGCTATCATTATGGATCTGTAAAGAATCCACGGTAGAAGGTCAAATAAGTACTGTATACCCATTCTACTTACAAAGTCCTGGCCATTACGCCTTTGGCTATTCCAACAGCCAAGAGCTATGGAGGATTTCATACCCACTGCAAGCCGCCTTGCAAATGTAGACATCTACACACAGATCTGTTCTCTTGCTGGAAAAAGAGAAGGATCCACCCTACTCTGTGATCACGTTTGTCATCTGTCATAGATTACAGTTGTAAAAAAGTTCCCCTTTCTCATGGCCTGATCATTATACAGTACAGTTCCTGACGAAGTTAATACATCCAAAGCTGACACTTCTTGAATCAAAACCATAGCACTACATGGTGGAGACAATTGTTTCATTCATAAATCTATGATTTCTACCTCCAGTGGAGTTATTTATACTGTATTATTAAAAGAGTGCTGACTACCCTATCCATTCAATGGTGATTAGATTACCACTTCAATTAGGGAAATGCTGTCTTCCAGATTTCTTCATCCACTGCCCTGATCATGTCGCATCAAAGCTTGCCACCTCCATCAGTATATTATACAACATTATTGTGAGAGAATTAAACAAATGCTGCAAAGTGTATTTCTCATGTGTGCATTACAGTTGTGACCGACTGTTTGTGACCCCATGTCCATGGAGTTTTCTTGGCAGGAATACTGGAGTGGTTTGCCAGTTCCTACTCCAGGCGCCTACAGCACCTGGTATTCCCTGGTGGTCTCCCATCCAAGTACTAACCAGGGACAACCCTGCTTAGCTTCCGAAATCAGGCGAGATCGGATGTCATAGACTAGCTTAATTGTAGGGGGATATCTTTCATAAGATGAATTTGGCAGGCAAAAATGTAGATGATAAAGCAAAAATCTATGAATAATGCTGAGCATTAAAAGCATTAAAAATGAAACACTTTCCAAATGGAAAATGGCTGCAAATCAATTAGTACCCCCCTAATAGAGATACTGGAGCTTTTGAGCTGGCTCTGAAAGAGATGAATTAGACAGGAGACTCCGGTATACCACCCTCTCTATCCTAGTAGCAATCTGCATGTTCCAAAGCACAATCAGTGAGCACAGGGAAGATTTATCACTGTTGGCAAAGCAACAGCAAGGTTTTAGTTCAACATCTTGCAAATTCTTTGAACATCACTATCTTCTTGAACATAAGACCATAAGAAAAGCCATGCTGGATCAGGCCAAAGGACCATCTAGTCCAGCTTCCTGTACCTCACAGTGGCCCCACCAGATGCATCTGGGAGCGCACGAGACTAGATCTCTGTCTCCTAATCCCACTTCCCTGCATCTGGTCCTTGAAGTACCCCAGTTTTAAGCCTGGAGATTACACATCTCCATCATGGTTTGTAACCTGTGATGGACATCTCCTCCAGGAATCTGTCCAATCCCCTTTTGAAGGCATCCAGGCTAGATACCATCACCACATCCTGTGGCAGGGAGTTTCACAGACTAACAACGCGCTGGGTGAAAAAAAAAATTCTTTTGTCTGATCTGATTCTCCCAGCCCTCAATTTGAGTGGATGTCCCCTAGTTCTGGTATTTTGTGAGAGGGAGAAGAGCTTCCTTCTATCCACTTTACTTAATGCCCTGCATGATTTTGTACATCTCAATCATATCCCCCCTAAGGCACCTTTTTTTCAGACTAAAGAGCCCCAAATATTTTAGCCTTTCTTCATAAGGGAGGTGCCCCAGCCCAGTAATCATTTTAGTGGCTCTCTTCTGCACCTTTTCCAGTTCCAGGAGGCTGTAAATGATGAATTATAATCTATTTTTCTTTTCTGTTGGTCACACAGCAGAAGGCAGAAAACGTAGCTCAGACAAACGCCATGTGTTGTGCCTGCAGCTGTTTCCATCTTCAGTTTCTGGTCTCTCCAGTTTAAAAGAACAAAACAAACTTAGCACAAACATTCCTCTTCACCATCTTGGAAGCTACTGCTGGTCACACCATGTAATGCTGAGCAAACTGGACTAACAGCCTTGCTTTCCATATCACCTCTTTTGAAGGTGGCTACTTGGGGGGTGGGGGGTGGGTGGGATCAAGACTCATATTGAGCCAGACTCATCTTCCTTTATCCATTGTCTTCTCCACAGGCACTGTTTGATAGCGTTGCTTGTCAATAAATGACACAAAAGCCATCCCAGAGTCGATCCTCCCACCAATCTCATATACTGCATGAAGACCTGCTTAGAGCAGTTCAGTAATAATAATTATGATCATAACCATGATGATAATAAGCAGCAGCTGCTGCAATTACCATGTCTATAAAAGCTAAACAATGTCAATTAATTAACACAGTTTCAGTTATAGAGTGACAGTGGATTGTCAGTTGGAGAAAAACATGACAGAGAGGTCCATGTATAAAATATAATGCAGGTTTTCACATCATAGTGCAGAGCGGGCATGAATTCATCAACTGTATTTGTTTAGCTTTTTAAACTTTTTCTTCCAAATATGAGTTCATCTCTCTGCACTGAATGGACTGTTTTGCCTAATATGTCAAGCTTTCTGGCAGGCTGACATTTATTTATTTATTTATTTATTTATTTATTTATTTATTTATTTATTTATTTATTTATTTATTCATACATACATACATACATACATACATACATACATACATACATACAT
>JAHTLZ010000038.1:5294071-5312660 GCA_023846285.1 Phrynocephalus versicolor | reverse complement strand
TCTATCTATCTATCTATCTATCTATCTATCTATCTATCTATCTATCTATCTATCTATCTATCTATCTATCTATCTATCTATCTATCTATCAGAGAATGGCTGCTGTGTACAAATCCTCCAGAGGGAGAGCCTAATAGTAGAAGCTTGTTCTGGATAGATAGCACTGCCAGAAATTACTGTATTTTTCCATCTATAAAATGCTTCCGTGTATAAGACGATGCCAACTTTTCCAACCCAAAATTACAGTTTTGCAACTGCACAGTTCTCTCCTTGGCTCACTTCCATGTATAAGCTGACCCTCAATTTTTAGTCTGTCAATTTTAGACAAAAATATAGTCTTATACAGGGGAAAGTACTGTACATTGTGCTCACAAGAGTCTGCATTCTAGAACTTAAAATACATTCAAACTCCCTCCTCCATTGTGCTGTATTAATCAGTGAACCTGGGGGATAACTATATAAATATGCATTTAAATTTGCACATTCCAACAGGATCCATCTCTTTGATTTCTCTTGCCTGTTTTAGAGGAATCAAGAACTATGGTATCTGTATAGAAAAAAAATAAGAACTCACGTAGAACTCTTACTGCTACATCTTCCACTAAGTCATCTCAATTGATTAGAATCAAGTAATGAACAGATGCTCCTGTAGTTTCTTCATTGTGAATGCTTGGTTTACGAGCATAAATCATTCCAGAAACATGCTTGTAAACCCAAACACTCTTATATCAAAGCAAATTTCTCCATAAGAAATTATAGAAACTCAGATGATTCTTTCGGGTCCCCATAGACCACATACTTTAGAAACAATATGCCAAAACTTACAAAAGAAGTTGGCTAGAAGTCCACATCCACACCATGGTTTCCATACCTGTCTCTAGAATCTGCACTGCTTTGGATGAACAACTGGATTTTACTCTGTGTTTTGAATGGTAACAATAATAAAATGCAATTTGTAGTCCCATACACACTTGACCAGCTGCCCCATGAGTAGAAGTGGTTTGAGAAATCGAGAATGTTCAAAACAAAATACAGAAAAATATAAATATAAAGAAAAATAAAACTTTAACCTGCACTCCACCTTTAAAGTGTTCCTGGCTTGTGCAAGGGAGACCTCTGTTCCTCTCTCCTCTGTCTGCTTTGGAGGCTGCCTGAGACAGAACATTCCAGACAATCACCCACAATCTAGCAGGGGGAGGGAGAGCTACCACTGGCTCACTTGTGACGATGTGACCCGCTGCAGTTACTTGTATTGCAAGACGTTGCTTGTTGATCAAGGCAAAATTTAGAATAAATGTGTACTTGTCTTGCAAAACAGACTTAAACCAAGTTACTTTTAGACCAAGGCATTACTGTACGGTACCTCATTCCCTGTTGTTAAATCTGTGGTGAGACAGATCACACTCATGACCACAGAATCATGGAGTTGGAGGTGGCCTACAAGGCCATTGGGTCCAACCACGTACTCAAGGCAGGAATACAAATTATAGGATATCTGCCAGGTAGTTGCCTAGATTTCCCTTGAATGCCTCCAGTGTTGGATAACTCACAACCTCTTGAAGTTATTGACTCCATTACCGTACTGTTCAAACAGTTAGGAAGTTTTTTTCTGATATTCAGTTGAAATCTGGCTTCCTGTAACTTGGGCCCATTGTTGCCTGTTCTGCATTCTGTTCTGACTCTACCCCTCTTCTCTATGACTACCTTTCAATTATTTCACGTATATCACCTCTTACTTTCTTACTTATTTATAAGCCACTTTCCCCTGATAATGGGACTCAAGCCAGTCCATAGTGCAATGCAGTAGTTTTTATTGTAGCCAATGGCCATTATATCTATACAATAAAGGCAGTATGGCAATCAGTCATGTCCAAATATCTATATTCAAGGGCAACACGTAATCATAGAGGATTAGAGTAGAAGCTGACTGTATTTATACCTTATTGTTTAATATAAAAGTTAAAATTCAAGTTAAAAGTGTATACAAATATGTTAAAAATGTCTAAAATGGTATCACCATATACATAATTGTACAGCCTATAAGAAAAACTGTATGTAAACAACTTAATACCTTGTATTTTTTTCAAATACTCCTTGCTCCCTCTTAATGAGTCCACAGTGTTAAAGATATAGAATTAAAACAGAGTAAATGACATAATAAAAATAAACTATAATAATAATTACAAAACATGGAATGTGCATTTGCAAATTCTTTGATCTTCTAGCTTACAGCTGTACAAATTTGACATGCATTTGGAATGTCTGCAGAGGGCATACAATACCTTGCCCTTGTAATGAAAAGTGATTTTTGTGAATACTGCCCAAGGCTCTAAACAGTTGGCCATTACTGTTCTCCATGCATATTTAACTCAGAATTGCTTGTCTCCTGAAAGTACACATTTTACAAAGTCATTTGTTTAATTGCCTCTGCTGTTTCAGTAACCTCTCTTGATGGTTCAGGTAGCCTCAAAACATGAAGGATGATGCTAGGGAAAGAACCATTTACAGTCCACGGGGATCTGTTTCCAAAAAAAAAAAAAAAGACTGAAATGATTGGAAAACTCCCAATTGTCCTGGGTTGCTATCTTTCATCAGCTTCTCATAGCATCAGGCAGTAGATATCACAGCACAAATTTTGACTAGTAACGGCACAATCAGAGTGTACATGCTTAGAATGCTGACTTGCTGTAACACAATAAGGTGCACTTTCCCAGTTGGAGGTCACAGTATAGTGCATGGATTAGGAAAGGGAAAAGAAGGTCATTTAGATGACACAACAGCCTTGCCAATTGCCAGCTGGCGATAGGTTGATCACCTGATGACTCAACATCATTTACAGAGAGAGTGTGTGTTGTGTCCTTAGTGTATCCCATAAACTGCCTGAGTTTGGAGTATATTAATAAATAGAAAAGAAGGCTCCAAACTTACCTTAGCTCCAGCCAAGCTATAGCTGGGTCCCAGCCGGGCGGGGCCTCATCAAGCTCCCAAGCATAGGCAATGGGAGACAGGTGTGCGATGTGGTGAGCTGGAGGCTAGAGAATGATTGAAGGGCAGGATGCTGGCTTGTCCAATTGGGGGCCAGCAGGCTGTTTGAACCATCCAATGGCCAGCCACGGGGGGTATCTGGGTGTGTCTATAAACTGGCCCTTGGGCCTTTTTAGCAATGCTTTTTATCACTTTACAATGTGTGCTTCTGCTATGAATAAAGAGCTGAATTTCACTTGGGCGTCGCCTGGTTTCGTCTGACCCACTATATAACAGAGAGAGAGAGAGAGAGAGAGAGAGAGAGAGAGAGTTTGTAGAAAAGGCAAATTAATTAAGATATTGGTAGATAAAGCATTTACGCATTTATTGGACTGGATGAAACAAATGCAAAATGGGGAAAATATAAAAGATAATTTAGGATAAGGAATTTCTTGGTTAAATATTATATTATACCACTGGAAAAATGGACTAATATACTCAAATATAAGCTGAGTTTTTCAGCCCTTATTTTGGCCTGAAAAACAACAACAATGTCCTTGGCTTATATTTGAGTGAATATAAAGCTACCACAGTTCCGCCACCTCCTGAGTGCCCACCTGGCTTGGGGAAGGCAGCAGAGGTCCAGTCCTGCCCATTCTTCCACCTCCCAAGCACTCGGCTGGCTTGGTGAAGGGTTGTTGTGGGTGTTGTATTCCACAACTCGATGGCCATGACAGTGGTCCCCCTCCCATTTGTGGTTCATATACTGTGGTCCCGCTGTATTGCAGGACTGCATTATATGATAAAAGGCCCCCTGGGGTAAGGGGGGAAGGCCTGTTTCAGGCCTCCCTTACTTACCCCAGGACTGGTGCTGCCCCAAACGGGCCTGCGAGGGCCTTCCCGAGGCCCCCAAAGGCCTGGCAAAGCCCTCACAGACCCGTTTGGGGCAGCGCCAGGCTGGGGGTAAGTACAAGAGCCCCCAGCTAGCTGCCCCAGGCCCAACCTGACCTGCAGCCACATATTGTGGATTTTCAATTATCGCGGGTCAGATTGGGTCCCTAACCCCCGCAATAGGTGTGTGGGGGTCACTGTATCACACTAATTAGCTCCCTGGGTTTGCTCTTCCCCAGCCGGATTGTCTCCCCTGGACTGGCCACAGGCTCCTCCTTCCCGTGGTGCCAATTCACTGATCTGAGGTACCAGTTCACCAATATGAGGTAGATAAATTCATAACAAAACATGATCTTCATTTATAAGCTTGGGGATTAATGTAATTCTATTGGTATCTATTTTTATTTTTGAAATTTACCAGTAGCTGCTACATTTCCCACCCTAGGCTTTTACTTGAGTCAATATGTTTTCCCAGTTTTTTGTGGTAAAATTAGGTGCCTCGGCTTATAGAATCATAGAATCATAGAGTTGGAAGAGACCTCAAGGGCCATCTAGTCCAACCCCCTGCCATGCAGGAACCCCCAATGACAGGACTCCTGACAGATGGCCATCCAGCCTCTGCTTAAAAACCTCCAAAGAAGGAGACTCCACCACCCTCCTTTGGGGCAGCATCTTCCACTGCCGAACAGCTCTAACTGTCATGAAGTTCTTCCTAATATTCAATCTCTTTTCCTGTAGTTTGAAACCATTGCCCTGAGTCCTAATCTCTGAAACCATGGAAAACAAACCTGTTGCCTCTTCAATATGACATCCTTTCAGATATTCATCCTTTCAGATATTTAAACATAGCTGTCATATTCCCTTCTCAGCCTTCTTTTAGAGAGCCTAAACATTCCCAGTTCCCTATATTTGGGTTGGCTTAGATTCAAGTATATACAGTATATCTGAGCAATGTGCCAGAGCCTAGATTTTTCACAATAGAAGGTAGCATTCATTAGACAAAGAAATTGGTCTTTTCATATGGTGGTACAATACCTAATGCCTCTGATAAGTGATTATCAACCATTCCTTCCAAAATACATTTCCTTTTTGGCTTGTTTATTTTATGATGTCCTCAGCTGCTGCTCTTGCTTTTTCATTACATGCCCTACATTTTGCTAGCACACACTTTTCCCGCTAAAATTGGAATAACCTTTCCACAGTACATTGCCACAGGTAATTTAGCTGCTGGTAAATTTTATATGAGATTCTTAAATCACTTCTGCTTTTTCTTTTCATCTACGTAGCCCGGTGGCATCATAAATTGACTGAAAAAACAAGGCTAGAGAGAAAGCAGGTTATATTTATATTTGATGAAATGTATCCTTGGAAGAGGCTACTGATTAATACAGGGAAATGGATTGAAGCAGGCTGTAGTTTACTCAAAGTGCACTTACTCTGCTTGGAGGGAAAAAAAACCATGAAATACATCATCTTCAGGTAGTGCAGCTGGGAAATGAACTCAGGAAACAGGGTAGATATACCACTCATCTAACTGTACAAAAGGCAGGCCTTGGAAGAATTACTCCTGGGACCAGAACTTTCTTCAGTTCCAGACTGCCTTGGCACTGCTGGCTGATGAGTTTGATTTTGTATATGGAAGGTGTGTCTTTTCTGTCTTCTGCTTCAGCCATTGCAGCAGCTGTCCAAGGTGCTGGATTCTGTCTTCAGATGGGTTCATTTCCCACTCTGGATTCAACACTCTGATTACTATATTATCCAGGCAATCCTTTGGATTCTGAACACTTGATTAGTTGATGGTCATGCTGGGTACATAATCATTTCCTTTCAGAAGTGTTGCATTGCAAACCTGTTGATGAGCAAAATGACCCAATGGTCCTTATAGGACCAGAAATGACAATCATTTCTAATGTTTACATTTGTTTTAATTACTCTTTATTTTATATAGGTCAATAATTTTAAATTCTGTAATACTTGGAAGGAAGGAAGGAAGGAAGGAAGGAAGGAAGGAAGGAAGGAAGGAAGGAAGGAAGGAAGGAAGGAAGGAAGGAAGGAAGGAAGATATGTAGATGCTGGTCACTTTTAATTTCCTACAATATTTCAGTGTAACATAGTTTGGGGCCACTTGAGAGAAAACCAGGCCACTTGTAGTCCATTGATAAGCCTAGGGCAGTGTTGGCAAACCTATGGCATGGGTTTGCCAAATGTAGCAATCAGAGCCTTTTCTGTGGGCACCCAACATTGCCCCTTCACAGCCACCTGTATTCAGGTTAAATTGCTGTATTGGCATTTTGCAAAAAAAATGGTGGGTTTTGAACCACAGTTTGGGTACTCGGTCTCTAAAAGTTTCTCCATCAGTGGCCTAGGACAAGTAACAGAGCTAATGGGTACAAACGGGCCCCAGATGTTATCCAGTTGTTTTTTTTGGGGGGGGGGTGCTAGGCTTAATTATTATTTTCTACATGGAAACATACTCTCCAAAATTATTGGTATTTTTCTAGCTTTTAGTCTGCTTCTTTTCTACAAGCAGAGGAAGACATTTTTCCACTGTGAAGCTTCAGAGTCTAAAACATGGGGCCATGTCATGGGAGTCTTCCCATCAAGTTTCAGTTATCCCTATTAAGTAATATTTACCCTTCTGAACTAAGATTTCCAGTTCTTCATTTTTGTTTCTCATGCTCTTGAAGTCATATATAGACACCAAAGATTATGTGATTTGTGGACTCAATTTCTTTGTATGTTTTTATGCATATTAATGTTATCATTGACTCCCATTGGAACTGTTCCGTCTGTTCCTTTTATTGTGAGTAATCCTTTGTCTATCTTTACCTCTATGCTTGATTCTTCCTCCTCCTCCTTCCAGTTCAGTTTGAAGCCCTCCTAAAGAAGTTCTCCATGCGGTGGCCAAACACATTCTTCCCTGTCTTTGTGAGATGCCAGACATCTCTTGCTTGCAGTCCATCTTCCTGCACCTGTTTTTTTTTGCCCCAAATTGCACAAGGCATCCCCCAGAGGCTTCAGAAATTACCTCCCCCACAGCGTGAGAAGCATGTTTAATTGTTCCTGTATCACAGATGGAAACAGCAAGAAGGAACAGAGAGTATGCATAAGTAGAATGTCAATAATGCATTAATCATACGGCAATGTGCAATGCCTAACATGCTACTTAAAAATAAAAAATAAAAACTCAAGTGTTGAGAATGAAACAGAGGGACTTGCCTCAGGCCACCCAGAAATTGAGCACCACTGCCCTCATCCAGCTAAAGAAGGAGGGACTTCTCTGTGATCGGGCCCAGAGTAAATAGTGCAAGAATTTTCTCTGAGTACTCACAAAAAGGGGAGAAATTTTGCAAGGATGTATAAGAAATAGTGTTGCTATCTTCCTAAAGTTGTTGTTCCAAGGAAGTGGAAGAGTCTGCCTCACTGGGATATTCCATGGTAGGCCAATTCCAATTACCTACAAGGTGGGAGACAAAAAGAACACCCACTACAACATTTAATTATTTAATTATTTATTCTGCAGAATAAAAGAGTACACATGGCTTAAACCCAAGCAACGAGTCTCTGAGGTTACAGATGTGCACTAGTTTATATACCTGACTAGTCATGTATCACTGCCCTTGTCTGCAGCTGACTCTTTCCTTAGCTGACTTCTCACTCTACTCTCTCATCTATAACCTTCTCATGGCACCCTGTTCCAGTTTTCTGCATTTTTAAAACACATTCTAAGTGTTTCTTTCCATATGTTAGTAAAAAGGTCAAGTCTAACATGGTAAGCTGATACAAAATGATAATACTTATAAGTAGGCAAAAGCATGATTGAAAATACATTTCTTAGCAGCATTTCCTAAGTCTCAGAGCTGACTGACAGAGGTCCAGTGTGTACCTGTAGAGGGAGAATGTGTCTAATTCAACACAGGCACTTTGGAAGTCACTTTTTATAATTACCAGCTACTTCTGATCAGTTTTCCATCCTAGCAGCAACAGCTCATCTATATGACATTACATTAAATTTGTTACTTAACCAAAGTTAATCTATGCCTTCTGTTGTGTTGCTGTAACTTCAGAAAACGTTATTTGTGGGCGAACAGGGGGATGCTGAGAAAGCACACAATTGTATCCTGGTCTCTGTTTTGTACCCTAGGCTAGCAGCTTGTAGCATGCAAATTTTTCTCTGAAAAATAGCTAATAGAAAGCAGACCTATTTAGATAATCTTGAGTAAGGATTAAAATTAGAACCCTAACTTAAAATTACAACTTTTTGGATTCCTGTACTGACTCAATGGCCTTACAAGTCCCTTCCGACTCAATTATTCCATGATTCTATGATTTGTTAGAAAAAGCAATTTTTAAATATTTGGTCATAATGGTAACCGACTGCGGGGTTAAGCTGGTATAGCTCAATGGTTTGGAGCACTTGCCCATGGACACTGAGGCAGGATTTCAAATCACACAGAGAGACACTTTTCTTGAGAGCGTGGGCAGCCAATACAATCCACAACATGCATGACTGATACAGGTATGGGCCCTGCGACAACGCACCACCAGAAGAAGAGACTCAAAAACCACTTTATACCTAGAACACCCAGAGAGGCTGCCATAAGATAGAAATGACTTGATAGTATATTCTTATTAAGTACTTCAGAAGAGGGTATATTAACTATAATGGCAACTAATTATTTTTAAAACATTAATTTCCAAGTGTCAGGCCTTACTCCCCAAGGAAATGTACAGAGATTTATTCTTTAAAATTCATGAAAAATCCCAACATGTAACTCCCTTTTTAAGTCATCAATCATATAAAAGAGCCACAAAATTGTACAATATGGCTTCTGAGACACAGACATTTGCTTGAAAAATGTACTTCAATTCTGTTGACTGCTTCACAAGAACTGGAAAAAGGAGCCATTCATCATTTGGATACAGAGGCAGAGAAGTCATCCCAACTACCATTTTATTTATTTATTTATTTATTTATTTATTTAACTGATACCCCACCCATCTAGTGGCAAGCCACTACTCTGGGCAGCTACAGAAGGAATACAACACAGGTGCACAAAAGAGCGATTAAAAACAAGACAGATATAAAAACAAAACACACTGCAAAACTCCAGTGTCTAACTAATGCTATGAAAGTCACAAGAAAGCAGCTCCAAAAACAGCTGATGCAACACTGATCATCAACACAGGGACATTAGAAAATTATCTAAGGATTATGTTAAGAAGGAGTAAGGCTTTCGGAAGCCTGGTCAAAAAGCCAGGTTTTAATTTGAAGCTACAGAAAGTGGAGGCCTTCCGGCATTAGTATAGAAATACAATATCTTGCACACATGAATTGTTCACTTTGGCTCGGATATCATTATATACATGTATGTTACTTTCATGACCCATTTCTACTAGATTGCCATCCTGGACTTGGAAACATGTTCACTGTGAACCCTTAGTGATGGATGCAGGCTGAGGCAGATGTTTTTTAGGTTCTATCATGCCTTCCGTGGGGTTTAGTTGAAAGGCTGTTGAGCTAGCTTTTTAGAGATAAGAGCCAGCGGCAGGTGATTCCATTCTGGTTCAAGCAAAGCATATGACATGGTGGAGGCCTGGGCTGACCAGAATTGGTAAGGTCATGTACCAGCCAGAACAATTAGCGTCACTCGAACATCACCCCTGGTCAGCAAACACACTGCAGCCTGATTTAATGCCGTCTGCTCTTTCCCCCATCTGCACTCAAGCCTCCTTCATTTCTGCTGTACCACCTGCAATTCAGCTGTAAACCACAGTGAAGGGTGGTCTCAGTCAGCACCAGAGGAGGCACTCAGGGGTGATGCAGTCGACATCCCGGGTATCTTCACCATACCATCTTTCCACCAGGGTGTTGACCAGATTGTCACCCAGGCCATCTGGCAAGTCCCCGAAGGCCTACGAGAAAGAAACAGGATCTAGACGCCTCCGGCTCCCCACAGGGCAGGTTGGTGATTGACAGGGAAAAGGTCAGAAAATGCTAATCTTTCCATAATACAGGCCAGGAGGAGACTCTCCTTATGCCCGGATTAAAATCCACAGAGGTGGAGGAAAATAGAGTGTGCCCAGCTGTATGGATGGGGCCAATAACATGCTGAGACAGATTCATGGAAGTCATGGGCTCCATGAAGTCCAGAGCTGCCCCAGAAAGCCCAGCCCCAGCATGCACGTTGAAGGCACCAACCACCAAAAGGCGAGAGGACCTCAACAGTGAGCTCTGGCAGGGAGAGAGCTGAGTGGTGGGGAGTACGGTAAACTAGCACTATCCCTAATCTGTCCCACTGACACACTGATAGGTGCAGGCATTCCAAGCCTGGACATAAATGCCAGTCCAAACACCCTCGCCATGATACTCCACGGAGCCAAGCATCCAAGCCTCTCCAGGACACAAGCCAGGCACCCCACGAGATGGCATAAACCAGGCAACAAGGACCACCTCCAAACACTGACTACAAGCTGCCAAGAATCTCCTCCATGTAGAACCACACAGGCACCCCTGGGTCAAGCAGGAAGAGGCGAAGAGGGGAGCATTGGAGACTGCTTCCTGGTTGGAATTTAACCCAGCGCCAACTACAGCAAGGTAAAATAGTGGTTGATTTTGTTCTGTAGGGTGGGACTGGGTTCCGAGCGGCAGCTGGGCTGGCGTGCTTTGTTTTAAAACTATTCCCCTTTCCAAAACAAAAACACCTATCTCTAGTAGGCAAGGATCTAAGAAGCCAAGCCAAGAAGAAAAAAACAGACAGAAAACATAGCTATACTGAGACAACATGCAGAGACCATGGATTTCCCTCCAAAGATGCAAACTAACACCTGGCTGTCTTGGTTGGATGAGAATATTGTTAAATAATGTTCTTGTGGACAGGAATATGCAAAAAAAAATACTAAGTATTATAATTTTATATGTATAGACTTTTATTTTTATTTTTAAAAAAGGCTGATCACTTTTTTGCTTGCAACTTACAATTATTATCATTTGCAACATTGGTAAGGACTCTGATGGTTTTTACATGATTTAAGAGCGGAGGTAGGTTAATGGGACAGCCATCCAGGAGGTCCTGCTTCTCTGGTGATGCATCAGTCCAGGCAAGAGCTCAGTCTGCCCTTCCCTGCTTCTTCAAGCACAGGGAGTGGTCAGCTACCTAAGGAGGCAGGGGAAGACAGCCTGAGCTCTTGCCCAGATTGGCGCACTGCCAAGAGGAGGAACCACCACCCCCCAGGGCGTGGAGAAAACTTAGTGGGCCATCCAGCTGCTGTAGTGGTAGAGGTTATGCATGGCACCACAGGTGCCTACGAAGTGCTTTGTGCCCATTAGATGTGTGCTACACCTGTACCTCCTGAACTTGGCATAACTACAAGTTGTTTAAGTCTCACATTGCATCTGAAGGATGGCGGTTGTCATTGGAGATGGGAAACTGAACAAGAAATCACACCAGTTTTCATTCTTGCTTGCAGATTCGTTCAGTTACAGGACACTTGTTTAAAAAAATATCCAGACCATGCTTTCAATGCTGGCCTAATGCTGCCACCCGGTGGCTTCTTCTGGTGTTTAATGGCAAGGAATATTCTTTACACATGCTTTGCATGCCAAAGAACCACCAGGTTTCCTCTTTGACATCTCCCAGTAGTGCTGAAAAGCAAGCCACCTGAAATCCAACAGAGTTCTTGCTGTTTAGTTCAGAACTGCTCAGCACTAAAGGCCGAGGTGTTACTTAGAGGGTAGGGCATTTATTTTTTTCAGCTATGACACCTATAATTCATAAAGCCTATGGTGATGCTAACAGCTGCCTAGATGCCCTAAGCACATCCAATCTGGCCTGATTTCGGAAGCTAAGCAGGGTCGGTCCTGGTTAGTACTTGGATGGGAGACCACCAGCGAATACCAGGTGCTGTAGCTGCCTGTCAAGCCACTCCAGTATTCCTGCCTAGAAAACTCCATGGACATGGGGTCACAAAGAGTTGGTCACGACTGTAACGACACAACACACACATGGTGATGCTAGCTGGGGATTCTTGGAATACTACTTTGAAAAGGATACATCCTCTGGGCTTGTATGTTATAATGTAGCTTCTGACATCCTTAAAAGCATAACATTTGAATATTTTTAACCAAGGCAACTGCAAGATGAAGTCTTCAGCAAGACCGTGGATTTAAATAAACTAATCTATAAGATGGACTTTATATTTTTGTAGCATTTTTATATTACTTTTTATTTTAAGAAAAACCTTAAAGCCATTGACAACCAGTGTCAAGCGCCAAAAAGAATAACAAAATGAGGAAAAACAGTGATATCCAATACAATGCTTAATTTAAAAAGGCATAAATGTTAAATAGTCTAGGGAAATGTCTGAGTAAACAGGTCAGTCTTTTACTGACAACTCAAGCATCCAACCCCAGGAGCCCACAAACTTTCAAACAAGATATGTTGATCTCCCCCTTATGGACATCAAACCATAGAAAGTGTTCTCTCTATGGAAACCAAATGATTCTCATTAGGAAGAATTAGAATACATAGACTCGGGCCGAATATAAAGACTCCGGAAGTCTAGAGAAGTCCGGGTCCTCAGTATCTATTTTGCATCTCTAGGATCAAATAAAACTTTAAAGCAAAACTATTTTTAAATGGGAAATATTATGTATGGGAAAGCTGTTTCAGCTGTTCCAACAGAGGTCTTAAACTGCTTTTTCATTTGAATTTACCCACCTTCAGCACGGCTCCTAAAACTGCCATTTTCTATGGAGCCTCCCGGGCCCATCAGAGGAGGGGCGTTCTGAGGGGGGGGATAGTGTCAGGCCCCTGCCAGAACCTATTCCAGAGACTGAAGAGTTAATGCCTGAAGAAGCCCCAGATGGGGTTTCTGAGCTGTCATTTCCTCCAGCAGCTGCACAGGAGAGTGACTCAGTATCTTCAGGAGAGATTCCATCTCCACAGAGGGCTGCTTGTCGAAGGCAGTGAAGACTTACAACCAGGAGAAGCAGAGACAAGCTTTATCTAAGCCACCGACGTCTACATTCAGGGAGTGCTGAGTTTTGACAGGGTTAGTTTCTGGGGAAGTTATGGTGCTCCCTGGAGACATAAATTAAGCATTCAAGGCTGAGGCAAACTGTGGGAGCAACGCGTTGATATGACAACTTGCTACTGCCTTCCTGCTCAATCCTTGTTCCTGCTTGGCGTGACCCTGGACTTCGTCTCCCTTGGCTCTGGACTTTCTTAGTGGACCTGGCGTAAGCTACCCTTGGCATTCTGGCTTTGACATTTGGACTGTTTATCTTGGACTCTGCTTTGCTCTCTGAACAGGCATGACCTTGCTATAGTTCTCCTGGACTCTGATTTGCTTCTGATTTACTGTATTGGGGTTTGGCTCTGAGTTTCCAGTAAAAAGCCTGAACTTACCTGTGTGTTTGAGTCTATGGGTCATGACAATGCCCTTCTGTATCCACCTTAATGCCTCTTTAAAAAAAAAAAACATTGCCTTGGACAGCTAAAAAGCAAGAAATCTGAGCTAGCCCAGAGGATTTAAAAATAATTATGGCTGCTTTTTAACCTTCTCATTTTTTAAGATTTCACTTTATGTCATTTAGTGTATTTTTAGCCAGCTCTTCTCCTTACCTGGCTGGCACTCCAGGTCCTCCACGCAGCTGCAAGGACCTGCGAGGCATCTTGGAAGGTGAAATAGCACGGAGGTAGGAGGAGAGCCCCCCACCACCAGCCACCCAGGAGTCCTCTCTAGGAACTCTCCTCGGAGGGCTGGATATGGCTTCCGAGATGCTAACGCATCACCATGGCAGCACTTCCAGGAACAGGCAGGGCGGGAGGACCTGCCCTCCAACTGCAGGAGCCTAGAAAGGCCCCAGCAGCAACTTCCGGGAAGAGGCGGGCTCAGAGGACCTGCCCTCCGATAACGATATGCTAGAGCGGCCCCAGGAACAACTTCTGGGAAGAGGCGGGCTCAGAAGACCTGCCCTCGGAGTGTCACAAACGAGACTGTCATAATGGTAGCCTGTCTGATGCCTAGTGTGCTAGAGCCCTGGAGGAAAAACACACCCTCTTGTGCAGGCATGTCTAAACTTCAGCCCTCCAGATATTTTGGACCACAACTCCCACAGTCCTTTGCCATTGGAAATACAGGCTTGGAATTCTGGGAGTTGTGGTCCAAAACATCAGGAGGGCCAAAGTTTGGACATGCCTGCTCTTGTGGCTCCGTTTTCCCTGGAGGACTTAAGCCAGGGCTGCCGGTGCCTTCTTGGCTCCAGGGAGAAGGAACGACCGCCGTCCTGCATGCCTTCTTCTCTCCCCTCCAGAAGTGCCCAAGGTGGAGATGAGCAGAGGACATGAGGAGGGCTTGGTGCAGGGCGGAGGAAAAAGGCCCAGCAGAGACTGTACTTCCTGAGAGTGCTCAGAAAGAATAACATCACTCAGAGACTATTGGTGTCTTTTTTATCGTTGTGTAGTAGAAAGTGTACTGACGTACTGCATATGTGTGTGGTATGCCAGCTGCACAGTGGCTCAGAGGAAATCGCTCCAGAGGGTTATCAATATGGCACAGAAGATCATTGGATGCCCACTCCTCACATTGGAGGAATTACACAGCTCCTGCTGTCTTAAGAAAGCTCAGAATATTGTAGAAGATATTTCTCATCCTGGACACACTCTGTTTGTACCATTACCATCAGGCAGAAGGTATAGATCTATTAGAACAAGGACAGAAAGATTCAGAAATAGTTTTTACCCAATAGCAGTAACCATGCTAAATTCTGTTAAAAATTAAGTTGATGGGTAATATTAGTGTTGAATGTGTTACATATATATTGTATGGGAGATTGTGTATGGCTATTATTTTTTTTAATTGTAGTTTTTTATGGATTCGGTATGAATGCTGTCAGGTGAAAGAGTGTAGGGCTGTGTGTGTATGTTTGGTTTTTATGTCAGTTTTAAATGAGTGTAAGTGGTGTTCGGTGCGTGAATGTTGGAGTATGTGTATGGATGGTTTGTTCTTAAACGGTAGATTTCACATCTTGGATTTTTATGCTGGGGTGTGTGAATGACTGACTGGATGGCACTTTTAATTTCGTTGTATATATACAATGACAATAAATTCCATTCCATTCCAGGAGGAGGAGGTGCCCAGGCGGTCCCGTCCTCCGGGCTGTCTTCCATGGCCCTGCCTGGGCACCCGCTGCCTCCAGACGGGCTCCTTGGGCAGGCAAGCCGGGCTGGTGAGAGGGAGATGAGAAGTCACTGGTGCCAAGTGGACTCCCCCCCCCTTCCCCTCCTCCTCTTCCTTCCTGGGAAGGGCCTCCGCCCGGCACCGAACAGAGGGAAGAGGAGATGCCCCTCGGGTCCCATCCTGCTGGTGGTAGTGCTGGTCGCCCTCCGACTCAGGGCCTTGCGATGTCTCCTCCTCGTTCAACACCACACAAGCCAGCGGTGCCAGCAACATGTGTCCTTTAAGGCAGTGGTTCTCAACCTTCCAGCATAGCGAGTGGTGGAGGCTTCTGGGAGTTGCAGTCCAGGAACATCTGGGCACCCGCAGGTTGAGAACCACTGCTTTAAGGCATCGCAACGTTTTGGTCTTAATTGTTTAGACTGTATATCTATATGCTTATTTATACTCTTTTTTTTTGTTTTTGGTCCGATGTTTTCCAACATGTTCCTTGCTGGTACCTCTAGTTTCAGAAACCAACACAGACACCCCGGGAAACCATCTCCTAAGGTCTCACTGGCAGCCTCTTCCCTGCTCCCTGGACACCTGCAGTCACTGGATGCTGAACCACCGGCCTGGTCAGTCCCCTCTGGCAGTTAGAGACAGGCAGCGGGGCTGAAGGAATTGGGGAGTGTGTGCAGAAAGGGTTAGGAACCATGGAGCAAAACACCTGCCCAGCGACATCCATGCCTCTAGAGCAGTGATGGCGAACCTTTTAGAGCCTGAGTGCCCAAACTGCAATTCAAAACCCACTAATTTTTTTGCAAAGTGCCAATACAGTAATTTAACCTGTATACAGGTGGCTGTGAAGGGGCGATGTCGGGTGTCCACAGAAAGGGCTCTGAGTGCCACCTTTCGCACCCGTGCCATAGGTTCGCCATCACTGCTCTAGAGTCTAGGCCCTCTCCTCCAGTGAGCAGGGAAGAGTGGGCCTGCACCTGCACCACACCCCTGGCACCCTCTGACCAAGGCAGGCGTGCCTGCCTAGACGACTTTCTCCGGCACGGATGAGGCAGGCTCTCCCCCATCTCCCTGCCCACATACCCTGCCCTTCCTTTACAATTTGGACGACAAGTCCCACGCTCTGTGGGTCAGTGGAGCTTCCCTTCATTTCACCCCACCAGGACGATTCCCCTGAAAAACCCTTCTGCTTTAAACCAGGGGCTTTATTGTTGGGGCCAAGTGACAAAAAGCGTAGAAAAACAGGTTTTGTTCCGTGCTAGCCAGGAGGAGAGGTGATGTGACAAAGCCCCAACTGGGACAGGGTGGATGGGACCAGACCGGTTGAAAGCATGTGTGGAGGGCCTGGCACCGAAACGGTGCCACGTGGCCACACTTCCTCTGCCCACCGGGGGGGGGGGGAGAGAGAAGAACATGGGTGTCAGCAGCTTGAAAATGACCTGACCCTTTTCGTTCAGGGAAGGACAAGACCTTTTCGCATCAGCTTCCCATTAATATGGGAAGTCCCTTGGGACGGCTTCTGTCAAAGACACCCCCACAAAGGTTGCAGAAGGAGAGGGTGCTGGCAGGGAAAGGGCCAGAATACAGCCCTGGCTGCAGAGGGGGACCTCCCGGGGAGGGCTCCAGGCAGACTCACTTCTTACCATGAAAAGAGGCAAGGTACCAAACCCGTTGCAAAGAGAACGAAGGTTCTGTTGCGAGCTGCGTCCTCCTTCTCCCAGGGACAGAAAAGCCGCACCACAAAGCAACAGTTGTACACGGTCCACCCACCATGTGTGCGGACAAACAACAGGGGCCTTGCACACTGAATTGCAGCACCAGAGTCTCTCCCCACTGCCTCTACCCAGGGCTCTCAGGTATACTGGAGGGCCCCTAAACTCTCTTGCGTCGCTCTTCTGCTAAAACCGACAGGAAATAGAAGGCACACACACACACACACGCCCCGCCCCAGCCCAGCTGCCTCTGCTGGGGCTTGTTCACAGTGTGTCCACCCACCCAGAGTGCCAGGCACCATCCAGAGCTGACCCTTTTGGGAAGGTTTGCAGGCTTCCAGGGCAGACAAAGAGCCAGGGTGAGCAGTGCGTTTCCCTGCCTTTCCTCCTTCCAATCCCCCAGCGTGGAAACCATATCCTAAAAAGTCTCCTCCAAACCCTTCCTCCTCCAGTATACACTCTGTAACGAGAGTGGAACATTAGCTGCCCAGCCAATACGTACACCTCTGTGGAGGGCTGGAGATCATTGGGGAGGGAGGGGGGAGAATGTCCTTCCAAGAGACACAGCACTTGGCCCCACCTTAGAGTCCCTGCTTTATGTCGCGCCACTTGCGTCTGTCTAAATACATTGCCCAGATTGCTGCTGCTGTTTTAATTCCGTGGCCAATTCACTCTCCTCAAGGACCCCCCCCCAAAAAATGCTCTGCTTGGCTGGCTTGCTTCCCCCCTTTCTATTCCAACATGAAATCCAACCGGTGGACTGCCCTTCCCACTATGCTCCCCCCCCCCGCTGCTCTTGGGGGACTCGGTGGGCATCTTGGGCAAGGGGGGGGATTGCCACCCTTCAGGTCAGAGTCAGCCTGCAAGAACTCTCTATCTCCTCCGGGCCCGCCCCGGGGATCCCAGGCGCCAGGATTGCTTCAAGGGCTCCCCCAGGCCGGTGCCCGCCCAGGCCGCAGTGGCGTCCCTCTTCCTGCCCCCGAGCAAGCAGGTCCTCCTGGCATTCCGGGTCACTGGTCTGGCCCTCCCCAAACTCCAGGATGGTGGGGAGGTTGCCCAGGGTGGGGCAGCGTTTCTTCAAGCTAACCAGGAAGGGCTGCGGGAGGGAGAAGATGTCCACATTGTTCCCCAGGTCAATCCAGGTGATGCTGGGGAAGTTCCGGGGGTCCTTCAGGGCATCCGTCAGGTCCCGCAAGATGGCCTTGGTCAGCCGGTTGCCGTTGAGGGAGAGGGTGCTGAGGCGAGGCAGGGCGCCGAGCACTGGCAGGAGCTGTAGGAACAGTTCGTCGGTCAGCTCCGTGAAGCACAGCTCCACGCTCTCGATGGCGGGCGCCCTCTGCTGGAGGTAGGCGATGACCCGGTCCAGGTCCTTCAGGGTGAGCGGGATGCCCGAGAGATCCACCGTGTGGTCCTGTTGATTCTCCACCAGGAGGGTCTTCAGGCTGCAGGGAGGAGGAGGAGGAGGAGGAGGAGGAGGGTGGCGGGAGGCTGTCAGCCCATGGGAGCCCCCCCCTGCAAGCCCCCCCCACCCCTTCCAGCCCCCTACTCAGATGGAGGGCAAATCATTCCTGTAGGCATTCCGGTTATTCTTCTGCAGTGCTGGCCTTCCTCTATTTTTTCCCCCCCGCCATCTGTCTTTCTGTCTTTTTGCCTTTTATATTATGAAGTTATATTGTTTAAATTGTTTTAAATTGTTTGTTGTTTGTTTACATGATTTGTTGTTGTTTTTTTCTGTTCTGTTGTGAACCGCCCGGAGTTCCTTCGGGAAGACGGGCAGTATATAAGCCATAAAATAAATAAATAAATAAATAAATAAATAAATAAATAAATAAATAAATAAA
>JAHTLZ010000038.1:5276481-5292106 GCA_023846285.1 Phrynocephalus versicolor | reverse complement strand
CCCCCCCCCAAACCCTGCCCTCCATCGGCCACTCACCAAGCCTGCGGCTTCTTCTTGACGAGGCTGCCCTGGCGTCGCCACTGAGAGTGGGGGCTGAGGTGGTAGGTGAGCTGCCGGCAGAGTTTCTCCAGGGCCCCCAGGGAGTCCCCCTCCTGCAGAGGGAGGGAGGGAGGGGGCGGGAAGGGGAGGGGAGGGGAGGGTCAGTGGCAGAAGGAGGGAGAGACGGCGGAGGTGAAGGGGGGGAGAAGTGGGGGAGAGGCTATGCTGAAAACCCTTCCCACCCCCAGCCTAACTCTGACCCTAACCCTCAGCATGACACCGCCCCCCCCAAAAAAAATAAGAATGCCAAGCCTGCAATTGCCCCTGCCAGGATGCCAAAGGCAGGAACGCACCCAAGGGGGGAGCCCTTCAGAAGGCATCCTCCCACACCCCCAGAAAACTTAAGGGGGGAGGAGGGGGCTGTCCAGCCTCAGTGGGTCCTGGGGCTACTTCCGCAGCGGGCAAGCAGAACCTGTGTGTGTGTGGGGGGGAACCAGCTCCCCCTACACACACACACACGGGGGGGGGAAGCAGCTGGGACTCAGGCTCTGACCAGAAACACAGCCCTCCCTTCCTCCCCCCCCCCCATCCACACCCAGCTCCCTCTGTCAGGGCCATCGCTCCAGAAGGGAGGGCCGTCGCTGCCTGGTCCTCGCCGAGGCCTTCTGCTCATGCCCAGAAAACACTCTGCTGCCTCATTGCCACAGGGTCCAGAAGGATTCCGTCCCTGGCCCAAGGAAAGGCCAAACACCCCCGGGGGGCTCTGGCTGGACAACCCTAGGGACCTGGCTCCCTGCCATTGGGGTGCTGGGCAGTGCTTCTGCTGCAAAGGAGGCGGGGTGTGTGTGTGTTGTTGTACACCGGGGCGGGTGGGTGGCACTGCACAGCCACACAGGTTGCCCCCACCACCACCACCTCCCAACAGGGGAATCGTCTAATTGCTCTCTCTCCCTGACTGATGGCCAGCACGAATTCTTCCTCAGGCGGAGTGAAATATTCATGGTGACCTATTCCATGCAGGGCCGTGGAGGGGGGGGGGCAGCAGGCAGGCCCCCCCAGGGAGCCACCTTCCTGGAAAAGGCTTCGGAGAGCGTGGAGGCGAACTCTGCACCTCTCTCTGTCATGTATGGGCACACACACACACACACCTGCCCCACCTGCCCGCCCTTTTCCATCCTTGAGGAATTCCCCCGGTGCAGCCACAGAACATGCAACACTTCACACACTTTCGCCTTTGGACAACATTGGGCTGATTTTACTTCTGTGCTACAGTTTGTGCTTTTGTGGCTTGGTTTGGTTTCATATTTGCAAAATGTTGCAAGGGCATTTCCAGCCCACACTCTGAAGAATGTAACAAACTAAGTAGGTCAGTTTCCTCTGCAGAGCCTCCCTAACGAAAACAAAAGGCCACCCCTGCAGAACTTTGTAACAAAAATCCAGCCCTACAGAATGCAGGAGCTCAGCCTGGCCTGGCCTCACCGGGAGGGGGGGGGGCTGCTGCTCTGGGTGGCCTCAGGGCACCCTGTATCTTTTGAGGCAGTGGTAGGGAGTGTTTACATCTTTGGAACAGATTCCAAGGTTTCCAAGACTTTATTAACACATTTATCTTCTGCCCTTCTGTATCCTACAAAACTTTTGCTTCCAATGACTTCAATTGTCTGAAAGTTGTTTCTGCAAAATGATTTAATTGAACCTCAAGCCACTATTTAACCTGCCGCAGGTGAATAGCCAAATCCTCCTTGTTGCAAGGACATCTTCTTAAGGGCCAGAGACCCCCGTGAGCTGAAATGGGCCCGGGGCCCCCACCCTTCCACCGGCTGCTGGCCAGCCCCCTCCTGAAGGCCTTGCATTCAGCAGCAGCCCTGCCAGCTGTCAGCGATGGTCCCTCCCCAAGATCTGGGAGGGCTGTGGGTGAACCCCTCCAAGGGAAGCCCAGCACGGGGGGAACAAAAAAAAAAACCCTTGGGAGCCTCAGAGCTGCCCCCCACCAACAGCAAGCACAGAAGCCTGACAGGCCTTTTCTGTGGCTGATGCCTTTGCCTCTACCAGCCCCAGAGGAGCCCCTTCCTCCTCTTGCCCACACCAGCCCCCTCCCCCCCCCAGGAGGCCCACCGGCAACCCACTCACCGGTCTGGGGCAGTGGATGTATCTGGCGAGGCTGATGATGAGGTCGTGGGTGATGGGGTCCACCAGGTTCCGGAAGCTGGCGTAGCGATAGAGGACGTCATCCAGAGAGGTGGACTCCATCCCGAGGTCCTGCAGGGGAACAAGGAGAAGAGGGTGGCTGGGCAGGTGTGGGGTGGGGTGGGTGGCAGACCAGGGCACGCCAGGCGGCAGGGCAGGGCGGGGCGGGCGGGCACAGCCAGAAGGGGGCAGCCATTCTTTCCAGCAGGGGAGGGGTGGGCCCCAGGAGACAGGATGGCTGGTGGCCATTGGCAACCCCATGAGCTGATTTATCTGGGGTGTGGGGGGGTGAGGGACACCCCCCGCCCCATCTGTGCTCCATGGCACTGGCTCAGGAGGGGAGGGGGCCATGCACAAGACAGCCCGGCAACAATGGGAATGGCTCACCCGCAGGGTCCGCTGGGGGAGGGGGAGGGGGGGCTTCCACAAGGAACTGCAAAACCTGGGACATGACCAGCCCCACCCCACCCCCGGTAGCCCAATGGTGCAAGTGCTACACTTTACTCTGGTCTGATCTGTTTCACCTGCACTTTTTCTCCCTGGGGCTGTTATGGTCCAGGGTTCAGCGGTATGGCTGTGATTTAAAGATGCTTTGAGTCATTATGTGATGGCACCTCCTCACTCTTGTTAAAGGGAACCTCTAGATCTCAAACATAAGGAAGCAGAAGGCAAAAGGGAAGCCAGGGCTCCCAGAATCTCATCGAGGAAGCAGTTGGTCCTACCAAGGGTGTCCTATTAACACTCCCCCCACACACACACAACAGACACAAACCTCCTGCTCCCCCCTTCCTTCCCTTCTCCTGCGGAAGAGATACGACCTTGTTTTCACAACTGGGAAGCCTCCTTTCCCCAACTCAGCTCACCCCCCCCCCCAGCTGGACCCAAGGTCTGGCCATGTCACCTGCGTTGGCCATCCTTGCACCCAGAGCAGGGCAAACTGCCCATCTCCTGGCCCGCTGGTCGGTTTCCTGCAAGAGAACTTGGGGGGGGGGCATGCATGCATGTGGGTCTCCTTCTGATTGCTCTCACAGCTCCTGCTCCTGCTCCTCTCCTAACCCCTCTGCCTTCTCCTCCCCCCACCCCCTCTGGCTTGGTGGGTCGTCACTTCACCTTTTTCCAAAGCCCCCAACAGTCGTGCTAGCTCCAGGAGTGGTGCGATGGGCCCCTGGGTGTCTTTCGAAACATGTCTCAGTAAAACAAGAACACGCCTGCTTGTGGCCCGTAAGGAAGGCAGCCCCTGCCTCCTACGCCAGGCACACGCCAGCAGCCCTGCTTCCCAGAGGAGCCGTCAGCTGGCCCAATGGCAGCCCGGCCAGCCACGGCATCCCTGGCAAGGGCCCGTCTCTGACAGTGCAGCCGGGGAACGCCGGGTGCCTTCCAGGCCCGGAAACCCCATCCACTGAGAGTGGCAGGAAAAAAGGAGGGCAGCAGTTGGGCAGGGGGGTGGCCCGGAGCCTCTGCGGACCCTTCGCTGTCTCCCTGCATTCCTCCAAAGAGGGCAGCAAGGGCAGCCTTCCCCCCCGCCTACCCATGGGTGGTCCTCTCCCCACCCTGAAACACGTGCCATGGACAAAGCCAGGAGAGCAAACCAAGGGCGTCTGTCAGCCAAAGGATGAGCTAATCTCCTCACTCCCCTTCTTCTGCGAATCCTGGCCAACGCCCTTCCTCTCCCTCTCTCCAGATCAGGGGATGAGAAAGAGAGACATATCAAACCTGCCCGGAATGAGTGATTTCCTTTCACAGCAAGGAAGATGCAGGCAGGCAGGCAGGCAGGCAGACAGGCAGACAGACAGACAGACAGACAGACAGACAATCCATGACAGGGAGGTCATGGATCAACCAACCAACGATCCACAGCAGGTGCAGACTCTGAAAGCCCAGGTGTGCCTCAGCAGCAACCTGGGTGGCGGGGGTGGGGGTGGGGGAGGCACGGGAACACTTCCAGGGACGGGAACACTTCCACTGCCACTTCGCTGTGTTTCCCCAAACTGTCCTGCAAGTTTCCAGGGAGAAATCATGGCTGGAGGAGAGGAGATGGCATTGACCTTGGCTCCGACAAATGGAAGAGCAAGGGGGACACAAAGATCACAGCTCCTGTATTTGCAAGTTGCATTGGCCTATGCCTCATTTTTTTTCCTCCCAAAAGTGGCAACCAAGGTGATGAACAAGAGCATCACATTTTGGCCCATTGCAAATGCTGTACAGTCTGGTTTAAAACGTATGGCAGGTTTTAAACTTGCTTTGAATACAAACCTATTTTCTAAAAATAAAAAGAAACCAGGGAGGGTGGCACCCACCAGGAGGGGCCACTTGGCACCCGGGCCAGCTGCTTTCAAGGGTCCTGAGCTGGGAAGGCCACCCCAAGGAAGGCCACGTTCCCAGTTCCACGTGTTAGAGGAGTGGGCATGGGCTTTCCCCCACCCCCAAGGGGCCACGCACAGCTTTCAGCTGCCTTCAATGCAATGTAAGAGCTCCCCACCAGCTGCTGACCAAAGCAAAGCCCTGGGGAGGGGGGGTCTCCGCTGCAGACCCCCTGCTGGAGAGAAGGTCAGGAGAAAGAGGGACAGGGCAGGGAGAAAGCAGCTATGCCTGCAAACAGTAATTCAGGCATGTCCAAAGTCAGGCCCAGGGGCCAAATGCGGCCCATTTTCAAATTCTGAGTGGCCCGCAGCTTCTTATCCCCACTGTCTCAGCCTGTCATGCATCCCCACCAGCTGGCCCTTCCCCATACCGGATGGAGGTGTCAGCTTGCAGTTTTATGGTTTGCCTGCCTTCCCTGCCTCTGTCCACACACACACACACACACACCAGCCACCTGCCCAGCCTACCTGCCCCCAGCTCCATTCCTGCAGTGTCCTCCCTGCCTCCTTGCATGTTATAGAGACTTGTCCAAAGTCCGGCCCGGGAGCCAAATGTGGCTGAATGGTCGCCCTCCCCCCCCCACATTTTCACCTCACCCAATCTGGCCCTCCTTGCAAAAAGTTTGGACACCCCTGCAGCAATTCTTCTCGGTGCCATTTCGGCCTCTCCTTTCTGAGGCAAGGTTGCCCCACGTAATGGCCCCAGACATCCCTTCACTAGGAATGAGAGGCTCTGTTTCTGCAGGCAGCCAGGCTCTGCAGAGTCCACCCCCACCTCCAAATATCCCCCCTCTCTCCTTTGGCAGCTGAGGAGAGCCAAGGAAGAGGAGCACAGGAAGCTGGCAGGGGGCCAAGGATTCCTCTGCGTGTGCTGCCTCCCCACCCCCACCCCCCGCACACACACACACAGCTGAGAGCAAAGCTATACTGCTTCCGGGAGTTTAAAAAGGCCCTTCTCTCCTCTGAGCTGCCTAGATGCCCTAAGCACCTCCGATCTCGCCTGATTTCAGAAGCTAAGCAGGGTCGGCCCTAGTGAGTACTTGGATGGGAGACCACCAGGGAATACCAGGTGCTGTAGGCGCCTGGAGTAGGAACTGGCAAACCACTCCAGTATTCCTGCCAAGAAAACTCCATGGACATGGGGTCACAAAGAGTCAGTCATGACAGTAATGACACAACACAACACACACACACTCCTCTGAGGAGCTGAGGACGAGGCCTTTGCAAGGCAGGGGTCTGGGTGGGTGGGCGGGCAGCGGCCATGAGCCCTGGGTGGCACACAGCCCCCTCCCCTGGCTTAGCAGCTCCTGGACCCAGAGCCCGTTTGGCCTCTGAAGGCCAGCTGAAACCCTGGAGTGTAAAGCCTTTTGGGGTGTTGGATGCCAGGTGGAGGGGAGGCAGATTAAGGATGGAGCTGCTTAACTAAGGGCGCTTTTACAACTTAAATTCGGACCAGAGATCTTGGGGGTTTGCTCCTCTTGCTGTGTTCCCACCCCTCTGTACTCCCTTGCTCCTGTCTGCATGAGGGGAGGGAGAAAAAAAGGGAGAAAAGAATTCAGGCTCACCTCCGCTCTGCCCTCAGGAGCTGCCCCAGGAAGCATTCCAGTCTCTTAAAGGGGCGGGGGACAAAAAAAAAAAACCAAACAGAAAGGAGGAGAGCCCCGCACTCACTGCTTTGCAATCCGCATCAGAAATTTCTCACCTTCGGAGACCAGGTACTTGGAAAATGCGCTGGGACGCGCTTAGGTGGGCGTGGTCATACCTAATTTTTTTAAAATTCCGGAGCTGGTGGGAAAACAGTTTTAAGCTCCGGATCTGGGAGCCCTTTGCCTCGGATTTTAGGGGTCATGTAAAAGCGCCCTAAGACCACCACCACCACCTACAGGAGAAGTCCACTGGGCCTCCCCTTTGGAAGCCAAAGGCTGCCTGCCAGAAGGCTCCCGCGTGTGGCCAGTTCACTGCTGGGCCCCAAGAAAGACCAAAGCGCAGGCACAGAACCTTTGCACCCGGGAAGGTGTGCCCGCATCACCAAGCACACCCAGCAGCTGGTTTTGGAAGCACCCCTTCCTCCTCTTGGAACCCTCTGCAACAAGCCTGCTAAGGGGCACATCACCCACCTGGGCATGAAAGTGTGAGTGTGTGTGTGTGGGGGGGGGGGGTTAAGCAGTTCCAGATTAGCCCAGGGCAGAGAGAGGCAAGGCAATGCCCCCCCCACCGAGGGCCTGGAAAGGAGGGTGGGCAGGAACGATGGAGCAAAAATGGCATCCCCCCCCCCCGCTGCCGCAAATCCTTACAGCCCCTGTGCCTGGCATCAGCTTTCCCCCCAGGCAAGACTGGGGACGTGGGAGGGAGGCTCAGTGCCATGGAATCTACACAAACACAGAGAGAAGGGATTGCTGCCTGGAAGGAAGCTCCTTCACTTGCCAACCTGTGCCTCCCCTCCTCTCCCCCCCTCCCCGCCCCGCCAGCCAGCAGATCCTGTTCCGCTTCCTCCTAGGTGAGAGTCCAAGAGACAGAAACTCACCAGCCTGGCACCCTGCCAGAGCGATTCAGGAAACTCTGCCAAGCAGGACTTTCTACCTTGCGAGTGGCATGGAGAGGCATGAGTTGTGATGTCCCTGGAGGGAAGGCCGTTTGAGCAGCAATAAAAAGCACCCAAGGGCTGCCTTGGCAAAGAGTGGACGCTGCCCACTCGCCCTGCCAGTCCTTCAAGGCCAGAAGGCACATGGACCAATTGGGAGGCGGGGGGGGAGAGGACAACATTCTGCAGGAGCAGCTGGAATTTGCACCGCAGGGTTGCAGGAATCGGAGGGGAAGGAGGGGCTATAAAGAAAGGTGCTTCCACTCCATCCCCTGGACGGCCGTTCGGGTCCTCCTCTACCTAGCCATGCACAAGCAGCCCTGAGCAGAGGTTCAGCAGCCCTCCCCCCCCCAGGTTTGGCTGAGAGAGTTTTGTGCGTGCGCGCACACACACACACACACAGAGTGCAGGACCTCCGCATGCAGGTGACAAAGCAGAAAGCCCGTGACAAGGAGGGAAACTCTCTCTCTCATGCTCGCTCGCTCTCCCAGCAGCTAGCAAGGTGTCCCAGTTGACACCTGCTTCTTGGGAGGAAAGCAATGGCAAACCTAGGTAGCATCCTAAAGAGCAGAGGCATCACTTTGCCAACTAAGGTCAGGATAGTCAAAGCTATGGATTTTCCAGTAGTGATGTATGGAAGTGAGAGCTGGACTATAAAGAAGGCTAATTGCTGCAGAATCGATGCTTTTGAGCTGTGGTGCTGGAGGTGAGTCTTGAGAGTCCCCTGGACTGCAAGGAGATCAAACCTATCCACCCTGAAAGAAATCAACCCTGAATGTTCACTGGAAGGACAGATTTTGAAGCTGAGGCTCCTGTACTTTGGCCACCTCATGAGGAGAGAGGAGTCCTTGGAAAAGTCCCTGGTGTTGGGAAAGATTGAAGGCAAAAGGAAAAGAGGACGGCAGAGAATGAGATGGTTGGACGATGTCATCGATGCCACCAATATGGATTTGACCAAACTCCAGGAGGCAGTGGAAGATAGGAAGGCCTGGCGAGCTCTGGTCCAGGGGGTCACGAAGAGTTGGACATGACTGAACGACTCCACAACAACAACATACTCCCTACACACATTGCGAGACTCTGACACATGTGAGGGGCTGTTCAGCAGACACCAAGTATCCTCGGAAGCCCCAGCGTGTGCGTGGCTTATAAACTCTGGCTTTCTGCAGCCATGGCTTTTTGACTCCCCCTGGGAGAAAGGGGGGGGGGGGTAAGGAAAGCCAGCAGGCCATGAATCATGGCCTATGGCAGTGTGTAATCCCCTCTGGCTGTCCCTCACTCCGGGTAGGCTGACCTGGTTTCTGCCTCTTCCACCCTAAGCTTTATAAAAGTCCCTAAAGAACTAAGGCCAACGCAGCCAGTTAAACCAGTAAACCCTCAGCATGGGAAGCGGCCCATAAATGGATGGGAGACATGGCAGGTCTCACAGGGGGTAGGGGTGGGGGTGGGGGAGGGAGGTCTTGCCTCCAGCTCCCTGGGCTCCGAGGCTCAGTTTGGCTGAGCCACTGGCGAGCTGCGGCTCCTTCAGGGTTTGCACCCACCATGACTTCGGGATCCTTCTCTGAGGCAGAAACAGGAGGGTGATGTTGGCAGCACACAGAATGATGGGCCTGGCAGGAGATACCCAGCCCCATTCCTTTTGGCCCTGAGGACCCCGCCCCCCAACTGATCTTGGTTGCAACTCCCCTTCCCACTAAGGCAGGCATGTCCAAACCTCGGCCCTCCAGATGTTTTGGACTGCAACTCCCACAGTCCTTTGTCATTGGCAGTCTAAGCTTAGAATTCTGGGAGTTGTGGTCCAAAACATCAGGAGGGCCAAAGTTTGGACACGCCTGCACTAAGGTGTTTGTGTGTGTGGGGGGGGGCTTAGCTGCAGCTTGGTTTTTAGCACTGAAGGGGGGAGGTGGTCAGTGCCTGTTCTCGTGGGGGGGGAGGGCACCAACTGAAGGGAGCCCATGCACACTGAGGCCGCTGGGGGGGGGGACGACTGGCTCTCCCGCCAGCCCCCCTCCGACGGGGTTCCCCTTGGGCCACGGATTGCAGCAGAAGGCGTGGCGGGAAGGATACTCAGGGTCACAACCGGCAGCAGGTGGTGGTGGTGGGGGGAAGACTCCCTCCGGGCCTCGATCCGGGGGGGAGGGGGCTGAGGACTTTCATAGGACTTCCTTCGACTTTGCCCCCCCCCCTCCCCTTTGGTCCGCTAGAAGGAAGGGCCGGTGGAGGGGATGGACTTGGGTGTGGCGGGACATCCGCCTCATCCCCATCGCCTTTTTGGCGGGGCTCCGTCTAGACGCGAGGCTCCCACTTGGGGGGCGCGACCCTCCCGGCGGCGGCGGCAGCGGCGGCATCGCACGACCTCAGGGGAGCCCCCCCAGCGCCTGCGAGTGGAAGAGGAGGGGGACCAGGTCCCAGGCCCCGTGGGGAGGGAGGCGACCGGCCCTCCTCCGAGCCGCACCCCGACTCAGACCAGACCCCCCCGTCACACACACACAGACCCCCCCCACTTCCGCAGCCCCCTCCCCTCTCCCCAGGAGGGCTCCCGGCGGCCGCTCACCTGGCGCAGGTGCTTGAGCAGGTCGGTGGCTTCCTCCTGCCTGCCCTCCTTGACCAGCCCGAGCAGCTCCTGGATCAGGCCCACCCGACGGTGGTAGGGAGGGGGCAGCCCGGGCCCTCCTCCTCCGCCGCCGCCCTTGCCGACGCCGCCGAACTTCTCGCCCGAGCGCATCACCAGCGAGGCCAGGAAGTCCCCGCCGCGCTCCCGGGAGGAGGAGGAGGAAGAGGACGAGGAGGAGGAAGGCAGCAGCAGCAGACCCCCCCGACGCCGACCCCGGGGACTGCCGGGGGAACCCGGGCCACCCTTGCTCTGCCGGGCCCCCATCCTGCACCCCCGCCGCCGCCGCGCAACCTCGCCTCGCCTCGCCCGCCGTCAGCAGACCCCCGGCCACCGCCGCCGCCGCGCATCCCTGGCTGGCCCGCCCGCCTGCCTCCTGGGGCTGGGGCGCCACTTCCAGGCAACTGTTGCGCGTCCGGGGCCGGAGGAGGAGGCGCCCCCCGCAGCCCCCCAGAACCACGGCCGCCTGGCCTCCTTCGGCCGCCCGGGCCCTCCTCCTCCTCCTCCCGCGCCCCCGGGCAGGCGCGCCTGGTCCGCTGGGATGCCCGAGGCTGGAGAAGCACCGGCGCGCCCCGTTCCCGTTTTTCGCCGCCGCCGCCCAGGCTCCGCCTCGTGGAGGGGCGGGAGGTTCCTCTTCCTCCTCCTTCTTCTCCGCCGCCGCCCGAGCTGCTTCGAGACACGTCACGCGCGGGCCCCTGAGCACGTGCAGAGTGCCCCTCCGGGACAGCGGAGTCCTTCGCCTCCCTTGCTTTATTTACCAAGCCCAGCGATCGCCAGGGGCGCAGCCCCGAAAGGACACGGGGAGGGGGGAGAGGAAGAGCGTAGCCCCCCCCCCCCCACTTTCGCCGGAGGTCCCCAAATGTTCCACCTGGCCTCTTGGTTTGGAATCCACACACACACACACACACCGTCAAATTCGCCTTTACCGTCATCCTCCTCCCCCACCCTCAAATTAGCCAAACAGGTCGTACAAATGAACCCCCCAATGCGGTCAGCTGTAATTTTAGATGAACCGCAAGGCACAAATGGCTTTTCTTTTCCAAAAGGGACTAAACTGGGAATCCCTGCAGTTGAACAGAGAAGGCACCTGAAGGTGTTGACTCCGGGCCACCTCATTCATGCAGCATCCTCTTTCCAGGCTAAGCATCCTCTCCAGCGCCCCTGAGATCCCGCCAGCCATTCATGAGATCAGAGGAGCAAGCGGGAAGGGAAGGGGTGGGGAAGGTCCTCTCCAGGATGTCTGTGAAGATTCTCAGTCATCCAGGTGAGTTTATCTGGAAGTTGAGTCATGGCTACTGGACTTCTTTTTGAGAGATAGAAACGTTTTGCTGCTCAGACTGATGAAGCTGTTTGGATGAGCAGCAAAACATTTCTACCGTGTTTCCCGAAAATAAGACAGTGTCTTATATTAATTTTTGCTCTCAAAGATGCGCTAGGTGTTATTTTCAGGGGATGTTTATTTTTCCATGAAGAAAATACAGTACACATTTATTGTTATCTTATTATGGGGAGGCCTTATTTTCGGGGGACGCCTTATATTTCAGTGTGGGGCAAAACTGTAAGTAGGTCTTATTTTCAGGGGATGTCTTATTTTCTGGGAAACAGGGTATCTCTCAACAAGAAGTCCAGTAGCCATGACTCAGGTTCCAGAGAGGTCCTCTCCAGTAACAACTCAGTGGCAGGAGGAGGCCTTCAACCCACCCCCTGGCAGCTGCTCTTCAGCCCATGCCCCCTTTTCTCCTTGTCCCCACGGCGCAGGGAAGGAGCAGGGACGGAAGGAGTGCCTGGGCTGAGAAATGTGTGTGTGTGTGTGTGTACATCTGATGGTGGTAATCTCTCCAGGCAGGCCAAAGGAATGCACGCTTCCCCCTTCCCCCAAGCATTGCCCCAAGAGGCAGATGGTAATAAACTTTATTTTGCAAAGCAATATTCACATCGTACAAACACAAATAATTAACTCAGGAGAGAAAATGTCCTTAACAAATCAATTACTGACCACCAGGCCCAGGGGGAGGGGGAGGGAGGGGTGTGTGAGAGGAAAATGCAGCTTGGCCCTACATCTCCTGCAGAGGGGAGGCAGACCATCAGCCTTCAACTCAAGAGGAAGGGCAGATTTCTAACAAGAAAACACACACGGAATCAAAACAGATTCAAGTAAGAGCTCAACTAAAAAAAAGAAGAAGCAGAGACAAGATCAATATGATCCGAACCACTGCCACGACTCCCTTGGCCTCTCCTGCCCAGACCGATTCCCAACCCAGCTGAGACCACCTCCCTCACCACCACCACCACCCTGGCCGGCCCAGCCCCTCCCTCCTTCAAAGGAAGCAGTGAACCGGGGGGGGGGCCACCCCTCAGGGCTAAGCCAGGAGCCTAAAAGAAAAAGGAAACCAAGCGTCCCTCTTTTGGACCCACCGTCTGCGTTTAAAACATCATTCTGTCGGCTTTGCTTTCTGAAAAGCCCTGCACGTTGTCCCATGGGGCCCCCAGAAGAGGCCAGCCCTTGCACAGAGACACCGCCAGAGAGGAGGCGACAAACACACAAGACCCATCGAGAGGTTGCATCATTTGCCCTGCAAATACTGAAACGACAACAACCAAAAAGAAGAGGAAGCCGGTGCAGCCCGTGGGGAGAGGAGAAAAGTAGGGATGGGTGGGTGCCAAGGCAGACAGAGAGAGAGAGAGACAGAGAGAGGAGAGAGATGCAAGAGGGCATGGAAGGGTTGAGGGCAGGTTCCTTAAGGCAACCCACAACATCTTCAAGGCAGCCGTGCGAAAAAAGTATCTTGGGATTCCTACCGTGTCCAGAGGTGGGTGCAAAAAACCCACCTGTCTTGGCTGCCTTCCCATCTCAGCACTACACATGGCACCCTCCTCCCTTCTAGAGGGCACCCTTGGCTGTATCTGCAGAGGCCCCCACCCAAGGGAGAAGTTGCCCCCCCAACTGTCCTTCCTCAGGGGGGTCCAACCCTTGGAAAAGTGGGCCACGGTCGCCGAGATCAGCGCATGATCCTGCAGGCTAGGGCAGGACCGATGGCCGTGGGAGGAATTTCCCACGCCCTCCCCGCTGCTTCACCAGGGAGAAGGCAAACTCCTGGCAGAGGGGAAAGCCAGCCTTGGACCCAACCCCACCCCAGAGACCAAGGATCCATGGACGAGCAAGTATGGACGCAGAGGCAGCATGCAAATCTCCCGACAGCCGCCCCCCACCCACTGTTCTCTACATGCACAAGTTGGTTGTGAGCACACACACACACACACACTGCCTTCGCCCCCACCGCTGGGAAACACTCAGAGCTGGTAGGGCCTCAGCCCCCCCCCCCCGCCCCCGAGACCTGAAATCTTGGGGCACTCCAAAAGGGTGCACATGGAGGTGAGCAGGCCGTGGCGAACTTCGGTGGGAATTAAAACATGAACATCTTGGGTGTTTCTTTTGAACCGGAATGAAATAAGAGCGGCAACCATTCACGAGTAGGCAGGAGGGAGAAGCAGCCACGTGGAGACAGATTCAGTGGCACAGTGGCACAGCTCAGAAGTGGCAGGGGCAGGCCAGGGTGGAGAGATGGGGCTCTTTCTGAGAGAGACCGGCAAGGCCACCGAAACGGTCCTTGGCCACTCCCACCCCACCCCACCCCACCCAGCGTCCCAAAGTCCTCTGGCACTGAGTCCGTCATCACAGTCCAGCGGCACGAAGCAGGGCAAGGATTCCCAGCTGTCCCAGGGGCGTTGCCCTCCCTTGCTCCGTTGGCCATTTCGTTTGTATAAATAACCGTCACAGGCACTTGGAAGGTCTTTGGTTGGCATAACCCAACGTGAGAAAGCGATTCCTAACGAATCAGGGCCCCAGTCCTGATTTCAGCAGGCAGGCCACGGTGGCAGCCTCCGTGCCTCTTCTCACGGGACGGCGGAGAGGGTCACGCTTCTGAGAAAGCAACCTAGGGGGAGAAGAAGCCAAGACGCCCACAGGGTGGGCGGTGTAAGCTCCCGAGGAAAAGGCACACCTTTGCCCCCTGTGCAAGCGGTTAAGGGCCTCAACGAAGCACGTGGCCCCTCAGTCAGGATGCCCGGGACCCCACCACCACCTCCCTCTGCTCTCGGACACAGCCAGCCCTGCTGTCGGGGTACAGAAGGGACCCCGTCCTGCCTGCCCTCCCAGCCCACGCTGAGCTCCTTGAAAGGCAGGCAGGCAGGCAGGAGGTGAAGGTTGGCCAACCCAAGAGATGGGCCTTCACCTCTGGCCCCTACCCCTCCCAGAAAAACAACCACCCAACAAATGGCTGATCGCTCTCCCAACCCCACCCCCACCCCACCCAAGTTCCCAAACCAGTTTTGGTACCCCTGTTGGCACCTACTTTTTCAGGGCAGAACTCAGAGGTGCTTTGCCGCAACTTGGTGGGTCTGCCTTTGATGACGGCATAGCAAAACATGGTGATGACCATCACAAAGAGGAAGTAGCTGGTGTGCATGAGATGCAGATTGATAAGGGAGCGGTCATCCTGCATGGAGAGGGGAGGAGGAGGAGGAGGAGAGGCAACAGGGTGAGCTTGCTGGGGGTGTCTCAGGGCAGGCATGCCCATCAGCGTGGTTTGCCTCCTGACCCCACCCCACCACCCTTTCCCTGGGTTGGAAGCAGGGCCGGCGCTTCCATTAAGGCAAACTAGGCTGTTGCCTAGGGTGCCAAAATGGAGAGAGGGTGCTGGCCAGGATGCCGACCCCCGCCGCTGGCCACCGCCGTCCGTCCCCCCAAAGCCCGCCAGCCACCCGTCGCCGTGCGCTCATCACCGCCTGACACTGCCCGCCCGCCGCCCCCCACCCCCCGCACCCATTGCCGTCCCCCGCCCACTACCACCCTAACCACCCCTGCCCCGCCCCTCGCCTAGGGCACAAAAAAACCTAGCACCGGCCCTGGCTGGAAGTAGGGAATGAAAGAGGCACCGTCTCCCTTCCGCAGGGAAGCCAAGAAGGGATGGCAATTCCTCTCAGTCTCCAATCATTACGTGCGCAACCCACCGAGGGCCTTCGGCCGAGGACTCACGTCTGGAACGATCACGGTCAGCTTGGGATTCAGGGCGTGGTAGACTTTGCCGATGGCTCCCTTGTAACACCAGAAGGGGTTGTAGTCCTGGGAGTATTTGGTGTTGGAGTCCCTGGCCGTGGTGAAGATCTTGTACCAGAAGGTTGCGTTGAGGTAGGTCTCAGGGACGCAGTGGGGCGGCTGCCTGCAAAGCAACACGGTGCTTCCTCTGGGGACCTCTTCCCTGCTGGCTCTCCTTCCTTCCCAAGATGGAGAAGGACAGCCCTAGGCAAGCCCTGGGGGCTTCCAGGTGCACCAGCTTCTCTGAGACCTTCCCAGGTGGGCATCAAACCCACCCACCCTTCTCTCCCCCTCTGGCTTCCAGCATTCTGGAAGGGACTCTACTCATCCTGCTCATAATTTCTTTGAACTGTTGCCTTCTGGCAGAAGATACAGAACAATTAAAACTCGGACCACACGTCTTCTGAACAGTTTTTATCCCAGAGCTATAATTGCACTTAATAATGAACTCAAGGACCACCAGCAGTGAGCACTTGGACAGGATTACCTAGCCTGTTGTGTAGATGCTTGTGTTTTTAGGGGTGGGGGTGGGGGGTGAGTGCTCAGGGATTTTTTTATGTGTGTGTGTTGAAGGGGTTTTTTTAGTGTGTGTGTGAGTGTTTGGAGATTTGTGTGTGTGTGTGTGTGTGTGTGTGTGTGCTGAATCTGGTCTCTGGGTGTCTGAATTTCGTTGTATGTGTATACTGTGTATATACACACAATGACAATAAATTATTATTATTATTATTATTATTATTATTATTATTATTATTATT
>JAHTLZ010000038.1:5259463-5276471 GCA_023846285.1 Phrynocephalus versicolor | reverse complement strand
AACTGGCTGGCCCCTCGTGTCTCCCATCCAAAGGCCGCCTGGCCTTTTCCATGCATAATTTCCCCCCCCTCCACCCCCAATCCAGATATTACCCAGCAGACACCTCCCTCGGTCCCCTCCTAAGGGCCAGACTAGACGCCCGTTTGCCAAAAAAGGAGCCATCAGCAGTGAGTCGGCAGGCCCGGAGGAAGCCAGAATGGTTTTTCTATCCGGCAGGGAGCCTCTTCTTGCCCCCACAACCTCCTACCAGCACGGCCTCCCCTGCATTTGTGTCTCCGGACAGACCCGAGCCCATTAACCCAGAGCCAGCCAGCCCAAATGAGACACCCCACCCGGGGCGGGGGGGGGGGAAGGGGAGGAGGAATCGGAGGAAGGCCACTGGCTCCCCCAGAAGGAGGCAGCACAGCCCGAGACGCTTACACCGTGACGGGGAAAACCGAGGCGGCCGCCGTCACCGTCATGCAGGTGGTGAAGACCACTTGGTCGCAGTGGCCGTGCAGGACACAGTCGTCTGAATTCCAGGCCACCGGCAGAGTGAAGGTGATGTTGATCTCCTCGTGGGCTTCCCTGCCTTTGGAGCGGAGACAGAAAAGCACTGGAGGCTGGTGGCGGGGTGGGTGGGAGCATCCCTCGGGCCAAAGAGGGAGAGCGGACCCATTCAAGGAAGGGAAGCAGGGAATAGCAGGGGGCACAGAGCCTCCAAGAGACCCCCCCCCCACCGAGGGGCCTTCTTCTTCACCAAGGTATGGGTGGAAAGAGGCTGGCCGTCAAAGCAAGCTTTCCCTTGAAACTACTAGGGTGCTTTCTCTGGACAACAAACATTGTTAGCCAGATCTGGAGGGACCCCTGCTGGCTTTACTCTCGGCTGACTTGCTGAGACAGCGCTGGTGACCTAGGAGCCCCCCCCCCACTTCCTCGGGCCTCAGCATCCTTGGGTCTTTGCAAGGAGAAAGGCGGGACGTAAATATTTCAAATAAGAAAGAGATTAAAAACCTGGAGGAAGGAAGCCAGCCCTACCTGAGAGGCCAATCTGGTGTCCCAAAATGGTAGAGCACAAGTGAGTGACGTTCCGGGAGTATCCACCAAAAGGCCGGAGAGGGTCTAGCGTCAGCGTGATAGCCACGGAGGTGTTGACCGGGCCGGAGTCCTCCAGCGCCTGAGGGGACGGAGTGGACGGCCGGGCTTGGCTGCTGGTCAGGGCGCTCTCTGGAGTCGTCGTGTCATTGAGGAGATGCTTCAAGGTCTCGTTCTCCGAAATACAGAAGTCCAAATCGTTAAACCGCAGGAGAAAAGTGTTCCAGTCCTGAGAAGAAAGTAGCTTTTCAGTGCGCCTTTTGGCCCAAGGGGTCGCCTCAGAGCCAGGAGTGCTTGGGAGACCCAGCCGAAGTGCAGCCCATAAGTTCATCCCCACCCAGTTGCTGAAGCCCAGACAAAACCCTCTGTTTCAGAAGCAAAGAAGAATGTCCGGAGGGTGGGGGGGCCAAATCGGACAGCACCGTGAAAGAGAAGCAGGCGCAACCAGCCCCGGAAGGCAAGGCACCCGGGGTGCAGGGGGGTGTTCTACGGCAGGGGTGGGCCCGCCTGCCTGGTTGCCCCTTTCCATCCCAGCCAGGCAAAACCCGATGCCAACAGACACACCCAGAAGGCCAACCATCAGGATCTTCTAACCAGAAGGCCCGCGCCTGCCTAGGTCGGCCAACAGCCCCCTCCTGGTGCCACCCACACCCTCAAAGGGAGTACCTCCCCCCAACGGGCTTGGGCAGCCGGATCTCAGGGAGGGCCTTCCGCTCCCAGGTTCAAACACTACCTCGGCCATTTCAGGGGACTTGATCTCCTTGATCTTGAAGAAGTAGCCCAAGGTGAGGAAGGCAATGGCCATCGCACTGACGCTGATCATGAACACCACCAGGGGCGGGCGGCTGCTGATGTACACCTTGAGGTTCTCCAGAGGGTGGATGTTCAACATTATTCTGAGCGAGCCCACCTATAAAACAGCAAAAGTGTTCTGCTTATATTATACCTCCCCAGAGCACTTAAAGCACTCTCTGGGCGGTTTACCATTTATTTATGCAGGTGCACCAGCAAGCTGGGTACTCATTTTACCCACTTCAGAAGATGGAAGTCTGAGTCAGCCTTGAACCAGCTAAGTGGGATTGGTCAGGAGCAGTTTGGCTGCAGCACAGCCGTTTAAACTCTGTGCCATGAGCCGTACAGTCAAGTGAGCACCACATCCCAACTGTCTTATTCTCCATGACTCCAGGCAGAACTATGAAGGGATTACAGATGCAAAGCCCTCCACCTGCAAAATGCCTCCATCTCGGGGGGTATCCAGAGAAACCAGGCCTGTGATTAGACCATCAGAAAGCTGCTGAAAAGAAAACCCTCTTCCAGCGGACAGAGAAACTTTAGGAGCCCATTCAACAGAGCGGAGCAGCTATTCAAGTACAACGGAAGAGCACTGAAGTCAAACGGGTCAACGGAGGAGACTCACAGCTTCTGGGATGTTTCCTGCTTTCCAACCCATGCTCGGTTTACCCATAATATGCCAGAAATTACCACCTAATTACCCTCTCCCAGTTGGGAAATCAACCCATGGCTTCCAAACTGCCATTTCTCAGCCGAAGTATTCTAGCTTTGAGAACTTAAAGACTCTTAAATGGCAAAGAATGCAAAACAGCGATGTCACAAGGTGAGACAAAAATAAGCTCTCAGCCTCCCGGCTCTTCTCCAGACAGTCCAGCGGCACTAATATGTATCTGAAAAGGCCACCAAGTGAGGGCACTGCCACCTTCCTTAAAAATAAACACCTCTATTTTGAAGGCAGCACGATGAGTAAGGTTGTAAGACGCAGGTTTAAGAGTTCTCCTTGAGGCAGAAGTGGCCGGCCCCTCTTGGCACACACCGACACCCCCCAACCTCGCAAGTGCAGCTCCCTGCCTGTGGCCACTTCAGTTCCCGCCTGTGGCTTCCAGCCGGAGGACAGACGGTTCCTCTGAAGGTGGCCAGGCACCACCTGACCCTTCCTTCCCCTTGGGAAACCCAGCAGAAGGGGACCCACCCTGAGTCAATTGTTACCCAAGAGCAAACAGCCATGTGGAAATCTAAGCCTGGCACCGGCAGGAAAGGTCAGCTTCACATATCCTCATGTGGCTGCCACAGGAGGTGGTGATGGCATCTGGCCTGGATGCCTTCCAAAGGGGATTGGACAGATTGCTGGAGGAAAAGTCCATTCTCAGGTGACAAACCATGATGGAGATGTGTCATCTCCAGGCTTAAAACCGGGGTCCTTCAAGAGCCAGATGCAGGGGAGCGGTATCAGGAGACAGAGATCTAGTCTCATGCTCTCCCAAACGCATCTGGTGGAGTCACTGTGTGAGACACAGGAAGCTGGACTAGATGGGCTTTTGGCCTGATCCAGAATCATAGCTCTTCTTATTTTCTTATGTTCTCATGCCTGTGAAGCACCAAGGGGAAGCCCGGGAGACCAGCCACCTCCTCTGGGAGCAAGACTGCTTCACTCCAGTCAACTCCGGGGGGGGGGGGGGTTCTCCTAAAAAGCTCCAGAGGAGGAGTTGGAGATGCCCAGAGGAGTCTGGAGGAGGAGTTGGGGGAGGATAAAGGACGGGACGGGTAAGGGGGGCTTCCCAGAAGGGCCACCAAGAGGCGCCTCCTCTCTTCCCGGGGAGCCCCTTGCGCTTGAGGGGAGGAAGGAACCACAGGGAGGGGAGGAAGGAACCACCCGCCCGCTCCCTCCCCCGGGGCCCCATCGCCCAGGAGGCCCGCTTTGGAGACACACCCCACCCCACCCCTCTCCCAGGACCCTCAGCCCTCCGTGGTTGGGGCGGGGGGCTGGTTTGGTTGCTTCTTGCCGCCCGCATCCGGCCCTGGGCCGTCTCCGGGGGTGGGGGGGGGCTCCTCTCGCATGCTCACCCAGCCACCCACCCAGGCAGACAGGGGAGCCCTTTCGCCCCTCTCGGAGCATCCCCCACCCCCCACCCCTCGGGGGCCAAAGCCAGCCCGGAAGGAGACCCTCCTCCGTCCTCCTCGCCCTGCAGCCGGGCGGGGGGGGGGGACGGGGAAGAGGGGACCCTCCTCTCCCGACGGAGAAGGGCGGCCGGGGGGAAGAAGGCGGATCCCCATCTCCCACCTGGCTTACCGGTGTGTGTGTGTCGGGGGGGGGGAGATGAGAGGGAGGGGGGCTTGTTCCGCCGGGCACGACCCAGACGAAGGGAAGAAAAGAGGCGCCGCGGAGAGGCCGACCCGCCCCCTCCCCGCGGAGAGCCCCTGCCCGCCCCGCCAGGAGAGAGCGAGAGCGAGAGAAGGGCGGGGGGGGGGTTTCTGGGCTCTCGGGGGGGGGGGCGTCGTCCTCCTCGTGGGGGGGGAGGTGCCTCGAGGAGGGCAGGCAGCGGCGGAGGGTGGGCCGCCCTCTGCACGCGCCCCGGAGCCCCCTCTTTCTTACCCGCAGCGGCGGCGGCGGGCTCAGGGCTGGGGATGCCGCATCCCTCCTCCTCCTCCTCCTCCTCCCGCCGCGGCTTCCTCCTTCCTTCCTTCCTTCCTTCCTTCCTTCTTTCCGGGGGCGGGGCCGGAAGGGTCGCGCCCTCCGCTCCGGCCAACCAAAGGGAAGCGACGGCGGCCGCGGAGGGGAAAACGGCGCCCGAGAACCCGGAAGTGACGTCGCCCGGAACCCGGAAGCGCCGCTCTACGCCGCGGGGGAGCGGGCGGAGCTTCTGGGCAGCCCTCCTTCCGGTTGGCGCCAAGGGAAGCCCCTTCCTCTTCCTCCTCCTCCCCGGTTCCAGCCGCCCCTTCCTTGGGCCAAGTCCTCGGGGACCGGGGTCGGGTCTCCCTCTCGGCCCCTCTGCCGGGCGGTGGATGGGGTGGGGGTGGGGAACTTCCTGGAGCCCCCTCCCCCGTCCCCTCCCTGGTCCCTGGACGCTCAGCGGGCCAAGCCCTTCCTCCCTCCCTCCTCCCAGGGAAGGGCTAGGGGGGAGGCTGTGAAGGGATGGCTCCTGCGTGCGTGTGTGTGTGTGTTTGTTTTTAGTTTGTAAACCAGGCATGTCCAAACTTCAGCCCTCCAGATATGTTGGACCACAACTCCCACCGTCCTTTGCCATTGGCCATCTAAGCTTAGAATTCTGGGAGTTGTGGTCCAAAACATCAGGAGGGCCAAAGTTTGGACACACCTGCCCTACACATTGCGAGACTCTGACACATGTGAGGGGCTGTTCAGCAGACACCAAGTATCCTCAGAAGCCCCGATGGGAGGGCCGAAATTTGGACATGCCTGATGTAAACCAACAAACAGGCATCCTCTCCAGGTGGCGGCTGCCCTCGCCTTTTTCATCCCTGCCTGAGGCCTGGGAACGGGGGTGGGGTTCCTCCCGAGATGCCAAGGGGGCTCATCCGTGGAAGCCAGGCCGGCCTCAGCTGGATCGCTGCCTGAGGAAAGGAGCCGGCCACCCAGGCGGCTCCACCCAGTCAAGCTTCATGCCCAGCGAAGGAATCGGGACACCGTGTACGGCTGCTTGTGCCCAGCCTAGTAGAAAGCAAGTTTTCTCCTTGAGAGAAGAGGAGAAAAATCCCTGTTTTCCAGGGAATAACAAAAAGACGGGACTCCAGGAAAACTGCCAGACCAGGTGCTGCTTGCATTTGTGGGGCAGACCGATTTCTGGCAGATATCTTGCAAGGGGAACACGGCTTGCAACATGTTTAATCAGCCAGACTGTGAAAAGCACCATAACTCCCTGCCATCAGAATGAGAAAAGGGCAACACCCGAAGAGACACCTATCTCTGCCTCCTCCCAAGAAAGTTGGCAGAATAAAGACAAGATCAGTAGGAATGTGTAACAGGCAGAAGCACGCTTCCTGTGATGAGGCCAAAATGGTCCACCTCAGTCCCACCGCATGCTCTGATCCAAGCAGCCATTTAGCCCTACACCCTCACAGATGAACAGCACATTTTTCTCATAGATATATATATATAATTTGAACTGCACATACGAAACCACCATGATAGCTTTCACTGTAGCCAACAGCCAAAAAAAGAGTCACAAATATATATATATATATATAAAACTAGTATTTCCACTGCTGTTTTCGTAAAATGTTACACAGATGGAAACACTTTTAAAGTCAATTCCAATAGTGAACAAACAAAAAAAAGCACCTGTCAGGAACATCCAACTGTTCAGTCTCCATATTAGACAAGAAAATATCCCAAAACCGTGAACAGCCAGTTGAGAGAGTTGATGAACCAGAGTCACTGACACCAATGGCAGAGACGGGCGTGGGAGCAGCTCCTGTATGGAGCAGGCTGGGTTGGCCCCAAAGAAACCATCCTGGCTGGCAACAGAAAGAAGAACAAGGGAGAGAGAAGACCTGGGCGCCAAGGAAAGTTTCGTAACCTTTCAAGGAGCAGCTGGAGACTCGTTTCCATTATTAAAATAAAAACAAGATGTGAAAAAACCTAAGAACAGAGAAGTTTTCTACAGAATTCCCAACTGCTTTCTATGAGGACACAGACACGCGGAGAAACACTTCTTGCTGCCCAGGTGGCCTATGCCGCCACACCATCCTCTTTGCTGGATCAGATCTTTGGCAGAGTGAGGCCCTGGCCAGAAACGCCTCCTGGGACTGACGGGCAAGCCACGCAAAGGCAGCCCCTGCAGGAGGGCCGTCATGACTCTGTGTCCGACTCTGAGCTACTCTCGCGGCTGATTTCAATCTGAAGGGAAGGCAGGTTGTCCAGGCGGCTTTTCTTCTGGCGGGACTGCTCCTTCTCCTTGATCAGGGCCCCCCAGGCCCGCTGCAGCTCCGAGTCCTCTTCTTCGGCGGTTGCGGCTGGCTTCTCGGCTCGCTCAAGAGGCTTTTCCGATGTCTTGGAGGCAGATCCCAGGCGTGTCCATAAATTCGCTGGAAGACCACATTTACAAAAAGGAGGCTCGAGGGTGGCTCTTTCAAACCCTCTCGCCAAGTGTCAATGGCATTTTACCCCTGTCTTTGGCCAAATGGGCTCTCACAGCAATGGTCAGTTGCCTCCGTTGCAGGAGGCGATGGTGCTGTTGGCAGGGTGAGACCCGACAGGAAAGCCACTTTCAGGGAGGGAGGGAGGGTCCAGAGGCTCAGAAAGGGAGAGTAGATATATCTTTCTTTACCTGCAAGTGGGCAGCGTCCTGGGTGGGAATCAGGTTTGGAGGCTTGGAAATACAGTCACACACACACACACCCGCCATTTCGCGGTTCAGGTACTGCGGTCCCGCTATATCGTGAGATCGCAGTACCTGCACCTCGGAGCCACGTGGAGCGGCGGAGGGGAGCGATCGGGTCACTCCCCGCTGCCCCCCCGGGCCCCTCCGAAAGGCCTCGGAGCCACGTGGAGCGGCTGAGGGGAGCGATCGGGTCGCTCCCCGCTGCCCCCCCCGAGAAGTCTCAGGCAGGGTGGGCGGCGGCAGGAGGTCAGATCCCGCAACACTGCCTGTGCGCACCACACCAAGATTTCTCAGACAGGCGCGCAATCGCCCCCCACCCGCTTCCGCATATTGCGGATTTTCATGCATCGCGGGTGGGGTGGGTCCCTAACCCCCGCGATCGGCAGGGGATTACTGTAACCTCTTCATTACAGGCCACGAAGCTACCCTCTCATTGCCAAGGAGAAGAGAAGGGGGCTGCCTAGTGGCCAGAGCCACGGGGCCACCCAAGAGGCAGAAATCCTGCTTGCCAATCTTCAGCCGGACATGCTTTTCCTTGCGAGGCTTCCTCAAAGGAGGGCCAGCTGCCATCAGCGGCTACCCACCTACCCTCCTCCTCCTCCTCCTCTTCCTCCCCCACTTTGACGTGAACAAGAGGTCAGCCGGGTTCAGCGTTCTGACGCCTTAGGCTGGGACTTTGGAAACCCGGGTTGAAATGGACACTTGCCCACAGAACTCCTGGGTCAAAGCTTGGGTCAGCCACAGGCGCTGTGAGAATAGAGGACCATCCCTCCCCCCCCCCCCCCCGCCGTTGCCTTGGAGCTTAATGGAGTCCAGGGCAAGGGCAATAAATGACAGGGTAAAAACCAATGCAGAATGGAGGGATCCACCCCCAGTCCCCCCGGTCCCACCCCCCGGCCTTCAGCAGAAGCATTTCTCCTCCTGACAAGGGAGGCCCAGGTGGGCTCTGCAGAGGACTCGGTACTGACCAGATTTCTTCTCGCGGGTGTCCGAGTAGAGGCCTTTCCCCTCTTGCTTGGGAACGCCAAGGCGGCTGTGCACGTCTGAGACGGGGGGTTCGCGGTGCGATGCCGAGGTGCTGCTGGGCTGGGGGGCCTCTGGCGAGTGGGGCCTCTTGCCGAGCCTCTGCCGGACATCTGGAAGCAACACCCACACGGTTGTGCCTGAGCTCAGCGCCCCGTGCTCCAAACGGGCAGCAGGAAGACCCATCAGGCTTGCCCAGCGGTAGCCAGATCAAAAAACCCCGCAGCCAGGCTGGGGCCAAGAGGGCCAGCCACAGAGAGCGCCGTGCAGCCAAGCAGCCGACGCCATCTTCGTGCCTGAATGCTCGGTCTCTCGAGGGTGCCCTGGACGCAGGCGCATGGGCACCGGCTGGTGTCGGCTGTGGTTCCCGCTGGGCCAGCACAGAGGGCCCTCCCTCAAGCCTAGCGTTTGGTTTCAGGGGCCACAAAAGGCCCCAGTGTCCCTGCAGGGCCATTCTGGACCGACACGCAAGGGAAGCCACGGAGAGCAAAAATACAACCCCACCCACCGTCTGCTAAGGCACCCCCCCCCCGTCTGTGGTGCCATGTGCCATGGCCTTCCCCTTGGCCAGGCATGTCCAAACTTCGGCCCTCCAGATGTTTTAGAACACAACTCCCACAGCCCTTTGCTATTGGAAATACAGACTTGGAATTCTGGGAGTTTGTGGTCCAAAACATCTGGAGTTTGGACAAGCCTGCCCTTGGCCCTCTTCTGGATGAGAGCCCTGCCTCTGACCTCGGCTTCCACAGAGCACCCCACGGGCTTCGCGCTGCCTGGCTGGGCCTGCGATCCTGACCAACTCGACCCCTTTCTCTCCCCCCCCACCTCCCGCACCCCACCTACCTGATTTCCCGCTGCTCTGCTGCAGCTGCTGCGTCTGGGCAGGGCCGGCCTGGCGCTTCTCCTCCAGGAGGATCCGGACATCGGAGATCTTCTCGGAAGGCCCTTTGTTCCCAATGCGGGTTTTGATGTGACTGGAGGCGACGCTATCGGCCCTCATGGAATTCCTGTGTTGTATATTTGTTTTGAAAACAGTTAGCAACGACCAATAGGAGAGGGAGCTTCCACTGGCCCCGGGAGAAAGAAACTCAAACAAGGAATGTCCCTGCCCTCGGGGTGGGAACCCCTCTCTCCTGGTGTCCCACCCTCAGTGCTTCCCAAGCTTCCTCCCCCACCACCACCCCAAAAGAGAGAACTACCGGCCTGGAGTGGGGAAAAGGCCATGATACATAGCAGGGACTCCAGAGTCCCAAAGCGCAAGGCAAGGGATCTGCAAAAGGCACACACACACACACACACACACAAACACACACACACACATACACACACCGATGCTGGAAACAGCTCCAGCAGGAAGGTGGGGTCGGCCCCCTCCCTTGCTGTGCTGAGGAGCCAGGAGCCCCCCCCCCGGGAGAGGGGTCCGTGCACGTGTGCCTCACCGGATGCTCTTGAGCCGAGACTCCACCTCGTCGGCGTACATGGTCATCTTCATGCTCTTCTTCGGGGAGGGGGTGGAGATCATCTTCAGCTCCAGGTCGTAGTCCATTTCGTCCGAGTCGGACTCGCTGGCGCTGGACCGGCGGGAGGCGCTCCGCTCCCGAGACTGCTTGAAGGCCTGCAGCTCGTCCCGGTACTCCACCACCACGCGGTCATCCTCATCCATGTCCTGGTCGTCGTCGTCTTCCTCCTCCTCCTCCTCCTCCTCTTCCTCCTTGATGGGTTCCTCCGGGACGTGGACCAGGCCTGTGGGCCAAAAAAAGAGAATCAAGCGCTTGGGGGAAGGAGGGGGAGGGAAAGAGCAGCGACCAGCGGTCACCCTGGAGGGATCGAACGCACGGGGCACCGTCCAAAATCCGCTCCCCAAGGGACACGGGGGTGGCGCCTAAAAGCCCCAAAAGGCAACCAGAGCGAGGCGAAACCCCAGCGAGCCAAGGCCCCTGGCTCCCTTCCCCGGCACGACGGCTTCTGTCCAACCAGCCTCCTCCCCCAAGTGGGGCTTACCTGAGTGGCGATGTTTGTAAGGTGGCGTCAGGCCCACATCGTCCCCAATTAGCGTTCTCTTCTTAACCACATCACGTTGCAGTCGACGGGAATGGTACCTCCGTTTCCTGGAAGGCCCCAAGATGGAAGGGCAGGAAGAAAAAAAAACAACTCACCCTTGTCACGGGCGCCCCTTCAGAGGGAGTCTGGGTCACCCGCTGGGTGGAGTCAAGAGGGAAGGATGATGGTCCCCACCACCATTGCCAGCAAAGTGGCCCCTGAAGTTTCAGGCTATGCAGTTCCAACTGAGAAACACTTGCCTCTACCCTTCCCCCCAAGACCTCTCCTGGATTTCTCTCCTGTTTCCCAGAGATACAGCACCCTTCCTTCTGCTGGCTCCGAAGGCCCCACCCAGGTGGTCAGGGGAGACCCTCCCCCTTCTTAGGTGGCCTCTCCCCTTCCGTCCTGCCACAAAGGACTACAGAGCAGTGGCCCTGGGGGATGGGGCCGAGGGCCCTCCTGCTCCCCACAGGACCTGGACTAGGTAGCAAGAGGCAGCCGGGGTGTATGTGTGTGTCTCCCAAGTCCCCCTTGGCCGGCTGGGGCCCAACTGGAGTGGAAAGGCGGCCAAGACATCAGACCCGCCCACGCTTCCTTCCCTGCTTACCAGGAGCTGCTCAAGATGCCTTTCATGCCGCCGTAGTTGGGGTTCCCGTATTTCATGTAATACTGGCTCCTCCTAGCAGCCCCGAGCTCCTTTTTGTCATCTGTAAGAGAAAGGCCATAGCTGCCTAGATGCCCTAAGCACAGCTGATCTCTCCTGATTTCGGAAGCTAAGCAGGGTCGGCCTGGGTTACTACTTGGATGGGAGACCCCCAGGAAATACCAGGTGCTGTAGGCGCCTGGAGTAGGAACTGGCAAACCACTCCAGGATTCCTGCCAAGAAAACTCCATGGACCGTGGGGTCACGAAGAGTCAGTCACGACTGTAACGACACAACACACACACACACAAGAGAAAAGCCAGCACTCAAGGCCTGGAGGCACCTGGTTTGCTCCCGGGGGCTCATCCCCCCCCCCACCTCACAGCAACCCCAGCCATCACGAACGCCTCCCCCCGCCCCACAAACTGTCCAGAATTGAGGGAAAGATTGCCAATGCCACAGCAACCCAGGCAGGAAAAAGATGGGCCACAGGGAGGGGGCTGCTGCTGTGCCCCGAGGGGCCTCTGCATTCATGCCAGCCCAAAGCGACTGGTCTCCACCTGGGCTCCTTTCCCCATCCAAAAGCACTTAAGGAAGTAGGATCGTGGGGCGAAAGGCAGGCAGGCAGAGAACCTGTTCCAACATGAAGGGAGGCTTCCAAGGAATCAACACTCTTCACGGCCGGCTCCCCACCTGGGCTGCAAGGAGGGGCCCCGACCCTCTTCAAGGGGATGCCGCCCTGCTCCACATGCCCTCCGAGAACTCCGTAACAACGCCCAGGCACCTTTGGCTCAGCGGAGGGGACCCTAGCCCTCTGCCACCCGGCCGGCCACGCAGGAAAAAGTCAACTGGGTCTCCTGGCCCTTTGGCCCCAGTGGCTCCTCAATTGTTCTGACCAGAGCTGTGGAGTCGGTAGATAAATATTCCAACTCTGACTCCGACTCCTAAGTTTTTTTTGTACTTCCGACTCCGACATTGACTCCCTGACTCCGACTCCTCTGTATTAATATGCGAATGTATTTTATACATTTTTATACAGCAGTTTTTCCAATGGTTTACAGCTTCAGTCTTGAACTATTGACCCTCCATTCCCTTCACTTATACAAGTGTCTCTAGTCCTGCAAAAAACATATTTACTTAATCCCTTATCAGTGAGAGGCTAGGTTACCCATGGGCGCTGCGTAACAGCAGAAGACAACACTATGGAAAGTATAAGTACTGCCGCTCCTAATTGTGCGTTGCGTGCCATATAGTGAAGCACATGAAAAGCATCCTTCTTCACGGTCACCTAACATGTTCGTTTTGCGGTTACGTGAGGCACTGCATGCATTGGTCTTTATTCTTACAGCAGAGAAGTCATTAATTATAACCTTTTGTGAATTGGGACATTTAAACTTCCTTTTTAAAAAAATTCCAATCTAAATTTAGTAGGAGTCAGAGTCGGTGCATTGTTTGCCGACTCCGACTCCAGGTACCCAAAATTTCCTCCGACTCCGACTCCACTCCGACTCCACAGCCCTGGTTCTGACGGACTAAAACCCCCGACTAGAGCCCCGTGGCACTAGCTGGGCTGGCCAGGATTTCTGGGAGTTGCCACCCAAGTGCGCCTGGGCTACCCGGAGCCTCCTTCGCCCTGCAGGGCCAGGCCGTTTACCTCGGGTGGCAAAGCGCATGAAGAGCCTGTTGCCTTTGGCCAACTTGCTCGCCGGGCGCAGGTCATTCCGGAGGAGGGAGTCTTCCTCCGCCTGGGAGAGCGTGTCCAGCTGTGGAGAGAACAGCGGCCTGACAGGACCCGCCCCGGAAAGAGCCCCGCTGGGAAGGGGTCACCGTTGGTCCCAGCTGGGTTGGGAGAAAGAGTGGAAGGGGGCCACTTCACCCCAGGCCGGACCACGAGAGAAGACCTGCCCTTGGGGTGATGGCCTTGGGGGAGAGGCGAGGGATGCAGGAGGCCCACCCGGGTCTGACCTGGCCTCAGGTCTTCCGAGCTCCCTGCCTGGGAAGGACCATGATGTCCTTCCTCACTCCCATGAGAGCAGCAAGGGCTCCGCTCCGATTTCCTGTCTACTCTGTGAAGCGCTGCAGAAATCGGAAGCCTGCCTATGCCCCACCTGCCTCCCCAGCAGCTCCTGCCAACAGCCCCAACAGCCCCGCTGACCTCGGTGTCACTCGGGTGGTCATCCTCCACCTCACCCTCCTCTGCCTCGTCCTCAGAGCTCTCCTCCTGTTTCTCTGCAAAAGAGTACAAAGAGGTCAATTGCGTTGGGCGTGGGTGGCATGATTCACCCCCTGGTTCTCTCCCCCAGAACCGCTGAGACCCAGAGTTTCATGCGTCAGCCCAGCCCAGGAGTGGAGGCGGTGGCCTCAAAGGTAGTTTTCACAGCAGCCCAGGGAGTCTCTCGTCTCCCAGCATGGGGCCCAGTCGGACTGGGAAAGCCGAAGGGGAGGAAGACCGACAGAGTGTGGGGCCAGCTCTTCTGGGGAGAGGTTTGGCTTCACAGAGGCAGAGTTGGCGGTGGTGGGGGGGCACAGGCACAGCCGACCAGCCAGCAGAAAGACCTGTGCCCGGGAGACCTTGCCTTCCTTCGCCTGCCTCTGCAACAGGGACGCAGCCAGCGATATCCAGGTGCCATGGCCACCCCTCCCCTCTGCCACCCCCACCCCCCAAGCCCCCGGCCCTGCAGTGGGCTGAATCGGTCAGAGCCTCCATTTGGCCTCCTTTGCAGGAAGCGCCTGCAGGGCAAACAGGTGTGTGTGTGTGTGTCTGTGTGCTACTTCCCCTCCCTCTCCCTCTGAAGCATCCACAGTCTAGTACGTGTGTGTGTGTGTGTGTGCGCGCGCGCTACTTCCCCTCCCTCTCCCTCTGAAGCATCCAAAGTCTAGTACGTGTGTGTGTGTGTGTGTGTGTGTGTGCTACTTCCCCTCCCTCTCCCTCTGAAGCATCCAAAGTCTAGTACGTGTGTGTGTGTGTGTGTGTGTGTGTGTGTGCGCTACTTCCCCTCCCTCTCCCTCTGAAGCATCCAAAGTCTAGTACGTGTGTGTGTGTGTGTGTGTGTGTGTGTGCTACTTCCCCTCCCTCTCCCTCTGAAGCATCATCTATGGTCTAGTACCCGCAGCTGTGCTGCCGGGACCTGGCCACAAGCGGCCCGAGTGCCCCAGAGGGCAGGAAAGCCCTGCCGCCTCTGCCACTGCTACCTTTTTTGTTTGATTCGGCCTCTTTCTTGATGCCCTCTTGCGATTTCAGCTTGTCCTGCGGCGGCATGGCACTCATGTTGAGGAGCGCCCGAGTGGCCGTGACTTCGTCAAGCCAGACTACGTTGCCTAAAAGGCAACAAAGCAGGAGGTTGGCGGCGGCTGGGAGACCCCCAAGGAAGGACACCATCACCACCACCACCCCGGCGAGGCCTCGGCCTTCCCTTCAGGGCCAGGACGGAGCCCCAGGAGAAAGCTGGGCCTCCCTCGCCCTGAGTCACCAAGGCCACAAGCAAGTATTCCCCAACCCCTTTCACGGATGCTGGGCTCAACCAAGAAGGAAGGCAGCAGCAGGCCCGCCCAGGCACAACCACCAGCCGCACCAACGCATGCCACGCCACGCCACGGTTTCCCCGGCCCCGGGCACTACTTACACGAGGTGTCATCCAGCCACTCAATGTGGGCAGGGGGATACTCCTTGAAATAAGCAAAAATGTCTTGGGTGCTCATCTCATCGACTCCGTAAACATAGATGGTGTCAAGCCGCAGTTTTGGGATGGCTGCAAATTTATGATGTTTGGTTTAGGTTTTGGCTGCAGGCTGGAGTCAGACACAGATCACCAAAGGAGGAGGGAGTAAACAAACATCATCTCCAGCAACAGAAAAAAGACCGCAGGCTCCCTTTGTCTTTAGGTGAACGCCCACGAGATGGAAGAGTTAGGAAAACTCAAGATATGCCACTGCCACTGACCGGCAGCAACATTCGACAACTCTGGACCCGCAGGCACTTAATCTGGTGTTTTGTATATTTACTCTGGTGCTCATAGACCACTCAGATTAGCGTGCAGCACTATTCCGTGCAATCATCCACATTTGACTTGAACTCAAGTATCCGTAAGAATAAAAAGGAGCCACAGTCTTAAGCATAACAAATATATGCAGTTGCTAAGCTGCAGGTAAACCACCTGATTCAAGGAAGAATAAATTCATTTGCTAAGAGAAGAGGCTACATAAAGGTTTCTGAAACATCTCTGTTTTGCTCTTGAACTCTTAAGCTCTTCTTCCCATAAGGAACATTTTCTATGAGCCTTTTTCTGTCAACTAACCCCAGCCTCTTGGTTCCCACACCCGACCTGTTTAAAGGACCCAAAAAGGGCAACAGGGGAGGCGTGGTATATTAGTGCCATTTCTTAGAGCAGGCCTGCCCAAAGTCTGGCCCAGGGGCCAAATCTGGTCCGTCAGGCCATTCTGGCTGGCCCGCAGCTGCCTGGCCCGCCCTTCCCTCCCCCTCCTTCGCCCCATGTTTCTTTTTTTAAAATCTGCCAACACTGACACCGCTGGGAAGCTTGGGCGGACGGGCGGTCTGCCGCCACCAGCACCGCAGGTGAATGTGTGGGGGTGGGCAGGCCAGCGGGCCTCTGCCACCGCTAAGGAGCTTTGGGGTGGGCTGGCTGGCGAGCCGTCGCCACCGCTGGGGAGCTTGGGAGGGTGTGCAAGGTCACACAGATCGCCTCTTCCAAGGAGCGACCTGTGGCCATGGCTCCTTGTGCTTCCTTTGGTCCCCACCTTCCTTCTTTCCTCCCTTCCTTGCTCCCCACCTTCCTTCCTTCCTTCCTTCCTCTCTTGGTTTCCACCTTCCTCCCTCCCTCCCTTGGTCCCCGCCTTCCTTCCTGCAGGTGGGGTTGCAAGGGGTCAGTGGGTGGGGCTTATAGGTCAGTGGGTGGGGCTTGCAGTGGGGTGGGTGGCAGGGTCGGGGAGCAACCGGCCCCTGACACATTCTCAGCCACCAAATCTGGCCCTCCTTACAAAAAGTTTGGGCACCCCTGTCTTAGAGGATCCATCAAAGCAAGTGGAAAGCTTGATGTTTTCTGTGCACGACCCCCCCCCGCCCAGCAGAGGCCCTTTTCCTTGGGCAGGTGTGTGTTTCCCAGAGGCCCTCCCTTGGGAAACACACACCTGCCCTTCTCTCAGAAACGGCAAGCAGAGAGGCAAGCATGGGCCATTACCTTTCTTCATCAGGTCCCGATCCAGAGCCACATTCCGCTGAGCTAAGTTGACCTCCGCCCGGAAATGGAAGCGTTTTGCTCTCTGCTCCTTCTTCTCAATCGCTTCCTGCAAATAGCAAAGGTATCCAAAACCAACGCTGCAGCGGCTGCCCTTTTTGCGTGCAGAAAACCTACGAGCCTCTCACAAACCCTGCCACTGAAATATTCATAACTTTATTTCTAAAGCCCATCGGACATTACAGGGTACAGAAAGGCAGAACAGAAAACAGAAACAAACAAACAAACAAAAAACACCAACCGGCATCTGGTCCCTCATGTGGGGGACATACAACAGAATCCACCCAGAACATATCAGACAGGGGGAGTTGCAGATAACAAGCCACCATTAAAGAGAAGATACTGTTTCAAACCTAACTTCTCCCCGAGCCCACAAAAGTGGAGAGGCTTGTCATGGAGAACAGCAGCTGCCCTTGAGGGCTGGCTCTGCCTGGTCACAGCAGAACCACCCACCCCTAAATTTCGGGCCTTCCTCTCCTCTGAGCGCTTCCTGATTTTTGGCAAGGTAGGCATTCAACTCAGGTCATTTAGGACTTTTTAGTTGCCAGAAAAAAAGATTGGTAACCAGCGGAGCAAGAGGGATGGGATCCTGGTGGGCTGCCCCACTCAGCAACCTGGCTGCAGCATTTTGGACCAGCTAAAATTTCAGAACATTTTCCAAATGTAACCCTGCGCAAAGTGCATGACAATAGTTATGCTGAGATTTAACTGAAGGACGTGTCACCGTGGCCAGCTCAGAGCCCTCCTGGAAGGGACACAGCTGGCCCATTAAAGCAAAGCAAAAAAGCAAAGTGTTCTGCTTATATACCGCCCCATACCACTACAAGTGGTCTCTGGGCGGTTTA
>JAHTLZ010000038.1:5189730-5252729 GCA_023846285.1 Phrynocephalus versicolor | reverse complement strand
ACACACACACACACACACACACACACACACACACACACACACACACAGAGAGAGAGAGAGAGATACCCATCCAGGGCAGTGCTAGTGCCTTCCTCTCCCACAGCCCAGAATGCCCAGGGCCACGGCCGAGCCAGTCCAGTGCCCGGCAGGTAAACACACAGCCTTTTCTCTTCCCTTGCCAGTGAGCATCTGGGACTCACCGGGACCCGTCCCACTGGATCCAGGCCTTCCCCTGTGGGAGTCTGGGTGGACCACAAACTGAGTATGAGCCAGCAGTGTGATGCGGCAGCCAGGAAAGCCAATGCGATTCTTGGTTGCAGCAACAGAACCATAGTGTCTCAGTCAAGAGGAGTCATAGTACCACTCTATTCTGCTCTGGACAGACCACCACCTGGAGTCCTGTGTCTAGTTCTGTGCACATCAATTTAAAAAGGATGTTGACAACCTCGAGCAGGTACAGAGGAGGGCGACCTAGAATGGTTGAAGGTCTGGAAGAAATGTCTTATGAGGAACGGCTTAGGGAACTGGCAATGTTTAGCCTTTCAAAAAGAAGGCTGAGGGGGGATATGATGGTTATTTTAAATATTTGAAAGGATGTCCTATTGAAGAGGGAACAGGTTTGTTTTCCATGGCTTCAGAGACTAGGATTCGGGGAAATGGTTTCAAACTACAGGAAAAGAGATTCCATTTGAACATCAGGAAGAACTTCGTGACAGTTAGAGCTGTTTGGCAGTGGAAGATGCTGCCACAAAGGGTGGTGGAGTCTCCTTCTTTGGAGGTTTCTAAGAGGCTGGACGGCCATCTGTCAGGAGTCCTGTGATGGGGGTATCCTGCATGGCAGGAGGTTGGACTAGATGGCCCTTGAGGTCTCTTCCAACTCTATGATTCTATGATTCTAAGACCCCGCTGCTCTTCTCTTCTTCCAACTAGAAGAGCAGCAGACACTGGGTGTCTCTCTGGCTCAGGTGGGCCCCCCGTCGCTGGTTTAACTCGCTTGTGAATTCAGAAAACCAGCCGACCGCTGGCAGGAAATGTTGCCACCTCCCCGACCTGGATGGGCTCCTCTCAGTCCGGGTCAGGATGCTTGCATTTATTCGGAAACCGTCCGTCGGTGAGGCCTGGCATCATTGAGTCCTCAAACGTTTGCACATTTCCGTCCCCTCGTTCTTGCCAAAACCTCACGTTCCAAGTGCTGACCAGATTACTGAAAAAAAACAAATTAGATCAATCCATTAAAGGCACAGTCAGAGCTGTGGGAAACGGACTGGCCCCTGGCAACCAGCCAGAGGAGGTGGCTTGAGAGAGAGCCTGTGGCCCCCGTTGGCCACATCCTGACCCCCACCTGGGCAGCAACGGAAGAGCCCTCCTGGGCTTAGGAGGAGGCGGAAGGCTTCGGAGGCCTGGAGGGGGAGATAAGACGTGACCCCCGATGTGTGGCAGCGGTGAAGAAGGCCAGTTCCATGCTAGGGATTATCAAAAAGGGGATTGAAAATAAAACAGCCAACATTATAATGCCATTATACAAAACAATAGTAAGGCCGCACCTGGAGTATTGTGTACAATTCTGGTCACCGCCTCTCAAGAAACACATAGTGGAACTGGAAAAGGTGCAGAAGAGAGCGACTAAAATGATTACTGGGATGGGGCACCTCCCTTATGAGGAAAGGCTAAAATATTTGGAGCTCTTTAGTCTGGAAAAAAGGCGCCTGAGGGGGGATAGGTTTGAGACGTACAAAATAATGCAGGGCATGAGTCAAGTGGATAGAGGAATGCTTTTCTCCCTCTCACAAAATGCCAGAACTAGGGGACATACACTCAAATTGAGGGTTGGGAGAGTGAGAACAGAAAAAAGAAATTATTTTTTCACCCAACACTTTGTTAGTCTGTGGAACTCCCTGCCACAGGATGTGGTGATGGCATCTGGCCTGGATACCTTCAAAAGGGGATTGGACAGATTCCTGGAGGAAAAGTCCATCCCAGGTTACAAGCCATGATGGAGATGCGTAATCTCCAGGCTTAAAACCAGGGTACTTCAAGGGCCAGATGCAGGGGAGTGGTATCAGGAGACAGAGATCTAGTCTCGTGCACTCCCAGAGGCATCTGGTGGGGCCACTGGGAGATCCAGGAAGCTGGACTAAATGGGCCTTTGGCCTGATCCAGCATGGCTCTTCCTATGTTCTTATGTTCCCTCTGTCTCCTGCCCCCCATAGCAGTGTGTGTGTGTGTGTGTGTGAGAGAGAGAGAGAGAGAGAGAGAGAGAGAGAGAAGGTGGCGAGTGATATTGGGGGGGCGCATGACCACAGCTAGCCTGCAGAGCTGCCAGTCATGTGTGTGGTGGGACTTGCCTGGAAATCGATGCTTAGGAGGGGGAGAGAAGCGTTCCTTTCGGTCAGAACCGATCCCCGCCCCCCCACCCACCCACAAGCACACTGGAACAGGGACCCCCCTCCCAACCGTTGCTGGATTTGGGGGCCACCCTTTGGAGTTTGTTTCTCCCCGAGGCCTCTGGAGAAACAGCACCCGCTCGCTCTCCCCACCGGTGTCTGCGATCCCTCTGCCATCAAGATCTCATCCAGCACCAAACAGAGATGACTCAGAAAAGCTGCCTCCTCCTTCCTGGGCTATTTTTGCCAGCCTGGGACCCCTGGCGGTGAGCCAGCCCTGCTGGCCTCTCGTCTCCTTCAGCTGTTTGACACACACACACACACACACACACACACACACACACACACCGGGATTGTGCTTTGAGGCAGACACACTGCAAGTCCCCAAAGGGTGCCCGGTAGCCTCCTCAGTGGCTCGGGGCTTCCTTCACGTGGGCGCGAAGCCAGGGTGGCACAGCCGGCGGGCACTGAGCCCTGGAAGAGGACGACTCTTCAGTGCTGCCCATGGGAGTCTTCAGTGCAACCGGGAGATGCGTAGCCTGTCTCACGCTGGCACCTGCTGAATGGCGGTGTCGGGCTGGAGTTGCCCCCGGATGGCAAAGGACCTCTGAGTGGCCCAGGGGTTGGCCCCTCCCTCTCCACCACTTTCTTGCGCCCATGCTGCAGTGCTCATACTGGCAACATAGGGCAGAACTCAGATCAACAGGGCTGAACCTCCACAGAGAGATCTCAAAAAGAAAGAGACACCAGAGATCATATCGCAAATATCTGCTGGCTCCTAGAGCAACTCAAAGAATTTCAGAATGAGTAGTCTGTGCTTTACAGACAGCAGCAAAGCCTTTGTCTGGGTAGATCTCACAAGAAACGATGGGTTCTTCTGAAAGAAATGATTGTCCTGATGTGTTGTGAAGAAGGACAGACCATGGAGGGACTTGCTGTAGGCAAAAGTGTCCAACAAGGGTGTGCTTTATCCCCTTATCTGTTTGATCTACATGCAGATCAAACTATAGGGAAAGCCAGACTGGATTCAGATGAAGGAGGAGTGGAAATTGGTAGAGCAGCCATTTTTTTAAATGCAGGCAACACCGTCTTACTGGCAGAGAGCAGCCCTGAGGTGAAAAATCTGTCAGGGAAAATCAAAGAAGAAAGTGGCAAAGCAGGTCTGCAGTTGAACATTAAGATGACCAAAGTCATGACTACAGGAGAACGATGCAACAGGGTTGTTGAGAACATGACGTTGTGGAGATTGCTCATCCGTAGGTTCCCATCAGTTGGAAGGAACTTAGGGCGCTTTTACACGACCCCTAAGATCCGCTGGCCCCTTAAATTCGGACCAGAGATCTTAGGGGTTTGTCGCTCTTCATGCGTCTCCACCCCTCCATACTTCCTGGCTGCTGGCTGCGTGAGGGGAGGGAGGAAAAAAAGGGACAAAAGAATAAAGCCTTACCTCCCCAGTGCCGGTGGAAGCTGCCGGGGGAGCCCCGGTCACTTCCTGGTTCCTCTTAAAGGGGCGGGAGGCAAAAAACAAAAACAAAAAGAAGCGAGGAGAGCCCAGCACATCCGCATCAAATATTTTTCACCTCCCAAGAGCAGGTAGAAGAAAAGTGCGCTGGGTTGCGCTTAGGTGGGCGGGGTCGCACTTAATTGTCTGCAAACTCCGGAGCTGGTGGGGAAACATTTTTAAGCTCCGGAGCTTGCAGCCATTTGCGGCGGAGTTTAGGGGTCGTGTATAAACGCCCTTAATGGCATGGAAGAACAACAGCAGCAGCAGTGACAGCAACAACTACAGACCTGCGTCTAGAAATGCCGCCCTCCTGTATTTCTGCACAGAGCAAAGCCTGAAAAAGCAGAAAGGTTGCTCGGTCTGGAGGAGCTCCCCTCCCTGCACCCCCCCCCAACACCAGCACCTTGTTTCCACAACAGGCACGGGGGGGGGGGGCGGGAAGCAGAGCCATGGGCTCTGTCTTCCTGGTCACAGATAACATCCTGTGCTTCCAGTGAGATAATCCTGCTGAGGAGGCCATGAGAAAAGTCAGCGGAGGAGGCGGAAAAATGTGATACTGCTGCTGGGAGCAAGGAAGGGGCCAGGGAGCAACCGGGGAGGGTGGGGGAGGGGGTGGGAGAGCAGGGAGGGCTCCTTAGATGGAGCCTTGGGTTGGAGGCATCTCTCAGAAGCAGGTTGGCCGGGAGGGCTTTGGCTCCTGCCGTCTGGCATGCTTAAAATAGGAACTGTCGGGGGCCGGGAGGGTCTCCTTAGGGGGAAAAAAAACAACGAAGTCTGTGCAAGGGGTGTGTGTTGCTGCTCCACGTGGGCTTGCCTGCCAGCCACCCTCTGGGCCAGTGATGGTGAACCTTTTAGAGACCGAGTGCCCAAACGGCAATTCAAAACCCACTAATTTTTTTGCAAAGTGCCAGTACAGTAATTGAACCTGTATACAGGTGGCTATGAAGGGGCGATGCCAGGTGCCCACAAAAAGGGCTCTGAGTGCCACCTTTGGCACCCGTGCCATAGGTTCGCCATCACTGCTCTGGGCCAAGAACCAACCGGGCACAAATGGAGTCGCCCTGCACTTCCTCTCCCAGAGAACACCAGGTGAAGGCCCGTCCTTGATTTACAGCACAGGGGGTGGGGGTGGGGGTGGCCGGTCTGGTCTGGTCTGGCTCCCATAAAGCCACAGGGAGGGCTTACCTTTGCCATTTGGCGGCTGGCCTGGAGTCCTGACCCGGGGGGGGCAGAGTAGAAGGCACCTGGTGATGCCATCAGGGAGGGAGAGACAGGGCAGGTTTGCACCAGCAGGGTGGGCTGGGGTTTGGGGTGGGGCGGTAGCCTGGGGTCCCTGGGGCATCCCTTAGGGCAGTGATGGTGAACCTTTTAGGGACCGAGTGCCCAAACTGCAATTCAAAACCCACTAATTTTTTTGCAAAGTGCCAATACAGTAACTTAACCTGTATACAGGTGGCTATGAAGGGGCGATGTTGGGTGCCCACAGAAAGGGCTCCGAATGCCACCTTTGGCACCCGTGCCATAGGTTCGCCATCACTGCTTTAGGGTCTCTTTTCTCTGGGCCACGCACGCAACTGTGGAGCCACAGAGTGACAGGAAAGCCCAGGGCCAGGACCCACGTTCTCTCTTTGAGGGAGGGGTGTTCACCCCCTCCACCCACTTGCCCCTGATTCTGCAGTGCCAGAGGGGTGTTTCTAAGTAAATGAAAGGGTTTTTTTTCAAAGCCTCCTCCCTGCTCCCAGAGAAGGTGACAAGCAGACCCCCCCCCCGCTTGCATGGGAGGTTGCAGGGTGGCTCCCTGTCGCTGGTGAGCAAGAAGCCGGATGGCCGGGCAAGGTGGCCTATTTGGGTAATGCCTTCCACCCACCCCCACACACACCTTGCCCAGCCTTCCTCAATCAAAGGACATTCCACAGGATTTGGGGGTGGGGGGAGGGATGCATCTTGGGACTCTCTGAGCAGCTCCTGGGCTTCTCTGGGAGCTCCTCCATTCCATTTCTGGCCACCCTATGTCCGGCTCTGGCATTGCCCAGGTAGATACCAGGAGGCAGGGAGAGTAAGGTGGCATCCATAGAACAGAAGAAAGCAGCCTGAGGGCCAGCTGCAGCCCCGGGCTTGGGGGGGGTGTGGCCTCCTTCTCCTTCCCAGGCCTGTTTGCACAAAAAGGACCCCTCCAGAGGTTTTCTGGGACTCTGACTGGGTTACACTGACCAGCCCCTCTGTTTACAATCCTGCCCTGCCTCCCCCCCCTTCCCCAGCACTCCAAGGCCAGAGCACTCCAACTGGCGGGGATTCAGCAAAGGGCCTGAGCCCCACCTGCATACCTGGCTCTGCCCTGGAGCCGTGTGAGGGGAGACCTCCCGGCAAAGGGGGAGGGGAGGTTCCCTGCTCCAACCCCTGCCCCTGCTGGCCACACATTTGTGCCTGCTGAGGCCAGGCAGGATCCCACCCCAAATGGCACAGTGCCCTAATGCACCCCTTCAGGGTGGTGCTGAGGGAGGTCACAGCTGATGCTCCCCTCCTGGGGCCCCCACTGGCCATGCTGCTCTCCCTCTTGGACCCCCGGGGGAGGCACGGGGACTGGTTCTCCTGGAGGGAGGGAAGGAGGGGGGAAAGGACCCCCCCCCTGGCCAGAGTCCCTTGTGCTCCCTCAACCAAGCCACCCTCCTTTAGCTACATAAGAAGGAGCCGCCAGGGCCACTCAAAGGCCAGCTCCCGACTGCAAATGGGTTGCCTGGCACGCCATTATTTATGTTCCCACCAAAGGTCAGCAAGGCGTCTGGCTTATGCTTTATGAACCAAACCTTGATCTCTGGAGCGGGCTTCTGCACCCACTCCTGACACCCTGACTCCTTCTCTGTGGGAGAAATGCCTGTGCTGCATTCACAGGTGCACCCCCAGGGCACAGCTTGCTACTTGGTGAGATGCACAGAGGGGCAACACTGACCCCCTGCCTCTCCCCCTCTACCCCTGCTCAGCTGCCGCATTAGGCAACGCAGGGATTGGATTTTGGGGAGGGGGGGTAGAAGCATCTCCATCTCAAGATGTGGGTCAGGAAAGACCTGGACATGGTAGAAGCAAAAGAGCTGGAACATCTAGATTAGAAAGGGCAGTGCATATCAACAGCTCTGGACCACGTCTTTTTGAAAGCTAATGGCTCTTAATAGCCCAATCAAGGTCAAACCACAGTCAAGTCAATGACATTCTCCTGGTCCTAAAAACTGATCTCTTCCCCAACCTACTGTTAGGAGAGGAAGTACACCCCTGAAGGCCTCCCAAAATAAACTCAGCCTGGTTCTTGGACCAGGGAGAGGGGAGAGAAGGGCTCTGGGCTGCAGGGAGTGGGAAGGAACCACAGGACAGAGGCGGCGGCGGGGGGGGGGGAGGTTCCAGAGGAGGGGGCTGCGGGGCCCTGAGAAACACCAGAAGGAAAGGAGAGCAACCAGAGGCGCCCCCGCCGACCAAGGGGGCTTCCCTGGTGCAGGAGGGCCTACTGGGGGGCGGGGCTGACTCCCCACCCTGTGGCCATGGAGCAAGGGGGTGGAGGGGCTTCCCTACCCCTAAAGCCTCCCCGCCTCTGGCAGGTGAACCAGGTCCGGCTGACACCAGAAAAGCCAAGGCGGGTGGGTCGGTGGGCGCCCCGTGGGTGGGGGGCGAAGGCAGGCCGTCCGACCTTTCTTTGGGGATTAGGATGGGGGATGGGGGAAGGGGCCACGCAACCCCCCCCCCGAAGATCAAGCAGGCGGGGCGCGCCTTTGGTGTCGGAACCAGCCCTGCTCTCAGAGCCGAGTGGGCGAGATCCCCTCCGTTTCCTCCCCAAGCCCCGCTCGGCCCCCAGCCCCAAATCTTCCCCGGCTCCGGCTCCTCCTCCGCTCCTCGTGGTCCGTCCGTCCCTCCCGCCTCCGCCCCGTCCCAGCCGCCTATAAAAAGCCAAGCCCGTGGTGGGGCAGCGAGAGAGAGGCGAGCCGCGGACAGCCGGGTGGAAAAGCGGCGCGCCAGGCGGACGACAGCGCGCCCGGCGGAAGGGGGGGGGGACACGGGGCCGCGCAAGTAGCGCCTCTCTGGGACGCGGCTTGCGCGCGATCCGCACGTTGCTCCGAGAGCCACAGGCGTCCGTCTGCGAGGAGGAGGAGGAGGGACGGCGGCCATGGAGGTGAGCGGGCCGGCGCGGGCCGTGCCCTCCAGCGACCCGGGCGACCTGAGCAGCCAGGACGCGCAGACGGTGTGCGAGGCCCTGGGCCGCTACGAGGAGACCCTGCGCGGCGCCGTCCGCGAGATCCACGTGGACATCCAAGCCTTCAAGAGCGGTGTGGACCGGCAGGTGGCCGAGGTGCTCCGCCTGGCTACCCCGCTCAGCCACACGGTAGCCCACCTCCAGCGGGACAACCAGCAGCTGCGCGCCCAAGTGGAGCGCCTGGCCCGGCAGGTGGAGAGCCTCGAGAGGGCCGCCCAACTGCCGCCCGACCCCCCGGGAGCCGAGCCCCCGCCGGGCACCGCCCGCTTCGCCAGCCACGCCAAGCTGGCCCTCGCGGGCAGGAGCCAGGTAAGGTCGCCCCGCGGCAACCAAGGAGCTTGGGGGTGTTGGGGGAGAAGCAGCGTGGCCCCGGACGCCTTTGTCCTTAGCAGGGCAAAGGCGGGACGCGAACTCATCAGTCGTTGGGCTCCCGTGGCCGCTCCTTTCCTTTCCGGAGCCCTCGTGGGGTGGGGTGGGGTGGGGGGGCGCCCGGGGGCCAGGGTTTTGGCCACCCCGACCCCACTTCTGGCTGTCAAGGGCACTGGGCTGGAGAGGTCCGTTCAGGAGGACCTCTGAGCAGGTGCAGAGTGGAGGCCCGTGGCTACCGGGGGTGCGGAGGGATGCTCAAGGGTTAGAGTTATTAGTCCCAATTCTCAAACCCTTCTCTGGAGCTGCTCCTTGGGTGGCCATAAGTAGGAGGGGCATCTGGCTCCTTTTGGGGGGACTTTGTGGAGGAGAAGGGATGCGTTTGCAGGCAGCTGGGCTCTGTGATTTCTGGGGTGGCTTCCGGGCAGGGCTTCAGAGGAAGGAAGGAAGGAAGGAAGGAAGGAGGGGGGCAGCTTCAACAGAGGCTGGCACCATCATTGCTTTGAGGGCCGGCCTTGAGACCTTTAAGGAAAGGCCCACCACTTGCCAAGCCCCAAAATAGATGGACGAGGAGGGCTCTCTGCTCGGGACGGGGACGTGGTGTCCTGCCTCCTGCAGAGATTTCTCAACCTGGCTGTCAGATGCAGAAGGCATTTCTTTCTCCTGGTGGGGCCGGGTGACTTTCCTTGCTGCCAACTGGGACCCCCAGGGCAGGGCGTTCCCCCATATCATCGAGAGGTTGGCTCTGCGCCAGCCAGGGCTGGCCAGGAATGACCGTCCGCTCCAGAGGCTGGCAGGTTCCAGGGTAGCAGCAGCTCTCAAGGAACTGACTGCCGGAGATTCCAAACTGCTTCTCCCTCTTCTCCCCCCACCCCCCTTCTCCCCCCCCGCCCCTGTGCCAGAAAGGACAGCCCATGTGGAGGAGGTGGGGATGGCGGCCTGGAGGGGGAGGGAAGATCAACACTCACGCCTCTCCTTACACAGGATTGCTTTGGCTTGTCCTGCTGAGGCTCTAACCCAGGCCGAGCGATTGACCTCCTGTGGCTGGGCCTGGATGCCCTCAGGACCATCGCAGTGCATCTCCCCCTGGGCCTCTTGGTGCTGCCTCTTGGCAACATTGCCTTTTAGCTTTGAACCACCAGAGAGGTCGGTAGCTTGGGTTTGAGCCTGGAGGCTGGGGGTTTGATTCCCCACTGGGCCTCTCTGCCAGGGGCCGGGCTCCATCCATGGGTTCCCTTCCAGGACGTCCGTTCAGAGATGATGAGATGACAATCTAGGCACGCACCTGGTTCCTTCCTGGAGAGTCAGTGTCCACTTCTCCCAGCTGTGGTGGTGGTGGTGCTGTTTTTGCCTTCCTCCAAGCCGACTCTGGCATAAGGAAGCGCTCCCCCCCCCACTTAGTGGCCTGCTGGGTCCCTCTTTCTGGGGGAGGGGAGGAGGTGAAGAGTCTGGCCAGCTGGAGCCTCCCCCCCTCACCTGCCTTCAGCATCAGCAGCCGCCCCTGCCTTCCTTTCTGTCATGATGATGAATGGCTTTCGTGTGGCAGAGGAGCCGTCAGCCAGCTGGGCAGGCTTAGGTTACGACGGGAGGGAGCAAGTGGCGACCGAGGCAGGCAGCTGGGACAGGGGACGGGGTGGCCCTCCCCTGCTGCAGGTCTGGCCGGATGGGGAGGATTCCCCCGGCCCAGTTCAGGATGGTGCAGAAGTGTCCTCGGCTGGAAGGAAACACTCCCCCCTCCAGACTGGGAAGGGGTGTGTGTACGTGTGCGTGCGTGCAGGGGCTCCCGTAGCAGAGACAGCTCTGTTCCGACTCCCTGCTTTGTGACTCTGGAAGTTGAGTCATGGCTACTGGACTTCTTTTTGAGAGGCAGAAATGTTTCGCTGCTCATCCAAACAGCTTAATCGGTGAAACGTTTCTATCTCTCAAAAAGAAGTCCAGTAGCCATGATTCAACTTCCAGATAAACTCACCTGGATGACTGAGAATCTTCACAGACATATTCTTTGTGACTCCCTGCTTTGCATGGCTTCCTTCTGCCTCGATAGGTCTTCCTGTGGCCCCTCTGCTTTGGGGCAGGGGGGGCGGGACTTTGCCTTCTTCTGCCCTCCCCCTTCCTCCCACTGTGGCTTCCTCGACTCCCTGTGTCTCTTCTCCATCCTGGCCTTCAGGATGTTGCCCAGGGTGGGGGTGGGGGTGGGGGAGAGGAAGAAGGTGGGTGGGAGGCCGCCACCCGCCACGTAACTGACCACGGCAGGTGTTCTGAGCTGCTTTCGTGGGAGAGAAACTTGCATTTCAGCAGCCACTGCAGGCACTCAGAAGCAGGGGCTTCTGGATCAAAGAAGTCAAGCCAGAATGAAAATCTGTGCTTCTTGAAGAGGTCAAGCACGGACTTAAAATGTGAATTTACAAAGCCTTTTTAGAGGTTAATTTCCCAGTTGTTAGCTAAGTTAGTCTCTCTCCGCTTGTCGGCAGAAATGAATGCACGGGGAGGGGGGGGCAAAGGCCAGCGGGTTGCGGCCCTTTCAAGACTGACAAATTCCTTCCAGGGTGAGCTTCCGAGGCTGAACACCCACTCCTCCTTCCTAGGCTTTCAAAAGGGCCATGGGGCCTTTTTTCGAACAGGGCAGGCCAAGCCCCTTTTGGTGCAGGTGCTGGTTTTCCTTTACGCCACCCTTGCTTTATGCCTGGGCGTCCTGTGGTTTGCGCACATCCGATCTCGCTTGATTTCGGAAGCTAAGCAGGGGGGGCCCTGGTTAGTACTTGGATGGGAGACCACCAGGGAATGCCAGGGGCTGTAGGCACCTGGAGTAGGAACTGGCAAGACACTCCAGTATGCCTGCCAAGAAAAACTCCATGGACATGGACTCACGTAGAGTCGGTCACGACTGTAACGACACACACACACACACACACACACACACACACACACACACACACACTCCAGTATGGAACGTTGCCCCTTTCAGGCAGGAGTGTTTCCTTCATCACACCACATGTGCATTGCACGTTAGTGCGAGACATTTGGGATGGTCTTCCTGGAAGGGGGAATCCCGCATCAGCCTTCTCGTTCTGCTCCGTTCGTCACCCACTTGGCGCTTGCCTGGGTGACTTTCTGCCTTGGAGCAAACCACACTGCACTCTGCGGAGCGTGACCCTGGCACCATTCTGGAGCCTCCCGACCCCTCCACCCCAGGAGATGCTGTGATCCAGGAGGACCATCTTTCCTGAAGGGCCGTAGAGAGAGTCTCTCGTCGCACCAGTGGGGCGCCCCCTTAAAACAGCAGCTGTGTTTTCCTACTGCTGGGGGGGGGGTCGTCCGAGGGCTTCCACTGACCTTTCTCCTGGGGGGCAGCTCGGCCTCTGGCCTGGGGAATCGGGCGCCTCCAAGGCTCCGTTTGGGCCTCTTTCTCTAAAGAAAGCCTGCTGGAGGTCCTGCAGGTCACCGGCCACACCTATTTCTGCCACGCCTTAAAAACAAAAGCCAAGAAGAACGGGTTGATGCAGAGTCTTGTGAATGACTCCCAAGTCCTCCTGCCCCTCCCAGCTCCAGATGGGAGCGGCCGACCCCGTCCTTCCCATTTTCGGACCCATAGGTGCCCCTTTCTTTGCCTTTGCAGAGCCTGGACATTGACCCTCGGAGTGACCGGAGTCCCGTGGACACCACTGAGAACGGGCACCAGCTTCCCGGGCGGAAGGAAGGGCGGAAGGAGAAAGCCCTCCTCCCAGGTGACCGGGGGGGGGGCTTCATCGCAGCAGGACCTTGGGCTAAGTGGGGCTTCCTGTAATCCGGAGATCTCTTCCTCGGGGGCGGGAGGGGTAGGGCGCAAGTTCCCTTCGTTTCCCCGCCCTCCTCATCAGCCAGCAGGTGGGCATGACAGACGACGTGGGGGTCCCTCAGGTCGCAGCCCTGATTGGCTCCGAAGGGGAAACCGAGGCAGACCCTCCCCCCATCCATTTCAGGTGCTCAGGTGTCTGTCTTGTTCCTCCCCCCCCCAACCCCCAGGACTGGGCCGTCTCCCCCAGGACGCAGCCGCCCCCTCTTCTCCCCCACCTCCTCCCCTCGAGGTGCATGCACCGGCTGTGTCTGTGCGAATGCCACACCTTCCGGTGACTGCAGTGACCCGAGTGTCGGAAACCTTCTCGGGGGAGACCGTCGGGTCGCCTGTCTCGCCCACGTCTTCTGGAGGGCAACCTGGTGATGGCCCCAACGGAGCTGAGCTGAAAGCGCCCTCGGACCAAGCAGGTAAAAATCACCCCTCCTGCCCGCCCGCCCGCCCACCTGCTGCTGCCTCCTCCTCCCTTGCTCTGCTTCGGCCTCCCCGCTTCCTTTGCCAGCAGGCAGAGAGCACCCCCACCCCCACCCCCACCCCCACTGGGAAGTTCCTCCTGGTGCATCTGCGCCTGCCCTCCCTCCCTCTGTCCATCCCTTGGAGCAAAAAGAACATAAGAAGAGCTCTGCTGGATCAGGCCAAAGGCCCATCTAGTCCAGCTTCCTGGATCTCACAGTGGCCCCACCAGATGCGTCTGGGAGCGCACGAGACTAGAGCTCTGTCTCCTGATCCCACTCCCCTGCATCTGGTCCTTGGAGGACCCTGGTTTTAAGCCTGGAGATGACACGTCTCCATCATGGTTTGTAACCTGTGATGGACTTTTCCTCCAGGAATCTGTCCAATCCCCTTTTTGAAACCATCCAGGCCAGATGCCATCGCCACCTACTCTGGCAGGGAGTTCCACAGACTAACAATGCGCTGGGTGAAAAAAAAATATTTTCTTTTGTTTGTTCTTAACTCTCCCAGACCTCAATTTCAGTGGATGTCCCCTAGTTCTGGTATTTTGTGAGAGGGAGAAGAGCTTCCCTCTATCCACTTGACTCATGCCCTGCATGATTTTGTACGAGAGGAGAGCCGGAGCCTGTACCGCCCGCCGGCCACTTGCAAGACCCACGGGAGGGGGGGAGGGGTTTGAACAGGGGGGCTGGGCTGCTTTGGGGCTCCCACCTCTTTCGATCCGAGTGACCCTCAGTCTCTCTCCGTCCTCTTCAACCCAACTGGGAAGGTCCAAGTCCTGGGAGGACCTGGAGCGCTAGTTCCGTGCAGAGGACAGTGAGCGCCTGCCTCCGTGCAGGTCGGATGTCTTCTTGCAAGGCCCCTCTGGCCCCTTCTCTCAGTGCTCCTTGGGCTGCCCTGCCAAAGCCAAGGGGGGGGGTGTTCCTCAGGAATCCCAGAAGCCCTGGAGCGTTCTCTGCCTGGCTAGCACCCCCTCCAGGCAGAGACCTGGCCGGGTGGCCTCCTGCACTACCTGGGGCACTCTGTACTCAGACAGGAGAGCCACAGGAGCCGAGGGGGCCACTCCGTTCCAGAACCCTGCAGGGCTTGTCTTGGTCTTAGATGGGGGATTGGTGGAGCCTCCAGCTCCAAACACAGCCTACCTCTAGCTGCCAGGGAGACTTCTGAGCTGGGCCTGGCTGCATGAGGAGGAGGAGGAGGAGAAAAAGAAGGAGACCAGCTGATTTCTCTATCCTCTTTCTACCCAGAGCAATTCTCATCAGTGACAAAGTCTGTGTCCAGCGTGAGCTATGAATGGTGAGTGCCTTCCGCCTGGCCCAGGGCAGCTGCCTCCTGGGCTGGGAGGCATCCTGAGCCACAAATTGGGGATGGTTTTGGGGTGGGGTGGGGTGGGGGAGCCAACAGGCACCGGCAGTCTCCCTCTGCAATGGATCCGCTCCCTGGTGCCTGGGTCACATGGAACCTCCTCTGAGTCTCTCTCCCTTTTTTTGTGTGCAGCGCCAGCCGGCAAGGGCTGGCCCCAAAATCCCACTCCCCGCCTCCGGCAGCCCAGCCTCAGCCGCCGCCACCGGCAGCAGCGACAGCAGCAGCAGCAGCAGTGGCGGAGAAGCGGAGGGAGCTGGTGAGGTCCCAGACGCTGCCCCGCACCTCCGGGGCTCAGGCCAGGAAGGCCCTCTTTGAGAAGTTTGAGCAGGACAGCGGGAGGTGTGTGGCTCCTTCCAGGCCCTTGGCGGCTGCTGTGTGTGTGTGTGTGTGTGTGTCTGTCTGTCTCTGTGTGTGTCTCGGTGTGCCAGGGCAGGGTGCAGCTGAGATGGAGGTGGTGGTGGTGGTGGGGGGCATGGAAAGCAGAGCACAAGCCCACTGTTGCTGGAGCTGATGCTCCATGGGCGAGAGAGGGGGGGCTCCAAGCCTGGGGGGATGCTGACTCCCCTTCCGCTGCTGGTTCTCCACCCAGGGGGAAAAGTGAGGGCCGGCCGAAGCTGAAGCGGTCCCAGAGCTTTGGCGTAGCGAGCGCCAGCAGCATCAAGCAGATTCTCCTGGACTGGTGCCGCTCCAAAACCATCGGCTACAAGGTGAGCCGGGCTGCCCCCTCCCTGTCCTTCCTCCTTCCTTGGGTTGCCTCTGGGGTGTATGTGTGTGTGTGTGTGTGGGGTGCCCCATGTGCCGGCTTGGCTGGGGCCTCCTCCTCCTCCTCCTCCTGCCCTGAAGCCCAGCTTTTGCCTTTTTCAGCACATTGACCTGCAAAACTTCTCCTCCAGCTGGAGTGACGGAATGGCCTTTTGCGCCCTCGTCCACTCTTTCTTCCCGGAGGCCTTCGACTACCAGGCCCGGGACCCTAGCAAGCGCAAGGAGAACTTCGAGACCGCCTTCTCTGCCGCCGAGTACGATGGGGCTCCAGGCGGTGGTGGGGTCGGGGCGGCGGCTGCTTCAGAGGCTCCTGCAAGGGGTGGGTGGGGGTGGGTAGGTTCTCCAGATGCAAGAGAACAGGCTGCTGGTACAGCTGGACTCGGGGGGACCCTGGGTGACAGGAGCCCCCTTCATTGGGTGGGGCAGGGCTTTCCCCTCCAGCATCAGCTGTCGTGGTGGTTCAGCTGCCCGCCTTGACCCCTCCTGCCTCCTTTCCTAGGAAAATGGCCGGCTGCGACCGCCTGATCGAAGTGGACGACATGATGGCCATGGGTCGCAAGCCAGACCCCATGTGCGTCTTCACCTACGTGCAGTCCCTCTACAACCACCTCCGGCGCTTTGAGTGAATCCGGGCTGGAGGGGGGGGTGGCGGCGGCGGCAAGGACAGGACCCCTTGGGCACGACCGCCTGTTGTCCTCCTGGCAGCTGCCGGGGGTGGCCGGCCAGGGGGTGACCTCCCAGAGCGAGCCCTGAGCCAAAGGCCGGGCGAGGGCTGTGGGCCTGGGGCAGCTTCTGCACCCTCACCCTCCTCTGCCTGGGTGTGTGTGCGTGCCGGGGGGCACTTCCCTCCCTCTCACCCCTGAGATTCTAACAAGTGGGGGGGGTTTCCCCTGCTTCCCACCAGCCCCCCTTGCTTGCTTAAGGTGAGATAAGGGCAGGTGAGCAATCCACCCCGCTTTCACCTCTCCCTTCTAGTAGTGCCCCCGGGTGGCAGAGAGGAGGGGGTGCCAGCCTCTGCCCGGCATCCTTCTTGCCTGCATCTCACAGGCGGATAGTAGCCAGAGTTGGGCAACAGGCAGTCCTCCAGGGGCTAATGCAGTGGTTCTCAACCTGTGCGTTCCCAGATGTTCCTGGACTCCAACTCCCAGAAACCCCTTCCAGCAGAGCAAGTGGTAGAGGCTTCTGGGAGTTGAAGTCCAAGAGCATCTGGGGACCCACCGGTTGAGAACCTCTGGGCTAATGGCTTGTGACCCCTCCCTCCCTCACCGTCGGCTGTGCTGGGTGGTACCGAGGCGACCTACAGCACCTGGGGTGGGCTCTTCCCTCCCCCCCCCCCATAAGCCCTCTGTGCCACAGGTGGCCGGCTGAGTTCACCACCAGGACAGAACATATGCCACAAGTGCCCCCCCCCCACACTGGGTAAAACGAAGCCCCCCCGGGGGGGGTTAAGACCAAGGAAGGAAAGCTCCCGGCCACCCTGCCTCTATCTGGAAAGTTCAACACCCCCTCCCCAAAAAGGGCCAGCAAAACACATACAGATACCTTACCTTTTCCAACCCCATATGTGGTTAGAGAGCTGGACTTCCTAGAGAATGGACTCTGCACACGCCCAGAGGCATGATAGATAGCACAACCATCAGCGGTGCCACCACTGGCAGGGAGTGGGTCTTGGGCAAAGAGACACCTGGATGGGTGAAGCAGGGGGGTTGCACAGGCAAAAACCTCACTTGCCCACCCAGAGGGGAGAGAGAGTGCCCAGCCAGCCAGAATTAGCCCTACGGGATGACCCTCATTTCTGGGGCTGCGTGTGTGTGTGTTTGACACCCCCAAAGTCTGTTTGCTGCGGGATCCCCACCCCCCGCGGTGCCCTCCACCATCCCAGGGGAGCTACCTATTGGGGCCAGCCAGCGCCCACCTGCACGACCCTCTCCGCCGCCGCTGCCAGGTTGCCCGGGCTGATGAGAGCTCTCTGTCTGTGCGGATAAGGCCTCCTGGCCATCTTGTACACGTGTCCGGACGCTCCTCTCTATCAATAAAGACAAGGGAAGGAGAGATACATAGACTATTTATTGCATAATCGTCAGATCATTGCAAAATATACACTACAAACAAGCAAACATATTATCATGCCCTATTTATCAGTACTGTATTTACCTGGCGGGGGGGAGGATACCATGATCACAAGGGAAGGACGGCGGTGGTTGTCTTTGTGCAGGAGGGGGGAGGGGTCCCAAGGAAGGGGTGCGCACCCCCCCTCGTTGCCTCTGCCTGAGAGTGGAAGGGGAGACACGCACACACACCGGGGAGGGAAGCCCCGTGTGTGTAGGGGGGGGGAATCCCTCGCCGCCCCGCGCACCTGCCGCGCCTTGCATTCATGCCGGGATCCACCCCCCTGGAGGGGCGGGGCGCCGGCGGCCAATCCCGTCTGCGTTCGGGAAGCGGGCCCCGCCCCCCGCCGTCTCCACGGCGACGGGTTTGTGAAGGCGCGCGCCCGCCCGCCCGCGCAGGCAAGCTGGAGGCAGCGGCCGCTGGGCTTCGTGTTGCTGCTGCTGCCGCTGCCGCCAGAGCAAGGGGACCCCTGAGCGCGTACAGAGCGCGTGCAGTGAATTCGGGCCTCTCCTTCCACCCCCCAACGCCCCCCCCCTCTTTTGCACGCGCCTCTTGTGCCCTCGGCATTCCGGCTGCAAACTCCCTCTCCCCCCCTCCGCCCCGCCTTCTGCTGGTCCCGAGCCGTTTTGCCCCCCCTCCTCCTCCACCGGGGGGAGGAAAGGACTCTTAAAGCCCCCCTCCCGGGGCGCGAAGGCACAGAGGGGACACCCCCCCAGCCCCATCGCGGGCAGGGCGGCCCCGAGGCACCGTTGGGCAGGGCCCGGGCCCGGGGTAGGGTGGGGTGGGGTGGGGTGGGGGTCAGCAGCCCTTGTCCCCTGGGCATCCGGAAGGGCCAACCCCGTTCCCTGCTGGCACTGACCGGGCCGCCCGGGCCCTTCCTGGGAGGGGCTCGCCATGGCCAAGCTGATGGAGGCGCCCCCCAAGTTCCTGCCGCCCGAGTGGCACCTGGCCCACCAAGCCCAGTCCCGGGGCGCGGAGGCGCAGCGGTCCCGCTCGGAGCGCTTGGTGGACGAGAGCCAGCGCCTGGTGGAAGAGGTCGAGCGGGCCACGCAGCGGTCCCAGAGCGACGTCCACAAGCGGCTAGGTAACCCCGGGGGAGGGGGGAAGAGAAGGGGGGTGCCCTCCGAGGAAGGAGGGAGGGTGGGAGGGAGCCCACTCACCCCCCCCCACAAAAGGGGGCTTTCCCCTGGAACTCCCCCCGGGGCCCGGCCGGCTCCGTGGCCGAGCACGACCAGCACCCCCTCCCCCAGCCTCTTCTTCAGGCATGTCCAAACTTCGCCCCCCCCCCATGTTTTGGACCGCAGCTCCCACCGTCCTTTGCCATTGGCAATCTAAGCTTAGAATTCTGGGAGTTGTGGTCCAAAACATCAGGAGGGCCGAAGTTTGGACATGCCTGCTCTTCTTGGTCCTCCTCCTCCTCCTTACAAGGAGAGCCAGGGCGGGGGCGGGGGCTGAAGAAAGAGGTGCCTCCCCCATGTTGGAGAAGGGAGAACAGCCCCCTCCATGGGGGTGACTCTTAGGAAGGCCAAGCAAGCGACCGGGTCTCTCTCCCCCCCTGGAACTGCGCTAGCCCTGCATCTCTTGGAAGGGTGGGGAGGAGGCTGTGTAGCACCTAATGCTGGAAGGCAGCCCCCAAGGGCAGGGCCTCTTCCTAACCCTAACCCTAAAACCCATGGCCACCCGGAGGCCTGCACTGGGCTTAGCTCTCCAGCAGAAACAGGCAGCAGGGGAAGGAGAGGCCCACAGACCCTCCTGGGGGGTGGGTGGGGTTTGAGGGGCATCCGATAGGGCTGCTCTTAAGTGGGCCTCCCCACCCTGCCCCTGGCTCCCTCCAGTCTCTTCCAGTTTTGGGTGGTGGGGTGGGGGTGGGGCGCCTTCTGCCTGAGACGGAGCGAGCCCCTTCCCCCTTCCCTCTTGCAGAGCAGAGGCTGCAGGAGTTGAAATTCTGGAAGCAGCAGCTGGACCACAAGCTTGACCAGATCGCCCAGGAGACGGAGGCGCTGCTGGCCTTCCGGACCCGCCTGGAGAAGGCCCTGGAAGGCACCAAGGGACCCCTCCTCATCGCCCAGGAATGCCTCCTCCACCGGTGAGAAAGGGGGGGGGCTGGGCAACACCCCCTGGGGGCACCATGCCCCTTCTGCTGGGAGGCTGGGTTTCCCAATGGTCAAATGGAGGGGGAATATAGGCATGCCCAAACTTCGGCCCTCCTGATGTTTTGGACCACAACTCCCAGAATCCTAAGCTTAGATTGCCAATGACAAAGGACTGTGGGAGTTGTGGTCCAAAACATCTGGAGGGCCAAAGTTTGGGCATGCCTAAGGAGCTGGCCTTTGGTGGACTACCAGGTTCTGCAGGATGAGTCAGCCAAGGACCTTAAAAAGAGGAGATCAGGCAGTGGCCTATGCTCAAGCCACGCCACCCCCCCCCATATCTGCTGTGGGAGACCTTGAGGAGGGCAGGGGGAGGTGGGTTGCAGGGCAGAGGGCTGGCCACGAGATGGTGCCCCAAGATAAAAGAACCAGGCGCCACCCCAATTCAGTGGAAGGAGGTTTTCCATTGCTCTCCGGGCGGATGAGTCGGCCCACTGCAAAGCCACGACTTGTTTCCGAAGGGTGTTAGTAGAAAGTGCTTAGGGTTAGATTGTTTCCAACATGACCTTTATCTAGTGTTTTTAAAACGTTTCGATTCTTTTATGGGAGAAAGGAAGTGTAAAAATAAACAAGGCTGTTTTTGTGCCCAAGGACAGAAAGGCACGGAGACGAAATGCAGCCTCCAAAACGCCAGTCCAAGATGATAAGTTTTTTAATGGAAGCGAGGAGGTCCGAGTAATCTGAATTCATTTTCAATGTCAAGAGTCTTTGCTCAGATAGAGCGGTATATAGATGAAATAAATAAATAAGGTTTAAAAGTTCCACCCAGTCCTCCCTGCAACAAGACCCTCTTGGCGCAGTGGTTAAATGCCTGTACGGCAGGTAAAACTGTGCTCACGACCTGGGTTCAATCCCCGGTAGCAGGCTCAAGGTTCACTCAGCCTTCCATCCTTCCGAGGTCGGTAAAATGAGTATCCAGCTTGCTGAGGGGGGTGGGGCAATGTGTAGCCTGCACTCTGTAATTAAAATTGTAAACCGCCCAGAGACTACTTGTAGTAGTATGGGGCGGTATATAAGCAGAACACTTTACTTTGCTAGAAAATATTCCTGCAGCCCCCACCACCAACAAAGGGAGCCGTTCCGCCACATGATGTATGGAGATACGTTTGTGCCATCCTCAGTACCTCCTCTCCCAACCCCCACCCCACCCTGGGTGCGTGTGAAGGGAGAACCCCAGGGAAGCCCCCCCCCCCTCAGTTTTTCTCTGGCCTTCCTTTCAGGGAGAGGCGCGTTGGGATCGACCTGGTTCATGATGAAGTGGAGCAGGAGCTGGTGAAGGAGGTGGAAGTTCTCCAGGGGGTGGTCGCTCTGCTGGAGCGGACTCTGGAGCAGGCCAACGAGCAAATCAGGTACCGTGGGGAGGCGGAAAGAGGAACTGAAAAGCAGGTGGCCCGTTTGGGCAGAGGGGCTCCCGGGAGTTGCCTTAACGCCCACACCCCATGGCGCTGCCTCTCGTCGGGCTGGAGGGACCCCAGGGACCTCTTGCTGTCTCCCCTGAGTAGATCTCAGCCGGTGAGCCTGGAGAGAGCTGCCCCGTGCAGCTACGTGACAGGCAGCCTTGTAGTCAGATGGGCTGTCTGGTGGCCCTAGTGCAGGGGTCCTCAACGTTTTCAAACAGTGGGCCGGTCCACCATGCCCCAGACACCACAGGCAGGTGGGCAGAGTGGAGGAGGAGCAGGGGTGGGGCCTCAGGGCCATGGAGGGAGTGGGAGACCTTGCTGCAGCCCTCCTGTTTTAAATTGTCCCACTCGGCTGCACCCGCCGCCCCAACCGTCTGGGCGGTGGGTGGGTGGGGGGACCTTGCTGTAGCCCTCCCACTTTGAATGCCCCACTAGCCAGCATGCTGATCATCTGGGCGGTAGTTGGGGGGAGTGGGAGAAGCTACATAGACCACTGCTTGGAACTGCCTCAGCAATAGAAGCAGCTGTGGAGGATGGCTTGCTCACACAGCAGTGGGTGGGTGGGGGGCTGCAATTGGTCCCGGGGGCCAGATTTAGGACCTTGGGGGGCCGCATCCGGCCCCGGGGCCTTAGGTTGAGGACCCCTGCCCTAGTGGCTAAGGGACAGGGAGGGCCTCTGGCAGGGCCTCCCTCTATTCTGTGTTGTGCACAGCCATACTACAGGACCACACCGCTCCATGCTCTCTCTGTGCCAGGCCCAGTGCCTTCTAAACTGGCATTCTGTTCTCCATCAGGACTTTTGCAGCTGGCCAGCTGTTTTATTTCAGGGACTGTTTTTCTGGTTTCAGGCTGAACCGCTCGGCCAAGTACAATCTCGAACAAGACCTGAAGGACAAGTTCACGGCCCTGACCATTGATGACTATTGCTCCACCTTAACCAACAACACACCAGACATCAGATACGCTCAAAACGTGGTGAAGGTGGAGGAAGAGTAAGTCTCGTGAAGAGAGGAAACGGGGCAGTGGGGGGGAGGGACAAGTCAGGCGCTGGCGCTCCCTGGCATGTGGCGTCAAGGCAGCTGCCAACTCGGGGGACTTCAAAGAGGAAACGGGCAAACCATGGAAGATTCAGGCTTCACGCTCCCAAAAATACGAGGTGCCTGGGCCCGGGGGGGGGGGGGAGGAAGGAGGGCATCTGCTAGGGCCAAGCCATGGGAGAGGAACCCATGGAGTCATTTAGCTTCAACGCACTCACTGCCAGCGCCACTGAAAATGGGCCCATTTCAGGAAGCCCCACCACCGCCAGACCCTCATGGGCATTCATAAGAATATAAGAGCCCTGCTGGATCAGGCCAAAGGCCCATCTAGTCTAGCTTCCTGTACCTCACTGTGGCCCCACCAGATGCCTCTGGGAGCGCAGGAGACTAGATCTCTGTCTCCTGATCCTACTCCCCTGCATCTGGCCCTTGAAGTACCCCGGTTTTAGGCCTGGAGATGACACGTCTACATCATGGTTTGTCACCTGGGATGGACTTCTCCTCCAGGAATCTGTCCCATCCCCTTTGGAAGGCATCCAGGCCAGAGGCCATCACCACCTCCTGTGGCAGGGAGTTCCACAGACTAACAACGCATTGGGTGGAAAAATATTTTCTTTTGTCTGTTCTTACTCTCCCAGCCCTCAATTTGAGTGGAGGTCCCCTAGTTCTGGTATTTTGTGAGAGGGAGAAGAGCTTCCCTCTATCCACTTGACTCATGCCCTGCATTATTTTGTACGTCTCAATCCTATCCCCCCTCAGGCGCCTTTTTTCCAGACTAAAGAGCCCCAAATGTTTTAGCCTTTCCTCATAAGGGAGGTTCCCGCCCCTTTCCTCCCAGTATGGGAGACCTGGGGCCAGGAGGTGGGGGTGGGGGGCAGGCGGCTGCTGGACAGACCAGTGGCTCCGACTCCACAGGTTGGCTGCTGTTCGGGGCTGGCCAGTCGAGGGGAACCCTGACCTCCCTTTGGTTTCCGTGGCAGTTCCGTCAGTCCAGAGGAGTGGGTCGATTTCTCCAACACGAACGTGGAAAAGGCGGACAAGCAGCGGAACAACTCCCTGGCCCTCCGAGCCCTGATTGATAGCGTCCTCTCGCAGGCGGCTGGCGACACGCGTCAGCAGAAGGAGAGGGTGGACACTGCCTTCCGGGCCCGGTTGAAGGAGACCAAGGAGGCCAAGAGCCAGCTGGAGAACCACCTGGACAAGGTTGGCCCAGGACTCCCTGCCTTGCCCCATCAGCCACTGTTCCCCCCCCCCCAAGGACTGGGTGGCGGGATGGGGGGTGAGACACTTCCTCTCAGGTGGCCCCCCAGGGAGCTCACGGGCACTGAGAGCCCCCCCCCCCCGGGGTGGCGGTGCTGGTGGTGGAGATGGGGCTGGCGAGGGCTGGTCCCCCTGCAGCAGTTAAGACCCCCCGGGTGCGCCTGGCAGGTGATGGAAGAGATTGCCTCCCAGGAGAAGAACATGGAGCGGCTGAAGAAAGCCATCGCCGACAAAGAAGGGCCAGCCAAGGTGGCCCAGACGCGCCTGGAAGCCCGAAGCCACCGGCCCAGGGTGGAGCTCTGCCGGGACCGGGCGCAAGAGCGCCTCCTGCGGGAGGCCCAGGAGATCAGCCACAATGTCCAGAGGCAAGGAGGAGGAGGAGGAGGGGCAGAAGAGGCGGGCCGGGGGTTCTGTGGACGAGCGGGGAGGGGGCCAGGAGCTCAGCAAGGTTGCCTGGGCTGGAGTGGGAGGGACAACCCCCCAACCCCAGAAAGCCCAAAGGGGAGGCACACGATGCAGTCCTTCCAGGCTGGCCTCCACCCCTGGACCAGCATCCAGCAGGGTCAGACTCTGGCACTGAGATCAGCCAGGGGGGGGGTGCTAACCTCCACAAAAAGGGGTTCCTGGGCCGCCACCGCCACCTCCTCTCCTGGCAGGGAGGCCTGAGGGTCCTCCTCTCCTGGATGCAGGGCAGGACTGGGTGGGGTGGCACAGCGGGGCGTGGTGAGGATGAAGATGGCTGGAGCCTCCCTCCTCCCTTCCTAGGCTGAAGGAGACCCTGGCTCAGGCGGCAGCCGAGCTGAAAGGCCTGAACCGCCGCCAGCTGGCCCTGGAGGAAGAGATCCAGGTGAAAGCCAACTCCCTCTACATTGACGAGGTGCTCTGCATGCAAATGAGGGAGTCTGTCGCCATCAACCACTACTGACCCTATAAAGACCTCCTCCCTACGGCTGCACAAACCCCGCAGCCACAACACAGGTGGCTCTCTATCCCAGGCCTTTTCCCCCACCCATTCATGTCGCAAAGAGTAAAGTTGTCCTTTACCTTAAAAACCGGCTGGAATGTGTTTTTACTCCCCAACCTCATGCCAACAGCTGGCACCCCCAGGGCCTCCCTCCCCCCCCCCGGGCCCCAACTGCAGTCACTGGTTCCCCCTCACCTGCCGGGCCAATTTCTAACCCACAAGCATGGGTTTCTCAGACTGTCGGCAAAAACTCACCAGGCCGTTGTGCTGCCATAGAAAAATAAACTTTTAATTTCATTAAAAAGCACTTTAAATAGTTTAAACTTGGCGCTACCGAGGCCTACATTCTGAGCACCCAGGCAGTGCCTGCTGCCTCCTGGCACCCAGAAACCCAACCACCACCACCACCACCGCCACCACTAAGGGTCCCCGAGGGCAGCCCTGGAGCGACCAGGCTCAGCGTCAGCCCGTGGTCCGCTGGCACCGCCAATCTTCTGCGCAGCCACACAAGGCACCGGGCAGAGCTTCATCCAGCGCACACCGCCGGGCCAAGTTCCCATCTCCCCCTCTCCCCTCCGCAAGCCCCTCTGGGCTGTGGCCGTGCCCACGTCAGCAAGTGTGCCCTTCCCCCTAGGCTGAAAAGTTCTTCTTCCAAGCAGGACTAATAAGAGCCACCGATGAACCAACGGAAAGAACACAAACGCCAGCAAAACACACCACTGTCTGTGTGTGTGTGTGTGAGTGAGGGGGGGGGAGGCAGGAAGAGGCCCAGTGTCCTCTGTCGCCAAACAGTCCATGAAAATAGGTGTGTGTGTGTGTGAGAGAGAGAGAGAGAGAGACTCCCTCTGCTCCCCCGGGGTCTTGCCAGGAGTCTATAAGGCGACCTGGGCCAGGAGGACCTGCGCTCCCTCACCTGGAGTTGACAGTCCACGAGTCCCGATCTTGATAGAGGAAGTAAGGCACAGTGGTGGAGGAAGGAGAAGCGCCCAAGGCCGGGCTAGACCAACCGTCCAGGTGCTGAGTCTGGGGAGGCAGGGGGGCCAGAACGCAAGGCAGGTGCCGCCTCTGCCAACTCCACCAACCCGGCTCAGTACCAAAACAGACTGGGGTGGTGGTGGGGAGGAGGAAAGAGGCTGGATATATATACAGCAGTTGCTTCCAGGTGCCGCATCTTCCAAGTAATGCAGGGTTTCCTTCTGGCTCTTCTTGGGGCTGAGGAGTGAGGGGACCCCCCCCCGGGAGCTTTCCGTGGCTCCACCTGGGAGGCGTGTGGTGTGCCTGGGTGGGTGGGGGGCTCCAACACCAGGGACCAGGCTGGCCCTACTTCTTCCTGGCATGCTGCCGCCGAGCCTGCAGCCGCTGGCGTCCCCCTGTTCGGCTGCCGGAACCAATGGAGAAGGAGGGCGCCGAGGTGGGGCCTGGAGGGGAAATGGGGTCCAGCAGAGAAACCCACGTCAGGGCAGGAAGGGATGCTGCTGCTGCTACCAAGAGCTTGCCCGCTGGCTGGGCTGCCAGGCCTTAGGGCTGAGCACGGCCAGATGGCAAGCCGGCCAGATAGCCTCTGGAAGGCACAACCTCCCCCTCCCACCCCCCTGCACAGAGAGGACAACCAAGGGCCCTCCCCTTCTGAGTGTCCCCGTGGCTTCCCAGTCCTTACCGAAGGTGGGTCCCGATCCTGTGAAGGCGGGGGTGCTGGTAGAGCGGAAGGCGGAAGTGCCGGCTGTGCCGAAGGTGGGGGTGCTGCCCCCCAGGGCTGTGCCGCCCGCAGCAGAGGTGCCCTGTCCAAAGGCTGGGGGGGCCAGCAGGGCTGCTGGAAGAGAGGAAGGGCGACCATGAGGCCTGGGGTGGAAGGAGGGGTCCCCCTGGCAAGGCCGGCCAGAAAGCCCATGGCCTCTGCCCCCTGGGGGTTGGGGACTGTTGCACTCACCTCCAAAGGGGGTCTGGGTCTCCGGAGCGCTGGCGGGGAGGTTGAAGGCATCGGAGCTCTGGGCCGCTGCCCCAAGAGAGCTCTGCCCCACGGAGGCCCCGAAGGGGTGGGCGGCCGCCGTGGCCCCACTGCCAAACTGGAAGTTGACGGTGAGCATCCCGGAGGTGGGGGAGCCACCGCTACGGCCAGCCCCCCCACCAAAGGCAGTGCCCCCAGAAGGCAGTGGGGGTTGCGTTGATGGCCCAAAGGGGAAGGAGGGCGGGGCGGCCCCCCCAAAGGTGAAGCCCCCTGTGCTGCTACTGCCACTGGAGGGCTGAGTGCCTGCCCCAAAGGCCGAGGTGGTGGTGGTGGTGGAAGGGGCTGCGGCAAAGGACGCGAGTGTCCCGAAAGGTGCCTGGGGGGTGCTCTTGGCCCCAAAGGATCCCAGTGCCCCGCTCCCTCCAAAAAGGGCTTGTGTGGCGGCGGCGGCGGCGGTGGTGGTGGCGGTGGCACTGCTGCCGCCCGCCCCAAAGGCCGGCAGGGCCTCTGATCCAGTGAAGCTCAAAGAAGGGGAGCCAAAGCTGACCAGCCCGGGGGCCGCCTTGAGGGTGGGGGGCTGGCCCCCAGGGACTCCCCCGTTTGCCCCGGAAGGCAGAAGAGGTTTAGCTACAGACCCCAAGCCCGCAGCTGTCGGGGCGGGGCTGCTGGACCCAAAGGGAGACTGCGTCGTCACGGCCAGGGGGGCAGCGGGAGCCACCTGGGAAACGCTGCTGCCAAAGCCGGTGGGGCCGTGAGCTCCTTCGGCTGTTCCAGAGGGTGGCTGGCCAAAGGGGGAGCTGGCCAAAGGGGCGAGCGCGGGGCCTGGGGTGCTGGCCAGGGAGCCAAAGGGGTACAGGGGCGAGGCCGCTGCACTGCCGCTGACAGAGGGGACCCCAAAGCGAGAGGTCTGGGGGGCCGAGGGCCCCCCGAGGGAAGGAGAGGCAGCCGCCACCGCTGCAGCGGTCGTGGCAAGCACGCTGGGGCCCAATCTGAACATGGCTCTGCTAGCGGAGACGGTGGTCACGCTGGCTGCCCCGGTGTGGCCGGCCGAGGGAGTGGCAAGGCCCGCTGAGGGGGTAGAGAAGCCGTGGAGGCCGCTGGATGTTTGCCCGGGCGCAGCTGCTGGCTGAAGGCCAGGAGGGAAGGCCAGGAGGGAGGGGGCGCCCACTGCCGCTGGGCTGGCTGTGGAGGCAGGTGGGTCTGGGGCCCCAAAGAGGGGCTTGAAGAGGGGTGTTCCCCCTGCCGGGAGGCCCGAGCGCTCAGTGCTGGATGGAGTCCCAAAAAGCAGGGGGAAGCTGGCGGTGCTGGTCCCAGCGGAGGCGCTGGGGGCTGGGCTGGCTGTGGTGGCGGCAGTGGCAGCGGCCATGCTGGGCTGCCCACCCAGAGGGCTGGTGAGGATGCCAAAGAGGAGGCTGGGCTTTGCCGGGGCAGCGGAGGAGGGCCTGCCCGGGGTCTGGACCGGATCCCCAGAGAAGGAGGAGGAGGAGGAGGAGGAGAAGGGTGTCGTGGAGCCGGTCCCACCCCCGGCCGGCTGGGCTAGCCCCAAAGAAAGAGGAGGCACTCCCACGGGAGCGGCCAGTGATGGTGGTGGTAGGACGGGTTGGGCTGAGGCCTCCCCCGGCTGGGCGCCGGCTGGCCCAGGGGCAGGAGTCCCGGCCAGAGACGAAGGGGCAGGCGGCCCCAGTGGCATCGGAGAAGCTTCCGGAGGAAGAGAAGCAGCAGCAGCAGGACCGCCTGGAAGAGAAAGACAGCAATTCTCAGGAGAAGCCCCTTCCAGGCAGCTTGGGGGGGTGGAGGAGGGAGGGAGGGAAAGGACGATCCGTCGCACTCTCCTTTGGCCCCCTCTGGGCAGCTGACCTCCCCTCCCTCCATCTCCCTCCTCTGGCTTCCGGAAGCTGAGGGGGACCAAGGACGCCTCAACCCCCAGCCCCACCCCCAGGAAAATCTTCAGGGCTGCCCCCAGAGCCACTCCCCCCCACCCCTGAGCTCACCCGCCTGACCTGAGGAACTCTCTCCCTCTGGCGGGTCTTTCTGGCTCTCCTGCCCGGGGGGATTTCCGTCACTTGGGGCGGATGAGGCAGCCTCCTCTTCTGTAGGTGGGGGCGTATCTGTGGGGAGAGGCAGGGGGAGGAGAGAACGTTAAGGGTGCCCTAGGGAAACCGAAGCCCTGGAGGGAAGGGATCCTCCATGGCTGACACCCCCCTTGCCCCCCAGAACAGCTGAATCCACCCTGCAGGAACAAATCCCCAAGGGCAACTACCTTCTCCCTGCCCCACACATGTCCCCCCCCCAAAAGGGCACCCCTTACCCTTCCCAGAGTCCAAGCCTCTCCTGAACTGCTTCAGTCTCTCTAGCCGGTCTGCATTGTAGTCAGCCACCGTGATCTTGTAGCCCAGCTCCACGGGCGGGGGCTGCCAGGAAGACGGAAAGGAAGGTGGGCCAAGGGCCTGGAGTGGCTGGGGAGGGGAGGGCTGCTGCCCACCCCCTCCTGCTGGGAGCCCATCTGGAAAACCTCTGCTGGAAAGGCAGGGCCTCTGGGAGACCTCTTGGAGCAGTGCCGCCTGCCTGCGCTTCTACCCACCCACCCACCGCCGCCACCAGCAACAGGGCCATCCCCAGGATTTTGCCCCCAAGCCAATCCCCACGACCACCACCGCACTCCGACCTCTGGGCAGCCCCACCCCGGGTATGGAGGCCTGTGCTGGGGGCTGGAGGAGTTCAGCAGGGAAGACCTACCATGACGAGCGGCTCCTTGGGAGTAAGGACCAGCTGGACCTTTCGCCTGCGGGGGCCGCCCCCGCCACTGCTGCCTCCCAAGGACGGAGCCGGGAGGGAGGCCAGAGGGCTGCCCTGGTCCTGCAGAGGAGCAGCTTCAGGCACTGGAGGAGGAGGAGGAGGAGGAGGAGGAGGAGGAGGAGGAGGAGGAGGAGGAGGAGGAGGAGGAAAGGGCACAGGTTGGCAAGCTCAGCGCCCCCGCAGGATCCTCTGTGGGCCAAGGCAGACTCAGCCCTCGGGGGTAACAGCCCAAGTCCCTCTCTCAGCAACCAAAACAGCAGGGCACGATTGGGCCGCCCTGCCTCCAGCAGCCTCTAGAGCTGCCCGGAGGTGGCCTGCCAACTGCCTGGACCGTGTGTGCGTGGAGGTCTTGGCGGGGGAGAAATGCTTCCCTGAGCCCCCTCCCTGCCCGCCCCCTCCCTCCGCAAGGGCTCAGCATGGACCTGATCCCCCTTCCGGAGGCAATCTGGGGTCCAGAGGGACTCAGTGCCTGCCCCAAAGGACTGGATGGTGGTGTGGGGGGGGCGCCAGGCCCGGACAGCAGCGCCTCTGCCTGGCCTTCATGGGGACCCAGGCTGCCTCAACTGCGTGGATCCTCTTGACAGGAGAGGAGGGGGCCATTTATGAAGCTCTGCCCACAAGCAGGGATGACCCCCCCCACACACATGCACCATCCCCCCAGGGCCCGTCATGTCATGCCCCCCCCCCAGGGCATCCTGATAGAGAAACATGGTGAAGGCCTCTTGGCTCAAAAGTCTCGTTCTTCACTGCAACACCGTACACCAGGCGGGCATTTTGGCCTTGCATCCTCCCCCTTGCCCCCCCTCCCCTGCCCACTCCGTGCCAAGCATGCCACCCTGTGTATCTCTGGAGTCCTCTGGCCACGCTGGCTCACCTGCCTTGCCTTCAGACACCCCCCTGCTGCCCCCCCCCCGCAGCACTCACCCATGTCCACTTGCACTGCCTTGTCGGCTTTTGGGGGAGCTGAGCTTCTGCTCTTGGGGGTGGCCGCCTTCTCCCTGCAGGAAGACATTGGCCGGGGGGGGGGAGGAGGAGGAGACGAGACGAGACCAGCCCTATAGGTGCAGCTCCTCCAGCAGGGGAGCTCTTAAGGGTCCCCCCCCCACTGCATTCCTCTTTAGCCGTCCAGGTGGCCCCTTGACTACGACTCCTCCCGGCCCTGCATCACAGGTCCCAGCCAGGCGGGAGTGTGGTAGGACCAAATGGGGCAGGCCTCCAAAATAATCCCTCAAGTGTCCACCAAAAGTCCACACACCCCCGACCCCAGGGCCAAGAGGCTGCACTCACAGGAGGCTGCAGTCAGAAGGTGGCCCCTTCCCAAGCAGCTGGGCCGGGCTCTCCGAACAAGAAGAGTCCTGGCTGGAGACGGAGGAGCTCCCGACCCCTCGGCGCTTCCACAGCTGCGGGAGGAAGAGGAAAGAGAGGGGAGCAGGTCAGGCGCAGGGCCCTCCGGCCTCCGTTCTGAAGCTCTGGGTACTGGGGTGGGGGCGGGGGCCCCCCAGAGCCTGTCAGAAGAAGCCGCACATGAACCTGGGGGATCTTCCACATGGCCCCAGGCCCCTGCCCCTTTTCTGGCCCCACCCTTAGGCTGCCCCACCCTCCTGTGGGGCAAAGGAGGGAGGCCGCTGTCACACCCTCCCCTCGGCATCTGCACCAGCGGGGGCCACCTGAGCTCCTGTCAGCCTGGCCAGGCCTCCCCCCCCACAACAGGAAGGGCCACTAGCCATTCCCCTGGTCCTTTCCTCCTCCTCCTCCTTCCACATGCCTGGCAGGCCCCTTCTCCCCACCCCCAACCTGACCCCCCCCCCCGGGGCAGCAAGCAGGGGTGAGGCTACCTGCTCAATGCCGCCCGAGGAGCTGTAGGAGCTGTAGATGCAGTTGTTGCGGACGGGCCGTGGGGAGTGGCCGCCCGCTGAGCTGAAGGGGCCGGGACAGGATTTCTTGCAGGCGGAGTCTTCCAAGGAAGGAGAAAGCTGGGCCCCCCGCTTCAAGGCGCCAGGCCTGGGGAGGCAGCAGAGGTGAGCCCGGAGACCTCACAAGGAGGCCCCGGAGCAGGGGAAGGGCCTGCACAAGGGCCACCTCCCCGCAGGAGGAGGAACAGGAGGATTCAGGGGAGGGGGGGCAGCTTTGGGTTAGGTCCAGCAGAGACAGAGAGACAGCGTGCAAACTCCAACTAGAACAGCAGCATTACAGCCAGGGAAAAGTGTGTGTGTGTGGGGGGGGGGTGTCACAGAAAACCCACCCCAAGGGAATCCTGCAGAGGCCCTTGCTGCATCATTCCCCCTGCATGTACATGAGGTGCCCTGTGGAAGAAATGCCCCCTCCCCGCTTCTCCTCTGGCACCTGGCACTTACTTGGGCACCTGGGATGCTGGAGCTCCATTGGCCACCAGAGGCTCAAAGGCAGGCTGGCCGCTCTCAGTGCTGTCCTGGCGCCTGCAGAAACAAGGGGGGGGGCAAGAAGGCCCCTCCCTGCATAAGCCAGGGCAGACAGGGATGCTCTCGAGAGGCTTTTCCTCCCTCCCCCTCCCCAGACCCCAACGGTGCTGCTGGTCCACCTGGGCTGCAGGATCTCCCTCCACCCGTCCGTCCCTTACCTGCGCTTGCTCTCCTGGGGGGTCGGGGAGGGCGGGCTCCCTTCTTCCGTGGCCTTGGGCCTCTTCCGGCAGGCCATGAGGGCATTGAGAGCCTTCACCACTGTCTCCCGGGCACAGGGGTCGGGGGCAGGAGGAAGAGGCACCAGGTGGGAAGGAGGGGACCAAGCAGGAGACGCCGGGGTAGGAGGCAGCCAAGCCGAAGGCGCTGGAGAGGATGACTGCGACATCCTGTCCGGGAGAAGGGCAGCAGTCACCTGGAGGGGTTCTGCACCCAGTGAGAACAAAAAACAACCCTCCCCCCCCCCACACACAAGTGCCTGGTTGTCCCCATCTACCCAAGGCCCCTTCTTCCCTGCCCTCAGCCTGGTTGGGTCCAGCCCAGTGAGCTTCAGTGAATGTTTGGTGGAGGGGGAGCCCCCTTGCCTCCCCCCTCACCCCCCCTGCTTCCTTGGGACCCATGCCAAACATTCCCTGATGGCCGGGAGCCACAGGAGACGGGGCAGACGGGGCACCAATCGCACTCCCCCAGGGGCGGGCTGAGCCGTGGGGCGGGGGTGGGGAATGCTTTGGAGGGGCCCGTGGCCGAAGCAAGGGTGGCCGGCAAGAGGGATCCATCCCAGTGTGAGACTCACAGCGCAGAGCAGCCGGCTCTCCGGTCTGGCGGAGGAGCCCAGGAACTGCCTGAGGAACCGCGGAAGGCCCCCGGGTTCAACCGTCTCACCAGAGGGAAGCCCCCCACCCGAGCAAAGTGGATCTGCCGGGTGGGGTTCCATTTCTGAGGGGTGTAGGTGAAAAGGGCCGAAGGCCGGAACACGTCAGAGCCGGGAGAGCCAAGCATTGCTTTCTCCCTGGAAAGAGAAGAGAAAAAAGCCCGAAAGGGCGTCATGCAGGGAAACGGGGCTCTGCTCCTTCAAAAGGACGCCTGCAGTGAATAAAAGGAACCCCTTCCAGCCTCTGCCATTTAGCTCCACCCCCACCCTGGCACAAACATCCCTTCCAAGACATGCGTCCTACATGCTAAACGTGCAAAAGACACGCTGGAACACGGAGGCCAGCCAGGCAGCTGCCATAGCCTTCTCTGGGGCCACCCTCTCCATCCCGCCGGAACACCTGCAGGATCAGGGCCAGAGAGGTTCCTGGCGGGGATGTACAAGGGGGCAGGAGGTGGACTGACAGAGTGGCACCCTCAGGATTGTGCTGGTGCTGCAACCTGCCCGGCAGGGGCCTGATCTGGTGGCGGTTGGGATGCCACCCCTGAGGGCTGCAAGTATAGGATGGCACTGAGGGCGGAACTGAAGGTGGGGGGTGGGAGTGGGGGCAGAGGAAGAAGAGCGCAGAGGAGGAGGGGGCAAGAGAGGTGCTGGGGGAGAGACCCAAAGGGCCCTCCGTCCCCTGGACGGCAGCCCGTGGGCTCCACACAGAGCCTGGCTTTGACCCCGCCCAGGGCAGAACAAAGGCAGGTGTCACTTTGGAGTCACTCCACACCCACTCAGGCAGGATCGGTGCGGGATGCCCCCGCGGCTGCTTTCTCCTGGGCATGCACAGAGCGCTTTCCCTCCCTCCCTCCTGGCAGCTCAGGGATGTGTGTGTGTGTGTATTTGTGTAAGGAGTGGATGTTGTGTTCCTGAGATGGCACAGGGCGCCCTTCCCTCCTGGCCTCCCTTCCTCTTGGCGGGGGGGGGCGGTCCAGTCCCCTCTTCTCCTCCTCCCCCCATCCCCGGGGCATGTGCAGAGTGCCCTGGCTCTTACCGGGCGGGGCCCAGGCGCCCTCCGCAGGGGCAGCCGCAGGACCGTCCCGGGGGCGGCGGCGGGGGGCCCACGGCGGCGGCGGGGCGAGGGGCCCAAGGAAGGGTCCGAAGGGGCGGCCAGGGGCCCAGCGCCGCCCACCCCAACGCCCCCAAGAGCCCCGCCACCGAGACCCCCGCCGCCGCGCCGCCCGAGGCCAACGCCACCACCACCAGCAGCAACGAGGCCAGGCCCAGGAGGAGCAGCCCCGCCGCCGACCCCAGCCCCCGCGCCGCCCAAGCCCAGAAGGACATCGCCGGGCAGGAAGAAAAGGGAGAGGGAGAGGGAGAGGAGCGCAGCAGCAGCGGCAGCGGCGGCGGCCGTTGCCTCAGAGACCAGCGGCCATTGCCGCTTCCGGCCCGGCATGCACCGCGCGGGCAGGAGGAAGGGGCGCGGCCTCGGCCAAGGGCGCGCAGGCAGGCGGAGTCCGAACGGGACCCGCCCCCCCGGAGGACGGGCCTCTCGCACCTCGTAGGCGGGACCTGGAGGAGGAGGAGGAAGAGCCAGGCTCCGCCCCCTAGGCCCCTCTGCTTTCCCCGCCCCCCTCGGGATGACGTAGCCCCGCAAAGGCGCGCGGGCTCCTCCAAACGGCCTCTCGCCGCCCCGCCCCTCCCCTCGGCCCGCTCCGCCGCCCCGCGTGACCGTGCCGCCCGAGGCCAGCGCAGCGGCGCCCGCATCTCCGCCTACCCCCTTCCCCGGGTGTCTTCAAGTGAAGAGCCCTCCCTCCCTCCCCCAGGTCCCTCCCGGGGAGTGCGCAGGTGTCTGGGTGGCTTCCCTCTGGGGATGATGGGAGTTGTAGTCCCCCCCCCAGAAAGGAACGCTGCCTCCCAAGGAAGGGAAGGGGAGGGGCGGGAGAAGGTGGGGGGGAAGAAATCTCCCCTTCTCGCTCCCGGGGCCCCGCTGCCGCCGCCGCCCCCCCTCCCGTAGTGCCCTCGGGCAGGGAAAGGCGGAGGAGGGGGGGGTCCCAAGTCCTCACCGGCGGCGCTGCTTCTCCTCCGGCATTTCCCGCCGCCCGCTCGGCTCCTCCGCTGCGCGGCCGTCGCTCTTCCCGGGCGGGGCAGCCCGTCCCCGCCCCCCGCCCCGCCGGGGCCCGCCCCCCCCCCCGCGCCCGTCCCCCCCCCCCCTTCGGCTCGGGCACCGGGAGAAGGGTGGTGGTGGGGGGCTGCGCGGGAGCTCCGGGCCACCTCCAGCACCCACACCCCCAGTGCGCTCGGTGTGGCCCACCCCAGGACCTCTGCAGCCCGAGGCGGCGGCGGCGGCAGCTACCCTCTGCCCACACCCCGCCTCCATGGTCCCCTTGGCCTCCCTCCAGGGGACCAAGGCCCCCCAATGCCCCCCGTGGGGTGGGGGGGCTCCCCACTCTGGCCTCCCAGAAGGTCCTTTAGCCGCCCCACAGAGCAGGCCGCCTGAGGGGAGGGGGTGCCCCGGGTGTGTGTGCCAGGAATAGGGGGAGCCGGCCTCCTCTCTCGAAAACAAGAGCCCCCACAGAATTCGGATGGAAATACTGATTTATTTAAAAACTGGAAACACACAGTCGACCTATTATACAAACGGGAAGAAAACGGCTTGTATTTCTTAAAAGTCCTCTTTTTTTAGGGGGGGGGGAAAGAGTTGAGTACCTGCCTGCTTCCTGGGGCCGATGGAGTCACCTTCCTGGAGTCCCCCACCCCCACCCCAGAACCTCTCGGAGGAGATGCTGGCTGCACCCCCCACCCCCCAACAAACCTCCACTCCCCCCCACCCAGGGCCCCAGACCAGAAAAGGAGGGGGGGCGAGAGGAACAGCATCTGGAGCAGCTGGACCTTGGCGTGGCCGTCCATGTGGAGTGGCCACAGCTTCTCCTGGCCCTCTTTTCTTTCATGAGCCAGAAAACCTGAGGTAGTGGGGGGGGATTTGAGTTTGGGGGGGGCACCCAGGGCAGGGGGCTTCCCCCTGGAAAGATGGAGCTGTCTGTGGGAGGTGGGCAGAGGTCAGCCAGCCCCCTCACTCCTCCTGTGCTGTGGTGGTTGGAGGCTTTTTTGGGGGGTTGGGGGCAAACAGGCCTGCCTGCCCACCCGCCGGCTATTTGGTCGGTGGTCTTCCAGCCAGGTGTGAGGAAAGGCTGGAGCGTGACAGGCACCAGGCAGAGAGAGAGAGAGAGAGAGAGAGAGAGAGAGAGAGGCTGTGGCCAGCTGGAGCCAGGTGGGCTGGCCCTGAGCCACTGGTGGGATGGGCAGGGCCCACAGGGGGAGAGCTTGGGGACCCCAGACCTGCTGAGGTCCCGGACGGCAGTAGGCGATCAAGACACCCAGGGGAGGGAGTGGGGAGAAGGCATGGCAGGGCTGCCCCCCCCTGCCCTCTAGAGAACAAGACCCAAGCCAGCCACCCCCCACCCCCGGCCCTTCGCCCAGGGACGCCTTGGCCCTTGAGGGGTGCTTCTAACCCTTTGGCTGAGGGAAGCGCCCTTGGCAGCAAAAGGGAACAGTCAGCTGGGCTCCCCTGCCAGCCCAGGGACCGAGCGCCTCCAGGCCCAGGGGTGGTGGTGGGAACGCCCCTTCAGGCTGGGCACCCCAGCCGGGGTGGGGTTGCGAGCGGCACGAGGCTGCTCCTTTGGCCACTGGCCTGTGCGTGTGGAGCCTGGAGCCCGGCTTGCCCTGGGCCCAGAGAGAAGAAGGCCGCTTACAGGGTGGCCAGCGGCACACACCCCCTCCCAGCCAGCCACGGGAGGGTGATGCCCTCCCTCCCTCCCTGCCCGCTGTGGCTCTGAAGATCCGATGAGAGGAGGGCTGCTCTTTTCTCGGGGCTCCCTTGCCAAATGCATTCTGCCAAGGGCCACCAGTCCCCCCCCCCGGAGAGCAACAGCTGGATGGCCAAGGGGGAGACCCTGAGCCATCCCGCTTCCCCTGGCCACCAAGAGCCCCTGGGGGAGGGGGCCCACCCCTGCTGTGGCAGCTTCCCTCCCCGAGGCGTGGCGCAAAGCTGCTCGCCTCTGCCGGGGTCCCAACGGCCCCAGCTTCACTCTGGGAATCCGTGCCGTTTCCGTCAGGGGCTGTGCCAGGGTGGCGTGTGGCCAAAGGCAGCCGCCCAGAATCGCCCCCCCTCCTCGCCCTCCTCTGTCCGTCCGTCCGTCCACCCTCAGCTCTCAAGCCCCCTGCTGTTTATTGCTGGCTCAAGGCACCAGGAGCCCCTGGGAGGCAGGGAGAAGAGCCAGAGGAGGAGGAGGAGGAGGAGGAGGAAGAGGAAGAAGAAGGCTGATAGCCCTCCAGGCCTGACTCTGACCCCTCCGGCAAGGCAGGGCAAGCCCCCTCCCTCAGTTAGCCTGGACCAAACAGCCTCCCGGCTGCACCCGCACACAAGGGACCCTGGTGCTGGCGTGGCACCAAGAGGAGGAACCCAGCTGGGAGGCCCTGGTGTTGGGATCGGAGCCCAGGAGGGGCCAGGGGGCAAGTCGAGGTGGAACAGGGCCCCGCCAGACCTGGGCTGCTCTCTCGTGGCCCTGGGGCTGCCTTCCTGCCCCCTCCCTGAGTCTCTGAGGTGGTCTCCGTGGCCAGCAGGGAGCCTCCGTGGCTCTGGTCGTCTTGCCAAGCACAGGCCTGGCGGTCGCTTCCCAACCCGTGTGTTCGCCCTCCGTGTTGGGGTGGAGGAGCTGCCCCCGCAGGAGGTGCCTCGTTGCCGGCCGCTTCCTCAGGGAGCCATGTCAGCACCTGGAAGGGAGGGAGAATTCTGGTCTCCGCATCTCAAAAAAAGACATAGTGAAACTGGAAAAGGTGCAGAAGAGAGCGACTAAAATGATTCCTGGGCTGGGTCACCTTCCTTTTGAGGAAAGGCTAAAACATTTGGGGCTCTTTAGTCTGGAAAAAAGGCGCCTGAGTGGGGATAGGATTGAGACGTACAAAATAATGCAGGGCATGAGTAAAGTGGACAGAGGGATGCTCTTCTCCCTCTCACAAAATACCAGAACTAGGGGACAGACACTCAAATTGAGGGCTGGGAGAGTAAGAACAGACAAAAGAAAATATTTTTTCACCCATCGTGTTGTTAATCTGTGGAACTCCCTGCCACAGGATGTGGTGATGGCATCTGGCCTGGATGCCTTCAAAAGGGGATTGGACAGATTCCTGGAGGAAAAGTCCATCACAGGTTACAAACCATGAGGGAGATGTGTCATCTTCAGGCTTAAGACCAGGGTACTTCAAGGACCAGATGCAGGGGAGTGGTATCAGGAGACAGATATCTAGTCTTGTGTGCTCCCAAACAAAACTGGTGGGGCCACTGTGAGACACAGGAAGCTGGACTAGGTGGTCCTTTGGCCTGATCCAGCAGGGCTCTTCTTAGGTTCTTATGAGAGGATAGGACCCCCTGCTCTCACCCAAGCAGAATGGGGGGGGGGCAGACTTCCAGCGGAGCCCGGGGCCTGCCGTTTGGGATGTCAAGGGAGACACAGAGCCTCTCCGGGCCAAAAAGCAGAGGCAGGCCTGCCAACCCCAACACCTCCAGGGGCCACATGCTGAGCTGGGACCTGTTGGGTAGACCAATCTATCATGCTGATTTTCAACTGCATGTTGCATGTGGGAGGGGTTATGCATGGCACTACCTGGCCTGGGTTTGTTTAGCAATCAAGGGAGTTGAATTTCCCCGGGCTTGCAAATGCCAACACCTTTCCTCTGCCTGTTCTGACCGCATGGTCTTTGTAGTATAGAGCCATTTTGGCCTCAGTCCAGCTTTTTACCACCTGGGAGAAGGATGTAGTCTTCTCTCTCTCTGTTCTCCCCCTCCCCCCATGGGTAGAGAACAAAGAAGCATTTTCTTATGGACTCTTCTATATGTTTATCTACTTTGTTATGAAACTAAGAAAGCCTGCTGATACAAATGAGATTGTGAGTAAACTTAACTTCTTTATACTTTTTCTGAAGAAACAAGCCTTTTGTCTTTTATGGGAAATAGCTTTGCTGGGGAAGGATTTGGGAACTTTCTAAGTTGATATAAGGCCTAACAGCCCGATCTCATCATGCTCTGGTGCACAAAACCAAAACTGGTTTTTAAGCTTTACCTAACAGGGCCGTGGTCCTGGAGCAACAGTCCAGCCTCCCTTCCTCTCTGTGGGGTGTCAGAGGTGGCAGGCGAGACCCACTTGAAGTCTGCTCCTGCCTCGGGCTTGGCCCTTGGCCCTGGGGGGCACTGCTCCCCCCCACCTCCAGCCCCTGCCACCAGCTGAGAAGGCCTGTGCATACAGAGCCAGCACATTGCACGGGGGCCAGTGAGCCCTCTGGCGGCTCGCTCTAGGCCAGCCCTAGTTGCCCCACCTTATTTATTTATTTATTTATTTATTTATTTATTTATTTATTTATTTATTTATTTATTTATTTATTTATTTATTTATTAGGCTTGTATACCGCCCGTCTTCCCGAAGGAACTCCGGGCGGTTCACAACACAGGGTACAACACTAATGGCCTCTGACTCACCGTCGCTCTCTTCCCAGCCCTCGGCCACCCCAGCCAATTCGTAGTGCTTCTTCCGGAGCTCCCCCAGGCGCTGCCGCTCCTTCTGCAGCTGGCTCTCCAGCTCCAAGACGCGCACCTGGGGGTGGGGGGGAGGGACATGAGGAGGAGGAGGAGGAGGAGGAGGAAGGCTCTTGCCAGGAGGGAGGGTGGCCTCATTGCCCCCCTCCCACCACCCACCCTCCTCCTCCTCACCTGGGAGTCCATCTCCTGGCGCTTGATCTGCGTCAGCGTGATGGCCGAGAAGTCCAGGCTGTCTGCAGGTGGGAGAAACCGAGACCCCACAGCTGGCCCTTGTTCAGAGGGGCCCCCTGGGGACTCCATCCCACCTCTGGGAGGCTCTCCTCCTGGCAGGCGGTGGTGGTGATAGAGAGGTGCCCCCACCCCTGCCCCTGAGAGGAACAGGTGGGCAGAAGTCTCCGGAGGGAGCCATGCGGTCTGGTACCCAGGGGAGGGCAAGGGATGCCCAGGGCCGCCACTCTGCAGGGCTCTCTCCCCCCCGCCTCCCGGTTTACCTGTCTCCTGAATCTGCGACTTCCCTGACTTGGTGGAGGCCACCACCTTGGCCGTGGCTTGGTTGACCCCCCGAGAGGCCACCTGAAGCCGCCGGAGGTTGGTGCTGTCTTTATCCGCTTTCACCTGCCAAGTCAAGGGCAAAACTCAAGCCCTCCTGTCCCAAAAGGGAGAATTCAACGCCCCAACCTCCCCAGTAGAGATGGGCACGAAACGAACAATTTTTCGTTTCCGTTTTCGTTTTTTCGTTTCATTACGTAACGAAACGACAAACGAATTTTGTCTCTAAAATGAAACGAAACGAACAGAAACACCGGAAATTTTGTCGCGCGTTTCGTTTCCATTACTGCAATATGAGTGAATGGCTTAAAATCCTTTAAAAAAATCACAAAAAATGAAATAAATGGCAACGAAATGGTAACAAAATGAACGAAAACGAATTTTTTTGCAAAAATTCACAAAAAACGGAAACGAAGCAAAAGGGACCCTCCAAACGACAAACGAAATGGCATTTTTTTTAATCCGTGCCCATCTCTACTCCCCAGGGACAAAGAGCCCCCGAGCTCCTTCAAAGAAGGGGGGGGAGAGAGAAAGATGCACCCCTGTGGCTGACTGGTGGGCAGGCCCCTTGTTGCTCTGGGGCTGGAGGCAAGCAGCATGCTTTGCTTTTTGCTTTCGCTCAGAGGAAGTAGCCAAGGGCTGGATCCGTGGCTCAGGGGAGGGTGAGGAATCTACGCCGTCCTGACACGGGTCGTCAACTTTCCCACACCCTCAGTCACCCAAGGCGAACGCCCCGGCGTGAGACAGGCCACGAGCCCCTCCACGGCCGGCCAGCCGGCCGGCTCTCCCCAAAACAAAAGCCCACCTTGGAGGCAGCCACCAACTGGGCGGTGCTGGCGGCAATTTCGTGCGAGCAGACCATGAGCTCCTCGAACTTCCCTTTGCCCTGGACGACGAGGTCGGCCGCGTCCCTGAGGAGAGACACCGCACGGGCGTTGGAGCCCTCCTCCTCCTCCTCCTCCTCCGCCACCCACCCCCAAGGGGACCCCCTTGGCTGGATTTGCCAAGAGGCACGGGCCACATGTGGGCCACAGGATGCGGCCCTCGCCCGGAGCAGCAGCAGCACTTACACCATCACTGTGGCTCCCCAACCCACGGCCTTGGAGGCGGAGATCAGGCCCTCCGTCCAGCGTGAGTTCCTGGCATAAAACTCCTTGGGGGACGAGGCTCCCTGAGCAGGCAGAGAGGGAGAAGGCGCGTCAGGTCCCCCCCCCCCCCGGCCAGGGCCACGGGGGGGGGGCGCTGCTTGGGCTGAAGCACCCTCACTCCACCCCAAGCGCTCCCGAATCCTTCCAACAAGCAGATGCTATGCAGCCCCTTCTCCTGCCGAAATGTCTTAGCCCCCCCACCAAGGCCTTGCCATCAGTAGGATGTTACGGGCTGGAACGAGGGAAGGACTACCCCCCCCCAGGAACCCTTGGTCTTCAGACTCTTCAGGCAGGGCGGGGTCATCCACCTGGAGACTCACCTTCCACCCCTTGCGCCTGGCAGAGCAGAGGCACCCAAAGCCCGAGGCTGAGCTGATCAGGCCCAGCGCCCCCACCCAAAACTGCCGTTCCTGCTCTTCTCAAAGAGCCCCACACACTACAGCTAGCCACAAGGAAGAGGAGGAGTTCCCCCTCCCCCCTGCAGGATCCAAGAGACCTGCTGGATTCGGAAGCTGGCAGCCCAGCCAGGAGGGGCAGAGCTCAATGTAAGGCCGTTGGGCAGGTGCCGCCTTCCGGGCTGTTCCAGGCCCTGCAGAGAGGGCCCTCCTCCTCCTCCTCCTCCCCCCTGGTGGTGGTGCCTGACCCTTTCCAGGTGGGGTGAGGCACCCGTGGACGCCAGCCTAGGGCCTCCCTGGCTGCTCTCCCCAAGGCTCCCCTGGGCGCCCACCTGCCTGCCCTGGCTTTGGGGCTTTGCTTCTGGCCCCGAGGGACTCACCCTTCCGCTCTCCACGATCTCTCGCTGGAGGTCCTTGGAGGCCAAGACCAGGAGCTGGATGGCCTGCATTAAGCCCGTGCAGGAGGCGAGGATCCTGTGAAAGGGAAAGAGAAAGAAAGAAAGAAAGAAAGAAAGAAAGAAAGAAAGAAAGAAAGAAAGAAAAGGAAGGAGGGAAGGAAGGAAGGAAGGAAGGAAGGAAGGAAGGGGCAGGGGTCTCAGGCCAGCACTCTCAGAGTGTGTGTGGGTGGGGGGCAGAGGGGGCAGCCACGGCTGCAGAGCCAAACAGCTCTTCTTTCCTACCATGGCAGGAGCAGCGTTGGATGGGAAGGCATGCAGGGGGCTGAGCAAAGGGAACATCTCCCAGGGAAGTGTCCCAGAACCAAAAAGGCCACCATTTTTTGGGGGGGGTGTCACTTGAGAGCCACGAGAAAAGGACTCCTTTGGCCCGTGAAGGGCTCTTCCCCCCCCCCTCCACCAAGGTGGCAGCAGCCTTCCCACGACCCACGCCTAAGGGAAGCTCAGGGCAGCCCAGGGGCCGTGGCAGGAGAGAGGCAAGGAAGCGGTCGGTCCCCCTGATGGGTCTTCCCCTGCTGTGCTTCCCCCACCCCTACACGCAGAGAGATTTCTCACCTCCCAAACGCGGTGGGCTCAGCTGCCAGGAGACAGTAGCCAGCAGGAAAGCCCCCCCCCCCGCTCAAAAGGCCCCCGCCAGTCCTTCCCAGCCTTTGGTATTGGTACTAACCTCTCGTTGACCTCCAGCTTGATTCCCGTGTCCCCTGCCCGTGACTTGTTCAGCATCTCCTGGGGGGCGGGGGGGAGAGGAGGAGGAGGAGGAGGAGGAGGAGGAGGAGGTCAGGGCTGCAGCTGCAGAAAAGGTGCAGGAACAAGGAAAGCCCCCTCGGCCACCCACCCCCAGGTGCTGGGTGAGGTCCAAACACCTTCCCTTGGCCCAGGGAAAGACATCACTTCTTCCTCCAGGGTTTTTTTTTCGGGGGGCGGGGAGGGAGGTGCAATGGTGTGGAAGCAAGGCAGAGGACCCGGTGGGAGCTCACCTCTATCCTGGCCACTGCCGTCTCAATGGCCGCTGCCGTGGCCGCCATCTCCTGGTCCACCAGGTCTCCCAGCTTCTCCTGCTCCACGTCCAGGCCTTTGGGGAGGAGGTCCTACCAGGGAGGGAGAGAGGGAGGGAGCTTTGTGTCTGCAGGACAGGGGGGTCTCTCTCTTCCATGGGGGGGGGCTCCCCTACTCTGCCGCCGAGGCTCAGGGTGGGCCCCTTGGCCACTCCCGGGGCTGGCCCCAGCAGGACCCCACCCACCTCTCCGATGGCCGCGATCCGTCCCAGGCAGGTCTTGACGGCCGCGCAGTCGGCCCCTTCTAAGGAGGCCTCTTCCTTCAGGGCACCCAGGTAGGCGAGGGCCTCGCTCCCACACTGCCTCCCGGCCTCCAGAAGCCCTGGCAAGAGGCAGAGGGGAAGGGGCTGCTCAGAGGCAGGCACCCGGCACCCAGGCCGGCCCCATCGCGGCCTCCCCACCCTGGAGGGAGGGCTACTCACCGTCGGCAGACTCCATGGGTGCCACGTGCGAGGTGGCGCTCGCCTGCAAGACGGCGTCGCCAATCAGGTGGGCAAAGAGACCCACGCAAGAGATAAGGCCGCTGGAATCTGGGGGGGGGGGCATAGGAGTCCTTAAGGCAGTGAGCCAGCCCTGGCCCAGAAGCAAGTCCCCTGCAGGGCACAGAGCAGGGCCCTCCCTGGCCACCACCAGCCCTGAGCTATTTGTTGATGGCCCCCGCCAAGGGCACAACCAGCTCACCTGACCGGTCAGAGAGGTACTGGCCGCACGCCTCCTGCAGCTGGTCCGTGCCCTCGGAAGCCGCCTGCGTCCTGGACAGGAGGTAATCTGGGCAGGGCAGACAAGGGGGTGGGGTGGGGCGGGAGAGTGTGGCTGCGTTATGGAGGCGCCCCCAGTAACAGCAGGGCCAAGGGCACAGCCTCAGCTCCCCGTGAGGTATTGATTGTGAGATATCAGCTCCCACCCCGCCTGGACCCATGGCAAACCCCAGGGTCTACTCTCTCCTCCTCTCCCTGAGACCAACTGACTGGGTTTCCAGCCACAGGAGAGTCCAAGAGAGAGAGAGAGATGCTGGTAGCTGCAGCAGCACCGCCAGTGGCTCCCCCCAGTCTGAACCGGCTGACCTGGGCTAGCAGACCCTTCCGCTGGTCTGGTTTTTCAGAAGGGCAGAGAAACATAACTACATCAAGTTCACGGCCATGCAGCAAGCACGCTTTTGCAGGACCACAGAGCAGCCCCCCACCCCAAATCCTATGGGTCTTCCAGACCTTGCCCATGCCCCCGATGCAGCCCTGGGTGGCTCCTGTTTCTGGTGCCAGTCCTAGTGGGCCCCCGCTGCCAGGGGCAGAGCCCTCGGAAGGGAAGCCCCCCCCCCCCAACCCCACCCAACGCCTAAGCACCGCTACACAGTCTGATGATACAGATCACGTACGAACCGACAGAGCAAGGCCTAATTTAAATGGTTTGCTGTCCTGCTAACTGAAATGGTAGTGGAGGTTTTAATGAAATGACACCCCAAAGACTGTTTTCCAAGGCAACGGGATAAAAGGGGATCATAGAATCATAGAGTTGGAAGAGACCTCAAGGGCCATCTAGTCCAACCCCCTGACATGCAGGAACCCCATCACAATATTTCCGACCAGGTGGCCATCCAGCCTCTGCTTAAAATCCTCCAAAGAAGGAGACTCCACTACCCTCCTTGGTGGCAACTTATAGCACTTATGCCAAACAGCTCTAACTGTCATGAAGTTCTTCCTAATGTTCAAATGGAATCTGGGCTGTAGTACCACGACATATTCCAAGAGAACCAGGAGGCCTTCAGGGGCCGGTGTTGCCTACACCGCACCCAGTAGGTGGCCGTCAACAAGCCTCCGGGGTCTACCTTAGAGGGCTGGCGTCCCCCACCCTGACAGCGCCTGGGCTTCGACCCCTGAATCTCAGCCGGGGGGGGAGCTCACCAGCCTGCTGACCTGCCGAACTGGTGCAGCCAACGTGGCTGGGGTCCTCCAGGCGATGCAGGGCGTCCTGGACCATGTGCTCCGCCTGCCCCACAGCCCCACGCAGGAGCCCCCACTGCTTCTCCAGCTGTTGCTGCTGCAGCTCCTGAATTGTGCCGTCCTGAAGGGAGAGGGACCGAGTGACGGTGCCACCACGTCAGGGGAGGCTGCCATTCAGGTGGGTGGGGGGCACTCCCATCCTACCCCATCCCACCCCCTGATTTCCATGCATCCTCCCAGAGAAGCGGGGACTGAGCTGCCTCCTGGCAGGTGAGGAAACGGAGCCTTCCGGAGGACCCTCCGACCATGGCAGATGCTGCCGCCTCCCATGTGCTTTGCAGAAGTGGACTTTTTCAGCTACCTTTTGCATCGTTCAGGGGACACCCCCCCCCGACTCCCAGGAGGAGCTCACTGCTCCTTTTGGAAGTGACTGGCAGCCCAGGGGCCGGGGCTGAGGGAGCCCAGACTCCAGGCATACCGCCCTCCCCAGCAGGAAGAGGCAGCAAGAGGTCCCGAGGAGGCCCCTTGCTGCCCACACGCACACCCCAACCCCTCTAGCAGGGCGTACCTTCTCTCCTAGTCGGCTCTGCAGCTCCTGCACTGCCTGGCTGCTGCTTTCAGCGGCCCTCTCCAGGTCCACCTTGAGCTGCTGGATTTCCTGCTGCAAGGCTGCTACCTGCTGGTCACGCTGGGCTACGGTCTCGGCAAGGGCCGCCTTCTCTTGCTGCAGACCAGCCAGAAAAAAATGCCATGTTCAGCCTCCAGCTAGTCAGAGAGTGGGGCAGGAAGGAGAAGGAAGGGGGGAGCTCCCTGCCTCCCTCCACCATGACACTTTTGCAGGACCACAGAGCAGCCCCCCACCCCAAATCCTGTGGGTCTTCCAGACCTTGCCCGTGCCCCCGATGCACCCCTGGGTGGCTCCTGTTTCTGGTGCCGGGCCCAGTGGGCCCACCCCTGCCACCCAGAGGGGTCCCGAACCCTAGCCCTTGCGACCCCCCCCACACACCTGGGCGCTGGACTCTGCGGTGCTCCGGAGGGTCTGCAGTTCCTGCTTGCTGGCCAGAAGCTCCCTCCTCAAGGCCTCCAGGATCTCTGTCTGCTCCTGCGTCTGCAGGGGAAACCAACAGGACCCCAGGCGATTGTCGAGGGCTCTGCCTCCCCCCCCCCCCCACCCCTCCCCCGGCGAGTCCCTCCCTCCCCCCCTTTTTCTGCCCAACCAGGCTCACCTTTCTCTGGGCCTGCTCCGTCAGGCGGTGGAAAGAATCCTCCAGGGCCTTCTTGTCTCGCTCGGCCTCCCCCTGGACCTGCCGGGCCACCGTCACCTGCTTGGTCACTTCGGCATTCTGGAGGGAGGGAGGGAGGGAGGGAGGGAGGGAGGAAGGGACGGATCCTGAGAGGTCAGGAAAGGAAGTTGGGGTGGGGGGCACTGGGGGGGGGCAGAGCTGTAGCAGAGCCAAGCGGCCTCGCCCAGGGGACCCCAGAGTCTGCCTCGTCAACCCAGCCCAGGACCTTCGTGAGACGCCCCCCCCCCCGAGGCTACCCCCAGCCCGGATTCAGAAGGGCTCTTCCTTTCTCCTCCAGGAGCCCCGGGCAAAGCCACGGCCACAAAGGAAGGCCTCCTCTTCCTCCTCCTCCCCCCCCCCCCACGGGGCTTCCAAGCGAATGGAGACCAACGGCAAGGAAGGGGGGCTTTGGCCGACTGAGACAGAGGAGCCCCCCCTGCTGCCCCCAAAGCGGTCCTGCATCCCCCTCTCTCGGCGCCCCTCTCTGTGTCAAGGCTGCACTTAGCTGCTCCTGACCCTCCACTGGCTCAAGACGACACCAACACCCCCCCCACACACCCCACCCCGGGCTGGAAGGAGGGGCAGGCGGACAGAAATGAAGGAAGGGGTCTCCCTGCAGATGGACCCCTACATTTCCTGCAACCCCCCCCCTCCATCCCACCCCCGCCTGCTTGCCTCCCTGCCGCTGACGCAGAGGAAGGGGCTCCCACTACCTAACCCAGCCCGATACCTTGCGCAGGAGATCGGCGTGGTTCCGGACCAGCTCGCTGTACTTCTCCTTCAGCTTTGTGTAGCGCTGCTCGGTGGCCTGGGCCTTCTCTGAGGACAGGAGGGGGTAGGGGCAGGGGCAGGGGCAGGGGCGGGCGGGCGGGTGAGCACGCAGGTGGGGTGAGCAGCAAAAGGGGGCCCAACATGGGCACTCCCAGCCCCCTCGGCAAAGGGGGCCAAGGGAGAAAGGATCATAGAATCATAGAGTTGGAAGAGACCTCAAGGGCCATCTAGTCCAACCCCCTGCCATGCAGGAACCCCATCACAGTATTTCTGACAGATGGCCATCCAGCCTCTGCTTAAAAACCTCCTCCAAAGAAGGAGACTCCACCACCCTCCTTTGTGGCAGCATCTTATTCCACTGCCGAACAGCTCTAACTGTCATGAAGTTCTTCCTAATGTTCAAATGGAATCTCTTTTCCTGTAGTTTGAAACCATTGCCCCTCCGCCTCCTCCTTCCCTCCTCCAGCAACCCCACCTGGCCGCAGGGCTGGACCCACACAACTGCGGGGGGGGGGGGAATGCCCTGCCCTTCCCCTGCAGGCCCCCAGTGCCCCACTCCCTCCCTCCCTCCGGTCAGCAACCCAGAGAGAGAGAGATGGGGGGTGCATGCCGGGTGCCCCCACTCACTCTCGATCTCTGTCAGGGTGCGCTGGGCTTTCTCCGTATCCTCGCGGCGCCTCTTCAGGTCCTCCAGCTCGGCCCGCAGGAAGTCCCCCTCGTCCTGGGCCTGCTGCTTCAGGTGCTGCTGCTCGGCCAGCTCCGCCTCCAGCTCGCTGATCCGCCCCTTCAGCTGTACCACCAGGCGATGGCTCTGCAGGGTTGGGGGTTTGGACGGCGGGGTATGTGTGTGTGTCACCACAGCGGAAGAGGCTGAGCCGACACAGTCCGGCTGCATTGGTGCAGACGCAGAGGCCATGCATGGAAGGGCGAAGGGCACCCCCTGGGAGAGCCAACCGAGGGGAGGGCCCCCCGGATTTGGGGTCTCTGCGGCCAATGTGCCTTGCGGCTGCGTGGATCGGAGTGTGTGTTTGAGTGTGAAGGGGGGGGGGAAATCCAACCACACACCCGCCCCAGGAGCCTGCACTTCTCTGCACTAGCCTTCCATGGTGCTCCCAGAGGGAGTCCAAGCCCCACAGCCCCCCCACAGCCTGCCTCACAGAAACGTCCCGGATGATAGACCTGCCCTCTCTGGGGGTCCGGCGGCACTATTAGGGGCCCTTGGGGGTGGACACAGAGGAAGAGGAAGAGGGGGAAGGGGCTTGGGAGGAAGTCTCGTGTGCCTGTGTGTGTGTGAGTGGGTGAAGTTTGCTGTTCCACTCCATCCTGACAGCAGAGTGTGTGTCTCTCTGTGTGTACAAAGAACTCAGGGCTGAGAGGCAGAGGCCTGAATTTGGGCAGCCAGTCTTTGGCTTTTCCCGCAAAACACCCACGCCACCGGACGGCTTCTGGGGCCAAAGACGCGCTCCAAGGCTTGGCCCTCACCTCGGCCTTGAAGGCCTGCAGCTCCTCCTGGAGTCTGCTGACCTCCCTCTGCAGCTGCCCAATGAGCCGGTCCCTGGAAGGAGGAGGAAGAGAGGGGTGGGCTAGGAGTGGGTCAGGTGAAGCCCGGGACCCCCCTCCCCTCCCCCCACCCCCAGGAGAGCGCGAGGGGAGCAGGAGGCGGCCGCGGGAGGTCCTTCTGGGCTTCGGCTTCCCTGGCCTGGGCCACCCAACCTCCACCCTTGCCAAAAGCCCATTTGCCAAGAACGGCCCCAACCATCGCTCCCCAAGCCACCCTCATTTGGGGAGGGGATTCCAGGGGATTCCACCCTCCTTGCCAGTGGACCACATCCTGCTCTGGAGGCCTGGCCCAGACAATGGTCCCTGGAGGGAGGGAGTGACGGGGTGGGGTGGGGGTGGGGGGTGGGGGTCCACTCACTTGTCATCTCTGGCCATCCCGTTCTGGCTGTTGAAGTTGAAGGGGTCGCTGCTGAAGGAACTGCCAAAGATGTCGTCAAACTTGTTGTCGAACAGGCTCTGGGAAGGGGGGGGGAGGCAGAGGCCGTCAGCCCCCTCCCCCAGGCGGAAAAGGGGTCCTGGGCGAGCAACCCTCCCACCCCCACCCCCACCCCCACCCTGCCTCAGCCGCCCGAAAGGGGGACTCCGAGTGCTTTCCCAAAGGTGGAAAGGGCCCAAGGGGGAAGGGCTACTGGCAAAAGGCAGTCCTGGCCCACGCAGGGCTTCCCGGAAAGACACCCCCCACCCCACCCCCCCGCTGCCAGGAGCAGAGCCCTCGGAAGGGAAGCCCCCTCAACCCACCCCCTTCGCCCTCTGCCCCACCTGCTGAGAGGCCGTCTCCATCTCCACCAGGTCCATGATGGGCTCGCTGTCGGGGGACGACGCTTCCACCGGGATCACCACCACGGGACTGATGTGCTCCGAAAGGGCAGAGGCCCGCAGGAAGTTGGGGGGATTCTGGGAGGGGGGGCAAAAGGGGGGGGGCAGTCAGGAAGCTCAAGGCCGCCACAAGGAGGAGGGGGCTTGGCAGCCCTGGAGGCACGGCCCTGGGGCCCCAGCTGAGTGCCAGGAGGCACCTCGGGGTGGGGGGGGAGCCTCACCTCGGGCAGCTGCGGGATCTGGATCAGCCGCTTGAAATACTGCAGGTTGCTGGAGCGGTAGAAAAGGTCCTTCAGCCTGCCAGGGGGGGCAGGGGGGGAGGAGGCGAAGGCAGGAGTCAAGCCCTGGGCCAAGGGGCCAAGGGGCCTCCACACCTCCCGCACAAGGTAAACAACAACACACCTCAAGACTTCCCACAAGAGCTAGGACAGGTGGGGAAAAGCCGAGGGTTGGGATTAGGGTTAGGGTTTTAGTGTTAGGGTTAGTGTTTTAGGATTAGGGTTTTAGGGTTAGGGTTTTAGGGTTAGGGTCAGGGCAAAAAGGCCACCTGGGAAGAACCAGAAGGAAGCAGAGAGTAGAGGAGGGAAGGAGGGGCAGGGGCAAAGGGCAAAGGGCAAAGGGCGGGCAGGCAGGCAGGAAAGCGGAAGGGGCTTCTCCCAGGAGCCAGTGGCCAACTGACAACCAACACGGGTGGCCCGACCAAGCCCCCGTCCCTCCAGATGGGAAAGCCCGCTCTGCCGCCGCCGCCGCCCTCCTTCCCTTCTACGGCTCACTTCTTGAACTGCTCCAGGAAGCGGTCCCGGTGGCCTTGGAGGGTGTCCGCAGGGAGGCCTGTGGGAGAGAAGCCGGGCAAGGGTGAGCCGGGGAGGCTGGCCGGCCGGCTGGCCTTGGCAGAGCGGGCAAGAGGACCAGCCAAGATGTCAGCTCTGCTCTGAGAATGTCTGACGCTGTTCAACGAGGGCGAGGACCGGCTTCTCCTTCGCACGGGGGCAAGTGAGGAAGCGGGGCCCCATCTCCCAGCCCCACGGGATGCCCACAAGAGAGCCCCGGCCAGGGAGGAGAGAGGCGGGCGGCCTCCTACTCACAGGAGTGGAGCTTGAAAAGTAGCTTCACGGTGTAATCGTAGAGGTGGCTGCAGTCCAGAATGACCTGGATCAAGGGGGCCAAACGGCACTGCCCGGCCGCCGTCACCGACACGGAGCGAGACATGTCCAAGGAGCCAAAGACTGCAGGAGAACCAGCGGGCGGGGGGGGGGGGGCAAAGGAGGGTCACTGCCCTTGCCCTCCCCAAAGGAGGGGGGTGCTGCCTGCCAGGGAAGGGGGATCACCCAGGGCAAGTGGACCTAGCCAGGGGATGGATGGGGCAGGGTGTGTGTGTGAACTCTGAACTCTTTTTCTCCCAGGCAGAGTCTTTCAAGCACCCCAGGGACAAAGGAATGCCTCCCTTTGCTAAATCTTTTATAGGCAGTGCTATGGGGCAGAGGGTTCTGCATAGGGTGCTGGGAGCCTCTGCCTCTCTCCCCCCCCCGCCCCCATCGCCTGCCCATGCTTTGCTCTATTAGGACCCTCATGCTGCCTTCTTTAAGAGTCACAAGCCACCCCAGAGCAGTTGGCTGGCCTGGCGAGGGTTACAGCTCCATCACTAGAACATTCCAAATCCATCCATCTATCATCAACTCTTCCCTCCCTCCCTTCCCCCCCCCTTTTCTGCCCCCTTTCTCCTTGAAGAGGGGCTCCAAGCAGTCTCTTTCACAGGCACATACAGGGGTGGCACTTCAGGGAGGGCGACTCGCCTTCTCACAGGGACCTGCTGAGTCAGGGCTCTTAAGTTTCTGTTTTGAGCCCAGAAGAGCCAAGCTGCACCCACCGGCCCCATCCTGTTCCAGGTCCCCCCTCACGCGTTGGGTGTGGCAGGCGAGATCTCCGTGTCCAAATTCTGCAAGGGCAGCCTTCCTAAAGAAGGAAAGGGCCAGGAAGCCCTGGACCCAGCCATTCTGGGCGGGAGGAAGGACGCAAGGGCCAGGCATGACACCGTCACCTGGGAGTTGAGAGGCGCGGGGGGGGGAGTGCAACCCCCTGAACCCTGCCCCACTCCAACCCCTTGCTGCTCCCCCCTGGAAAGCCAGCCCCACTCAGCAGCAGCTTCCCACCAAGGGGGCACCTCCCTGGGGAAGAACCTCGCCCCTATAAGGCCAGGTGGAGGCATCCTGTGTGGGGCCCTCCAGGACGACACACCTGTTTGGAAGAGGGAGAGTTCACACTCCAGGTAATCAAACATCTCCACAGTGAGCTGGAAACTGTGAGGAAGGACAGAAAGAGGGAGAGTCAAGGGATGGAGAGGGAAGCCAAGAACGGGGGGGGGGCACTAGGGCACTATCAGCCTGGTGGCAGGTTCCCCCCCCCCTCCAAACTCAGTGGACTTCCACATGGACAAGAGACCTGTGGGCCTTCCAGAGTTTTAGGGATCTCGGGCAATGCTTGCCTGCTCCCCACCTGCCTTCCAGTCCCTCTGCTGAAGCCCCCCTCAGCCTGCCCCCCCTCGGCCTGCAGAGAGGGAGAGGGGGAACGCCTGATCGCCCTCTCAGCACCCCACCTGCCCCACAAGCCCCCCCCCCCCCCCCCCGGCCCGCACAAATTGTGCACGTCGGTGTCTCCGGTCTCGTCCAGCTGCCGGTCGGACATCTGGAGGTTCCCCGGGAAGCGGGGGTTCTGGACCAGGAGAAAAAGAGGGGAGGGATCATGCTACCATCCAGGGGGGGAAGGGGGGGCATGTGCGCACTGGGCTCATGTTGGAATGGTCCTTGGACCAGAGGGACAGCCTGCATCTCCCTCCAGTCTCTGAAGGGGGAAAAGGTGTGGCCGGCCGGCCAGCTGGCCAACCGGCTTCCATCTGGGCCCTGGCAGGAGCCCAGCTTCCCAGGTCAGGCTGCCAGGTTCCATTCGGCCAGTGCCTGGTGCCCCCCCCCCCCACCTCTATCATCCAGCCAGACAGGCAGCAGGAGGCAGCCAAGGGGCAGCGGAGGAAGGACGGAAACCGGTCACACGGGAGGCAGCTGGGCAGCTCCGCAGAACAGCCATGAGAAGGGCGGTGGTGGCAGCGACAGCAAGGCTGGGCAGTGGCTCAGCTCCCCCCACCCCCACAGCCCTGCTGGAAGCCGAGTGCCCACTCCAAAGAGGCGCCCGGGCCAGTGGGGGGCGGGGGGGAGAAAGAGAAGGGGCCGTGGCTTACCTTCGCGTGGAACTCCATCTTGGTTCTCAGCAGTTTGAGGTAGACGCTGCACAGCTGCCCGTAGCCCTCGCTCAGGTGGCCCTGATGATGAAGAGGAGGAGGAGGAGGAGGAGGAAGGGCGCAGGAACCCAGCGTGAGGGGAAAGGCTCTTGCCCCCCACCCACTCCCCCCTGGTCTCCCCCACAGCCTCGGCTGGGGTCCCAGGCGAGCCCCCCTGCCCTCCACCCTTGCCTCCCTCTTTGTGGGGGGCCCATCGGACTCACCCACATCCGGCTCAGGTCACTCAGCTCACCCTTGTAGCGCAGGGAGTCCTTCAAGACCTGCAGGATGAAGGAGTATAGCCATCTCCAGGCAAGGTGGCCAGGGGAGCCGTGGGGACAACGAGGCCACTGGGAGCCCCAGGAGGAGCCCGGGCGAAGGGAGGAGCCGGCGGGTGGGGTGGGGGGAACCACAGGCCTCCGAGGGGCTGGCTTTCCTAGGCTGCTGGCCTCCACCCAGCCAACCAGCCTGCCTTTTGGGCCAAGGGGCCCACCTGTTCCTTCGCTTGAGCTGGGCCAGTGAGCCTAACCTGCCCTCTGCCAAAGAGGTGCCCCTGCCTTCGGGGGAGATCAGATGCCCGGCAAAGCACCAACCAGAAGCAAGCTCTGCTAGCCCTCGGACTGGCAAGGGAAACAGCCCATCCCACCCCCTGGGCATCCTCTGCCACGGGCCAGTCCAGCCATGCTTGGCCACCTTGGCATGGCCTGGTGCTTTCCCTCCAGGGGTCTGCCCAGCGCCAGGAGGGAGGGAGGGAGGGAGGGGTGGCTGGAGGAGGAGGGAAGGATGGGCCCGGCCTTACGTTCGGGTGCCCGTCGCGCAGGAGCTTGTGGAAGACATGGCAAAACTTCCAGCAGAGGATGGCGTTGCTGGAGAAGGGCAGGCGGTTCACCACCGACCAGAAGGTGTGGGCTCCTTTCTCATGGTGTGTCCCCAGGATGCAGGGTGGGGGAGTGGGCTAAGGAAAACCCCCGGGGAGGAAAGGAGAGAGCCTCCGCCTCACCGCAGCCACCGGACACATAAGCCAGCTGAGCCTGGGAGGGGGGGTGGCAGGTGGGGGGGGAATAAAGGAGGCTGCCTCTTCCACGGAGCAGCCCCGACAAGTACCCTGTTTCCCCGAAAATAAGACCTCCCCCAAAAATAAGCCCTAGCAGGATTTCTATGCATTTGTTAAATATAAGCCCGACCCTGATAATAAGACCTAGTGATGGGCGTGGCTATGGTCGTGTGCAGGGCTGACATTCAAGCATATTATACTTCATAAAAGTAAGACATCCCCTGAAAATAAGCCCTAGCGTGTCTTCTTGAGAAAAAAATAAATATACGGCAGTGTCTTATTTTCTGGGAAACACGGTATTTCTTAGCACCACCAGCAGAGCCCAAAGGGGGTTAGAGCTGAGAAAGAAGAGCCCTCTGCTCATTCACCCGGCAGGATCACACCCTCAGCAATGGGTCTGACCCCATGCTGGCCCTTCCCCATGACCAGGGGAGTCGCCCATGTGCCCCCGGAGGGGCCTTTGGGCTCCTGCAAGGCAGCGGCAACCTCAAATGCCCCCCTTCCACTCCATCCAGCACTGCCGTCCTTCTCCTTCTCCTCCTCCTCCTCCTCCTCCTCCTTTTTCCAAGCTTCTGAAAGGATATTTCTGGCGTGTTTCTCTTTGACAGCAACTTCCTGAGCATTAATGGCCTTGTTGATGCTGACAGTCTAAAAAGGGAGAGAAAGGAGAGAGAGAGAGAGAGAGAGAGAGAGAGAGAGAGAGAGAGAAAGAGAGAGAATATGTGAGTAGGAGAGCCTCCCTGGCAGACAGAGAGGAAGACGGAGGCTCTGCTACCCCCAACCCACCAGAATTAGCCACCAAAAGGCCAGGCTCCAGATCCTGTTCTGGGAAAGCCCCAGCAACCTGCCAGCTCAGCCGGTTAGGTAGGGGACCATGGGTGCTGTAGTCTGGCCCCTCTGGAAGGAAGCCCCCACCCCCACCCCCGGGTTGGAAAAGACTGCTCCACGGGGAAGGTGTGAGCTTCCGGGTGTGGGTCCTTGCTTACTCCCAGGCCAGCGCTGGGAAGGACAGCCAGCCAGACGGCCTTGGCTGCAAGAGAGTTGGCCAGGGAGAGACCCACAGCAAAGAAGGAGATGGCGGCCCATGCTCCTTTCTCCCCACCCCCATGCCTCCCCTGTCCAAGTGAACAGAGGGCCATCTTCATCCATCCGCTCTTTTAATTACTTGATACCACCTGGCCTGCCTCTGCCTTGAGGCATCTCGGAAGACACCAAGGGGAGGGCTCCTGACCCATCACTAGTAGTCTGACCCTTTGCCCCACCAGGTGGCTGGGCTGGGCTGGGCTGAGGGTGTGTGTGTGTGTTGGGGGGTTACATCTGCTGAACTGGAGCCCAGGGCAGCATCCACCTGCCATGTGGGGCAGAGGGGCCCTAGAGGAAAGCGAATGCCTCTAGTTTTCCAGTTCTGGATTGGATGCCTGAACCCGCAAAAGCAATCTCTCTCTTTCTCTCTCTCTCTCTCCCTCCAAAACAAGGAAGTCATCAGGCAGAGGAGGAACAAGGGGTGTTGCGCAGGCCCTCTACAGCAGGCCTGTCCAAACTTCGGCCGTCCAGATGTTTTGGGCCCCAACTTCCACAGTCCTTTGCCATTGGAGATACAGGCTTGGAATTCTGGGAGTTGTGGTCCAATCAGGAGGGCCGAAGTTTGGACAGGCCTGCTCTACAGCAAAAGGCAAAAGCAGAAATTAGCCTCTCTCCCTGAACCCGAGCCAGGGAAACATCTGGAAACATCTGGGAGGGGATCCTCCGGCCCTGGCACAGGGCAGGCCAGCTGCCCACAACCCCTTTCTAGGAGGCACTTCATGCCCCACCCGTCACAGTCCTGCAAAAGAGCTCCCCCCCACACAATCTCTCTCTGTGTGTGTGTGTTTGGGGAGAAGGAAGCAGGGAAGCCTTGAGCAGCTGAGAGCCGCGAGCCCACCTTGAGCAAGGCTCCCCCTCCAGAGGATCCCAGCTGCTGGGCTGGTGAATAAATGCTTCCAAGGGACCAGGGGTGGGGGTGGGGAGGCAGTGACAGCCACCACCACCCCCTCTTTCTTGGAGGGCTCCCATGCAGAACTCAGCATTCTCAGGCACCAGGGCTTCCTTCCGGGAGCCACGAAGAAGGAAAAGAGCCAACCCTCAGCCTGAAAGGACACCCTTGTCCATCGCTTCCTGCTGTGGCTGCTCAGGTTCCAGAAGGACCATTATCAGAGGCAATGCCGAGGGAACCCACATCCCAGCCGGCCAGCCCTGGCAGGGGACACCACCCGAGGCCAAGGGAGCTGGGGTGGATGGCCCGGGTCCTTCCACGTCTCAGCAGAGCCACGGCCAAGGCCAAGCAGTCAGCACCACAGCCACGTGGCAGCCCAAAGACTCCACTGCTGGGCAAACCCTCAGGTGCTGGAAGATCTCGGCAGAACACACACCAGGAGAGGCCTTTCTTTGCGTGGCTCCTACTGGCTTTATTCCATCACGTGGGTGGTTTTGTGACTAAGCCCGGGCACCCCTGGCAACAACACCGTCCGTTCCTCTTCCACTTGGGAATGGGCCCGGCTTCCCCAAGGATCCAGGGAAGGGAAGCCGGCAGAGCAGGTGGAGAGAGGCAGGGGATCCGTTTGGGCCCCACCTACAGGTGGAGGGAATCAGCCTCACACACAGTCGCCAAAGGACTGGCTATGGCAAGCAGCAGACGGCAGTTTCCCTGCAAGGCTCCAGACCCATCAAATTACCTGGAAGGGAACCTCTTTTCCTCCAGGAGCCTGGCTTTTGACACAGCACATTAAAATATATATGCATATCTATCTATCTATCTATCTATCTATCTATCTATCTATCTATCTATCTATCTATCTATCTATCTATCTATCTATCGATATAGATAGACAGAGAGAGAGAGAGAGGGAGAGAGACCCCTAGGAAAATCTGAACATGTTATTCCTAGTACATAAGAACCTAAGAAGAGCCCTGCTGAATCAGGCCAAAGGCCCATCTAGTCCAGCTTCCTGGATCTCACAGTGGCCCCACCAGATGCGTTTGGGAGCGCATGAGACTAGATATGTCTCCTGATACCACTCCCCTGCATCTGGCCCTTGAAGTAACCCGGTTTTAAGCCTGGAGATTACACATCTCCGTCATGGTTTGTAACCTGTGATGGACTTTTCCTCCAGGAATCTGTCCAATCCCCTTTTGAAGGCATCCAAGCCAGATGTCATGACCACATCCTGTGGCAGGGAGTTCCACAGACTAAAACAACGCGCTGGGTGAAAAAATATTTTCTTTTCCATTCACTAATAGAATAGCCAGGCTAGCTTACAGAGTCCCCAAGTGCAGGCACCACAGGTTCCTGCCTGGCCTCCCCCCCTCACAAACCAGTTAACCACAGCCTGTGTCGGAGGGACGTGGCACATGTCCCAACAGGTGCCCTTTAGCCTTGGAGGGGAAGAGCAAAAGAGGACGAAGCAAAAGGGAACAGGATCCCGGCCTTGCATCAGCAACCACACACTTCCTTCTCAGTGAGCTGCCGTGCTCAGGGTCAGTTCCCGTTTCTGTCTGGCACCCTCGGCAGGGGAAGCAGGCTGACACCAGTCCTCAAAACACCTTGGGGGCAAGTGTGTGTGTGTGTGTGTGTGTGTGTGTGTGTGTGTGTGTGTGTCATCCCCTGCCTGACGGGTCGCAAGGCTTCTGGAGCAGTGGCCAGGGCCCCGATCCACAGGGGTGGCAAGCAAGAGCCCTCACCCCTGGCGCCATCAGCGGCTGAGCCAAGACGTGGAGGAGGCAGCCCCCTTCCTTTCCATGGGGTGCCCTGTCGGCTATGGATTCCCCTCCATGTTCCTAAATTGGAGCGTGATGGCTCAGTGGGACAGAGCACTGAAAACTGTCGGCTGCAAAGTCGGCAGCTCAGCGGTTCGAATCCCGACTGCCACGCAGCGGAGCGAGCTCCCGCTGTTCACCTCAGCTCCTGCCAACCTAGCAGTTTGAAAGCATGTCAATGCAAGCAGATAAACAGGTACCACTGTAAAAAGTGGGAAGGTAAAACAGTGTTTCCTTGCAGCTCTGCCGGCTACCTGGCCATGGACTTGCACAACACTGGCTCTTTGGCTTGAATACGGAGTCCAACCTCTAGAGTCAGACATGACTAGCACGCATGTGCTGTGGGAACCTTTGTGTGTGTGTGTGTTGTGTCATTACAGTCGTGACCGACTCTTCGTGACCCCATGTCCATGGAGTTTTCTTGGCGGGAATACTGGCGTGGTTTGCCAGTTCCTACTCCAGGCGCCTCCAGCACCTGGTATTCCCTGGTGGTCTCCCATCCAAGTATTAACCAGGGCCGACCCTGCTTAGCTTCCGAAATCAGGTGAGATCGGATGTGCTTAGGGCATCTAGGCAACTGTGGGAATCTTTACCTTTAGCCATGCACCTAACAAAAAAGAGGCAGCCCCAGGAGAAGGTCGTCACCTCCCAGGTCCCCACAGACCTCCCCCAGGCAGGACTTTCTGGGCTCCTGGAATGGGGCTCCTCTGTTCAATGGGGGGGGGGAGGAGGAAAGGAGATGGGGAAATGGGGGGGGGCACCTGTTCTGCATGTATGTGCTTTTACCCAGCCTCAAGGCCAACAACACCAGGAGTGATGCTGGACTGCATTTAGGAGCACACCAGCCCCTTGCCCCCCCTCCCCCCGCAGGTCAGACTGATCCATCCAGAAAAGTGCTGTTCCCTTTCGCCCTCCCTCCAACTCCTCACCACCCTTTTGCCCCAGGGACCCCCCCCCCCCATCCCCAGCAGTACCTGCCCTAGAGAGGCTCACAGCACTGGGGGAGGGGGCTGGAAAGGGGCCAACGTTAATTGGGGGATTTCAGCTTAATTGCCCAGATGGCATGATGATGTCACTGGCAGCCAATCGCTAAAGGGGCCAGACCCTCCTCCCGCGGGGACTGCAGGGGTTTTCCCGCCCATGCCCCCCCCCAACACGCCCGAAGACCCCCCCCCCAGGGCTCCCCTTCTCGCCCTCTGGTTTCCAGCCATCCGGGTGGAGGCGGGGGGGGGCGCAGGGAGGATGCCGGCCAGCGGGAAGTCTGAGCGGGGTTTGGAGTCTTCCCTGGCCAGGCAACCCTGGAGAGCGATTGGGGGGGGGGGGGGGCTCCCGAACCAGCACCTCCCCCACCAGGGTGGGATGGGGTTTGGGAGCGGGAGGGGCGTGCAGGCGCCTCCGCCTCCTTCGGGAAGAGAAGTAGCCAGACAATGGGGCTCTTCGCCGCGGGGCTCGACCGGCCCTTCCGCAACCGGTGGCCTCAACCTGGCGGCTCCTCCTTCCGCCCCTGGGGGGGGGTCCGTCCAGAGCCGAACCCCTCGCCGATCCGCCTGCCTGCTGGGCAGCCTGGCCGGAGCAGCCGGGCCCGCCCCTCCATCTGTCCCCCGCCCATCCCGCCCTCCCGGGTACCCCCCTCCCCCACAAGCCAGAGGGATGGCCAGCCGGCCGGTCCCTGTTGCGCCGGTCCTGCCCCCCCCCACACCCTTGCCCAGGGTTCGCCCTTACCATCTTGCCCCCCTCCATGGTCCTTCGTTCCGGCAGGCAGGAAGGCGGGCAGGCGGCGGGATCCCGGGCCTCCCTCGCCCCCCCCCCGCCCGGAGGGCTCCGGCTACCGCAACGCCGGGGCGCCCATGCCCCGCGCTCCCGATGGAGCGGCCGGGGGGGACCAGCGAGCGAGCGAGGCGGCGGCGGCGAGCGTGCGAGGAATGACAAAAGGCCGGCGCGGGCTCGCTCGTGGGCTGCCGGGCTCGCCGCCGCCGCCCCGCCTTCGCCTCCTCCTCCTCCTCCTCCTCTTTCCCGCCCCGCTGGAAGGGCGGCGGGACGAGGCTCCCCCCGCGGCCGATCGACCCCGGCAGGGCCCCGGCAAGCCGCTTCCTGGGGGCAAGCCGGGGGGGGCGGCTTCGGGCGGGGAGGGAGCGCCGCGCCTTTGGGGCCGCGGGGAGCTGGAGGGCCACATGGATCCTGGGCGGTGGGCGGTGTGTGTGTGTGGTGGGGTGAGGCTAGCCGACCCAGCGGCCGGCTAGCCTCCTGCCCACCTTTGGCGACTGAGCCAGGACCCCCGCCCCCCAGGGATCCCCTCCCTTGGGGATCCAGGGAGAAAGGCTGCTAGCCAGGCAGGGCTCAGGGCTGCCCACACGGAGGCGACCCTGGGACACGCTGCCTGGCTGGATCTTGGGGGCTCCGCTGGAGTCTCTTTGTAGCTCTAAGGCTGCCTTTCCATGTCCTTGGAGGCCTCTTTTAATTCCCCGTTCTTCACCCGAACACCTCTGTATATTGGCTGCATATGGTCCCTTAATATTGTAAGCCAGCTTGGTTCCTTTTCGAAGGAGAAAGGTGGGGTAAAAATATTCAAAATAAATAAACAAAATCAGGAGGCAGGCATGGGCAGGCATGGATGCATGCGGTCCAGACCACCCCCACCCCCACCCACCCCCAATGTGGGACCTCCATGCCCAGGCTGAAAGCTGGCTTCCAAGGGCAGGAGATCAGCCCTTTGAAGGCACTTCCGAAACTGTTCTTCTTCTGCCTTTTCGTTTCGTTTGAGACCCAAAAGGGACAGTCAGGGAAGGTGAAGCGGCAGCGTTTCCTAAAGCCGCCCCCCCCCCCGCCCAGGAGCCCCATGGCAGGCCAGGGCGAAGACTTCACCAGGGCCACTTAATGAAACACAGAAGGGCGAGGGGGCCAGCAGGAGAGGAGAAAACGCCCAGCAGCGCATCCTCCACCGGGGCATCATGCAGGAGGCCAGCGGGAGGGCTGCCTGGGAGGCTCAGAAGGGACCCAGCCACTCTGGGAGCCCCGAGTTTGATCGAGGCAAAGAGGCCAGTTGTGACTCACACCAGAAACGGTAGCAGCCAAGTTCAGATCCCTGACTACTCCAACCCAAACACTGGGGTGGGGTGGTTGGTACTCATCAACACCCCTGGCTATATCCAAGAGAGAAGCAATTACAACTGGAATTGCAACACCCAGCCCACAGGGACAAACTGTCAAAGCCAAAGAGAGGAACAGCTGAGAGCTCCTGGCAGGGCGGGGCTTCAAAACATCCTCCCCACCGGTATGATCATTTCCTTAAAGTATTTTTACAAGCCTTCTTTCTCCTTTAAAAAGACCCAGGGCAGCTGACATCAATTGAAAGCCAATGTCTCAAGCCAGAAAGAGGGAGTCTCCAAATAACAAACAGGATCGAACAAATAGCAGATAGTCAAATCTGTCTGCTACTTATCAGGGTGTGCTTTCCAAAGTACCCAGACAAATCAAAAAGCCTTCACCACCAAGGCCATAGCGAGCAGCCCATTCTTGATAGGTTTCAGGTGGCTATGAAGGGGCGATGTTGGGTGCCCACAGAAAGGGCTCAGAGTGCCACCTTTGGCACCCGTGCCATAGGTTCGCCATCACTGCCCTAGTACAACTGATCACACACGCCCTCACCGGCACCTAACGCCCTTTTCCCCTCTTCCCACCGGCCAAGAGGAAGCCGGCCCTTCAACCTGCCGCTTTTCTGCTCGAAAACCGCAGGCATCCGGCAGGGTCTGAAAGCGTTCGGGACCTCCCTTGCAACTCCCGGCCAGAGGGCTCATGTGTACCCACAGGCCAGCAGACTTCCAGAAGAGCACCAGGCAAATGGACAGATCCCTCATTCCTACTGAGGGCTTGTCTTCCAATGGTTTGCGGCAGGCAAAACATGCTCAGCGACCCAGGCCCCTCTCTAGACGCTGCCCCACTCCACCAGCGCACCCTACGGGGCCACCCCGAAAGGCTCTCCCGCAAGAGCCCCCATCAGACCATAAGAGCATCTTGGAGGCAGAGTGGAGGTTCTCTCTGCGTGGCCATGAAAACCACGGCGCATTCCGGGAGGGAGTGGCATTCATTTCATGAACACCCACGGGAATTGTGGAAGACGCTTGGGCCTGGAGGCAGAGGTCTCTGGCGCTGCGCAGGATGGGCGAGATGGTGCCCAAGAAGCATTTCTGCTTCTGAGTCCGTGGCCCTTGGGCAGGCACCCGGGGGGCCTTGCCTGTGGGCCGGGGGGGGGGGACCAGAGCGGGCTTAGCGGAAGACAGGAAGCACATTATGGTTGGCAAACAGACATCCTGCCTCTTTGGAAGAAGCCAGAGGGAGGAAGGGAGGAAGAGAGAGAGAGAGAGAGAGAGAAAAAGAGAGAGCGCAAGCAGGCTGTAGTTATTGATCTGCCTATTTTTAGTCGCTCTCTGGCCAGCCTGTTCCTGTCAAACCACCAGGAGCCAAGCTCTGCACCGGATCACTGCAAAAAGGGCGGCCGTGGGTTTTCTCCAGGGGCCACCATCATCTGCAGAGCCACTTTCCTTGGGGAAGAAGGGAAACAGAGAAGGCAAAGCCTGTTGCAGAAAAGCCTCTGCCCCCCCCCCCGGGCGGCCCCCCCCCCCCCAAGGCAGGAGAGGTGGCCCTCATCCGAGGCAGGCGGGTTCTTCCCAGTATACCAATCCGAGGAAGGACCACCGTGTTGAGGAGCAGCGCTCCTTTCCTGTTCAGCAGGCAGCCAAGGAGTTTTCCTCTGTGGCCCCCAACCCCACCCCTCCCTAGGAAGCCCCAGGGCTCAGCCCAGAGCCCCAGGGGTCCCTCTCTCCCTCCGCTAGAATCACCCGGCTCAAAGTGGCCTCCAGACCTGAAACCAACGGTGGGGAAAGTGGTCCTGAGAAGAGGACCTTCCACCCAGGACCACCTGCAGTCACAGCAAGGGCTAAGAACGAGGCAGGAGGCTGGGGGTGGGTGGGTGGGGAGGTCCTCTCACGACCAGCAAGAGGGAGATGATGTTTTAAAAGAACACCAGGACATCTGAGAAAGCCAGCAACATGATGCGGCGGCCAGGAAAGCCAATGTGATTCTTGGTTGCATCAACAGAACCATAGTGTCTAGATCAAAGGAAGTGATAGTACCATTCTATTCTGCTCTGGACAGACCCCACCTGGAGTCCTGTGTCCAGTTCTGTGTGCCTCAATTTCAAAAGGATGTTGACAACCTCGAGTGAGTGCAGAGGAGGGTGACCAGGATGGTTGAGGGTCTGGAGGAAATGTCTTATGAGGAACGGCTTAGGGAACTGGGAATGTTTAGCCTTTCAAAAAGAAGACTGAGAGGGGATATGATAGCTATGTTTAAATATTTGAAAGGATGTCCTATTGAAGAGGCAACAGGTTTGTTTTCCATGGCTTCAGAGACTAGGGCGCGGGGCAATGGTTTCAAACTACATGAAAAGAGATTCAATTTGAACATTAGGAAGAAGTTCATGACAGTTAGAGCTGTTGGGCTGTGGAATATGCTGCCACCAAGGAGGGTGGTGGAGTCTCCTTCTTTGGAGGTTTTTAAGCAGAGGCTGGATGGCCATCTGTCGGAAATATTATGATGGGGGTTCCTGCATGGCAGGGGGTTGGACTAGATGGCCCTTGAGGTCTCTTCCAACTCTATGATTCTACGTGGAAAGCAGCTTAACAAGGGATCTCTGTTCGACCAGACGCAGCTGCCTCCTTCATGGCAGGTCACCACACAGCAACCTCCTCTCGGCCCCTACGGCTGCACCCTCTTCTTTTGGCCTGGGGCTTTCAAGGGGAGGACTCCTACGGCACCCACCCACCCACCAGGAACGGTCTGCATGGGCACACTGAGGTGCCGCTAACAGATAAATCAAGAGCATTCAGATCAGTCAGGAAGGCAGGGGGAAAGACCACAGTCTGTGCACCGGAGACCTGAAGCCAGAGGCTGAGACCCTGAAGGTGGGTGTTGAAAGAGAGGGCAGGGCACTTGGACCGGCCCCTCCGAAGGTGGGAACAAATGCGGAGGTCCTCAAAGACTTAATTCTGTTTGTCCGGGAAAGCACGCCAAAGCAATCTGCTCCTTTGCCGACTGGCACTCGAGTCAAAGCAAATACATACAAGAAAAAAAAAATAACGTTCTTTATTTGAACTGCCCTGAAGTACAGTGCAGCTGAAACTCTAAGGACTTTAAGGACATTTAAAGTCAAAACCATATGGAAAAATTTATTCTCGGCGATTTGTTTTTCATGAAATATTTCAAAGGAGCCCAACTGCATTCTATTTTTAAAGTTTTGATTTTTAAGTTTCGAAAGCCTCACTACCATGCCAATAAAAAGCCAGTAAAAAAAAATCTGACTTTGTTTTTTTAATAGCCTAAGCATGACACGTACTTTCCTCTTGTTTACGTACAACAGAGAGTAGTGTTTTCTTCTTCTTCTTCTTCTTCTTCTTCTTCTTCTTCTTCTTCTTCT
>JAHTLZ010000038.1:5172849-5187413 GCA_023846285.1 Phrynocephalus versicolor | reverse complement strand
TGTGTGTGTGTGTGTGTGTGTGTGTGTGTGTGTGTGTGTGTGTGTGTAAGGGCTCCAGCTGTTCAGGCTTTGCCCTGCATTCCCAAGAGTCAACCTGAACTGTGCCAGCCTCTGGCACGCACAGGTCTCTGCCTCCTCCACCACTGCCTGCCCTCCCCACAAGGGCAGGAGTACCCACAGCCAGCTTCCTTGAGTCCGCCTGAGAAACTGATCCCCTCTGTCTGTCCTTATTGATTTATATGTGCCAGTTCTGCCAGATGCACACAGCTGGAGACTGTGTCATGCATGAAGCACCAGGCTATGCAAAGCCACCCCCAGGGAGCCCTGCCTCTAGCAGAGGCCATTGGCCAGGCTGCTCCCCTAGAGGGAAAAACCTGGCCCCAAGGCAGCCTCAGGCCACGGGCCTCTGCTCTGAATCCCACCCAAGCGCCTGGCCATGCAAGCCACGGGGCCACAAGCAGCAGAATCCCCGAGGAGTAGCTGGCTTCCCCATGTCCCGGAGGAAACAGCACAACCACAGCACGTTGGCTCTGAGGACAGCTGGGGATGCCCTGGGGGGGGGGGGGAGTCAGGGGTGGAGAGTGGCATAGAAAAGGGGATCAGGGCTGTTCATCGGCTGAGGAGGGGAGAGCAGTCCCAGGACACAGGGAAAGAGAGGAGGTCCCCAGTAGGTTAAATGCCTGTACTGCAGGTAAAACTGTGCTCACGACCTGGGGTTCAATCCCAGGTAGCAGGCTCAAGGTTCACTCAGCCTTCCATCCTTCCTTGCTGGGGCCCCCCAGCAAAGTGTAGCCTGCACAGTGTAATTAAATTTGTAAACCGCCCAGAGACTACTTAAAGTGGTATGGGGCGGTATATAAGCAGAACACTTTGCTTTGCTTTGCTTTTGCTCGTCCCTACCCGACTGCACGCACCCTCCGCTTTCCACTGAGTGAGAAGCTGCTAACACTGCCTTCTGGCATCCCTGAGCCCAAGCTCATCGCTGGCCTGGGGCTGCCCCCCCCCCACTGCTCTGGCATCCTCAGCAACACCTTAGCAATGCTGCCCCTTTCCCCTCCATCCACACTGCAGGAAGCCCCCACCCCATGCCCAGGGCCACTCCCAGCCTGGGCCGCAGAGCCCTTCCGCGCTGCTGCCTCACGCAGAGCCTCGTGTAAAAGGCCAGGTTCGGGTTTCCCTCGTGGGCAGCCCCCCAGCTCAGAAAGAGAACTGCTGCTGGCCCCTGAAAGGGGTGCACGGCCTTAGAGCTTGGGCATGGGGCGGCCGGAAAGAGCCCTCGTTCCCCACTTAGGCAGGCAGGCAGGCAGGTAGGCAGAAGCAACACTTGCTGGCTCAGCTCTCAAAGCAGGAAAGATCCAGGGAGGCCTGCCTCCCACCCGGCCCCCCAGGCTGCAGCAACCACCGGCAGGCTGGGCAGCCACTAAGACACCCTCCTCCTCCCAAAGACTATCAGATGGCGCTTTTACATGACCTCTAAAATCCGGTGGCAACTTAAATTCAGACCAGAGATCGTGGGGGGTTTGTCACTCTTCCTGTGTTCCCACCCCTCCGCACTCCATTGTTCCTGTCTGCGTGAGGGGAGGGAGAAAAAAATGAAGAAAGAAAATAATGCAGGCTCACCTTGGTGGAAGCAGCCCCGAGCAGCCCCGTAGTGATTCCTGTCTCTTAAAGGGGCAGCGGGGACAAAAAAACAAACAGAGGGAGCCTGGCATTAACAGCTTTAAATCTGCATCCGAAGATTTTTTACCTCCTGGAGGCCAGGTACAATGGTACCTTGTATAAAGGAAATTATGTTAAGCAAATTTTCCTTTATACAAATTTCCCATAGGAATGCATTGAAAATGGAGTGATCTCATTTTTATGTTGTTCAGATTCTCCCCATAGGCGATTGTGTTAAGCAAATTTCCCCTATCTCCAGAATTTTTTGTGCTGTACAAATTTTATGTTACACAAGCTGTTTGTTATACAAGGGTCCACTGTACTTGTAAAGTGCGCTGGGACGCGCTTAGGTGGGCCTGGTCATACTTATTTTTTTTTTAAGCCTGGAGCTGGTGGGAAAACATTTTTAAACTCCGGATCTGGGAGCCCTTTGCCTCGGATTTTAGGGGTCGTGTAAAAGCGCCCAGAGTTCTCACAACTGCAAAGGCGCCCAAGCCTTTGGGTGGCTGCTCCTGCCCCATCTCCCCCCCACCCAGCCCCCAGAAAGCGAGCCTGCTTTTCCTCCAGCCACGGGAGTCCTGTGGGATGCCCCCCCCCACTCAAAAGACTCCCTACTAAGGCAGCCAGGACCCAAGGACACAAACGTATCCCTGCCCCTCTCTGCCAGGCATCCGTGCCTCCCTCCCATCCGCCCAGCGGGGACTGGGGCGGCGGCAGCAGCAGCGACTTCGGGCCGGAAGACGTCTGAGGTTCCTTGTGGGATTCCAAGCCCGCCCCCCCCCCCAAGAAAAGTGCACCCACAGACCCGTATTTGCACGAAAGACACGGCTGTGAGACACCAAAGAAGGGACGCAACCTCTCAAAGGAGTTTGTTATGCGGCACCCCCGGGACAGTCCTGGGGGGGGGGAGTAAACCCCTCCCTGCCAGCGGGCGCCAAAAGGGCTCCCCCCCGCCTCCGCCCCCCCCCCCCCGCGAGCGGCTGCCAAACAGATCCCTCTCCCTTTCCGAGGCTTGGAAGGAACCCTCCGGGGCCGGCGACCCTCGGGGTCGCTGTGCCCAAAAGGACCAGCCAGGACCCCCCCCCCACAAAACACACACACACCCCGGGAGAAGGACCGGGGACGGGGGGGGGGGCGGCGATGATCCTGGCGTTCCCTCCTCCTCCTCCTCCTCCTGCTGCTGCTCCAGGGAAAGCGCTGGGGGGGGGCGTGGGTGGACTAGCTCTCAAAGACCGGCCTCCCGCCCAGGGGACCCCCCCAAAACACACACACACCGGGAGAAGGACACCGGACGGAGGGGGAGGCGGCGATGATCCTGGCGCTCCCCCATTCCTCCTCCTCCTCCTCCTCCTCAGCCAGGGAAGGCGGGGGGGGGTTTGAGGCGCGGGGGGGGAGGCCGGTGGGGGGGGGGGGGGGACCAGCTCTCAAAGACCGGCCTCCCGCCCAGGGGACCCCCCACCCCAACCCTACTCTGCTCCGCTCCAGGGGGGGCTTTTGGAACGACGACACCCCCCCAGCAGCTGGAGCCCCCCTCCCCCTCTCGCCCCCTCCCCCTCCCCCTCCCGCGGGGTACCTGCCCTCTCTCGAAAGCCTCGCGCTCCGCCGCCTCCAGGGGGCCTCCGCTGCTGCCGACCCCCGCGACCCCGCCGCTGCTGCCGCCCGAGGCCGCTCCGGAGGTCCCGCGCCGGCCCAGCAGACCCTTGGGCAAGGAGGGACCGGCGCCTGGCCGGAGGGAGCCGCCCGAGCGCTCCATGAGCAGCAGGACCAGGACGACGACGACGACGACGTCCGAGCCGTAGACCGCAAGACGCCCCCGCCGTCGCCGCCGCTATTCGGAAGGCACGGGCGCCGCCCCGCGCCCATTGGCCCACCGCGGCTGCCACTCCACCGGGGCCGCCCCGCTATTGGGCCAGAGGGGGGGAAAGAGGAGGAGCTTCTCCTTTCCCCGCCCCTCCTGGCGTCGGTCGGGACCCAAAAAGCCAGGAGAAGGAGGGCGGAGGCGGCGCCTGAGGAAAGGGGCGTGGCGACGGGAGGGCGCCTCCGCGGCTATTGGCTGCTGATTGAGGCTCCGCCCGGGAGGGCTCGCACGTGCGGCCACTTTGCCCCGCCCTCTTTTTTTCCCCTTTGGGGCTGCTCCGCCTTCCTTGAGGACTAGCGCCTCCGGGGGCTCCCGGCGCCTCCTCCTCTTTGCCCGCCGTTCTCCCTTCTCCGGTGCCTTCGCTGGAAAGCTGCCCCGCCGCCCGGAGGAGACCAGAGGAGCTCCAACGGGGTTGCCGCGACCGCCTTCCCCCCTTTCCTTTGCTTAGGTCAGGTTGCTTTCTTGCAGTGCCAGAAGGAGGGGGGGCATGCATGGCGGCCCTGGGCCAAGAGGGGCTTTGAACCCGAAGTCCCTCCGCCTGGAACTCGAAGCACTACGCCGCCGCGCCGAGCAGCCACCGAGGAACCATGAGTACAGCCTGTTCCTTCCTGGCAGAGAACTTGGCACCCTCCGTTTCCATTAAAAACCTTGATCGGAACGACTGGCGCTATTAAATAATATTAATAATAATAAGAGCAACAGCCCAACAGCCGCTGCCTGTCTTGGGGGGTCAGGGGTTGGACTACTAGATGGAACTCCCTATCTGTGGAACTCCCTGCCACAGGATGTGGTGATGGCATCTGGCCTGGATGCCTTCAAAAGGGGGATTGGACAGATCCCTGGAGGAAAAGTCCATCATCCCAGGTTACAAACCATGAGGGAGATGTGTAATCTCCAGGCTTAAAACCAGGGTACTTCAAGGAACAGATGCAGGGGAGTGGTATCAGGAGACAGAGATCTAGTCTCGTGCGCTCCCAGAGGCATTTGGTGGGGCCACTGTGTGAGATACAGGAAGCTGGACTAGAGGAGCCTTTGGCCTGATCCGGCATGGCTCTTCTTATGTTCTTATGTTTATGTTCTTATTATGACCCTCAATAGTTCTCTGGCTCCCTAGGTTTGAGTCGGAGGGGCAGAGTCAAGAGCTGCCCTTGATAGCAACTCGGCCCTCCCCAAACCTCGACCACTCATGCACGCAAGCGGGGCTGCCCTCTGGATGCTGCAGCACCCGAGTTTTTCCTCCGCCAGAAACCCGAGAACCTGCCATTCCCGCAGAAAGGGGGCTGTTGCGCCTCCTTGGGGGGGGGGGGCGCAGCCTCAGTCTCTTGCTGCCCTCTAGTGGCCCGTTCGCGTCAAAGGCGCCGTATCTCCCCTTGCGTTCACACAAGCACGGCCCTACACGGGTCTCCATAAAGGCCACGGGCCAGGCAGGCGCGGGTGTGGACCCGCCAAACGGCCTCCTCCCTACCGAGCCAGAGTTGGTTACAGTTCGCCCATGGCGCAGCAGGCTGGTCTGACCTGGAAACATTGTTTCCTGCCTGTCAAAGGGTAGATGGAGAATAAACACAGAAGCAAAGAAACATTCCCCTGTGTCAACACAACTGGTAGACAAAGTATTTATTGTAGACAATGTTATTCTGTTGCAATCCCTGTTACAAACGAATGTCAATATATAAAAGTATAAAAAAGGGTGTCACTTTGTACCTACTTCCATAAATAAAATAGTTAGAAGGAATGAATGAGCAAAATAAATACATTTAAATTACAATTACAAGTCCCTGAGAGGTAGCTGCAAAGGGAGGTCCTTGACGGACCGGGCATGGTCCCACGGCTGGGCGACCACTGGCTGGGAGGCCCTGGGCTTCCTCTAGCCTTGAACCCTGCTGGAAGGGGCTCCCGTTCAGTTCAGTTCCAGGTCGTTGGTGTACTCCTGGACCCATCGCTCTGCCGGGTTGGCACATATCTCTCGGCCCTTGCGTGTGATGAACCTGGAGGGAAACAGCGTAAGGTTAGCCTCTTTCCACACTTCTCCTCTTGCCCGCTTGCCCCTCCACCCCTCTGTTTTCCTTCTCCAGAGGCTTTGCCATTGCCCATTTGCCCAGTTTAAAAAGCATCAGCTCCGGTAGCAAGTGGGTGCCTGCCTTGGACTCTGAACGGCGCCTTCACTCAATCCCTTGTCAAAACTCCCTGCCCGCCTTTAAAAAGGCTTTGAAAACCTTCCTTTTTAAAGAGGTATTTGGCAACCTCATTACTTAATTTTTTTTTACTTAATTTTTTCTTCTTCTCCTCCTTGCCGCTCGTGTTGCCACTTGTGGAGGTTCCCTCCTCCTATTTTATTAGTTTTTTTTCTTGTTCTATTTTGCTGTTTTATACTATTGTTTTTATTCTAATTGTAAACCGCCCAGAGTTCCGTCTCGAAGATGGGTGGTCTATAAATACAACAAACAAACAAACAAACAAACAAACAAACAAACAAAACAGCCCTTCCTTTCTGGAAGCAGCCGCCCAGTGCTGTGGGCTATGATCATGATGGACATATAACTGAGACGTAACCTTTTAAGACCTTATTTAAGAAGCAAGGGTCCCCCAATGGGGAGCCAAGACCCCAAACCAACCCACCCACCCTCACGTAGCAGAGGGAGACAAAGGCACGTCACACCCCTAGAGTGACAAACGTGTGTTGCCCTTTGGATAAACGCTGCCAGTCTGGTATGCTGGTTTAACAGCCGCAGACAGAAAGACTCTACAGAGGGTAGTGGACACAGCACAAAACATCATGGGCTGTCCCTTGAGTCCACTGGATGACATCGCCAGGGACCGCTGTCTTAGGAGAGCAAGGAAAACCATCAGGGATGACTCACACCCCGGTCAGCATTTCTTTACTCTCCTACCCTCGGGTAGGAGATACAACAGGCTAAAAAAAACACAGTTTTTATCTGTGGGCTTTTCGACTGTTAAATGAGACGTGACAACTCGCGATAGACTTGTGGGGCTGGCGAATTGTGCAGCAAGCACACAGAGTGAAATCAGATTGAATGGCTTTTTAGTGGGATGGTGTTGGGGGGGAGAGAGGGAGGCTCAGCCAATTTAACTGTACACTGGTTTGTACAATGACAATAAAAGATTATATTATTATTATTATTATTATTATTATTATTATTATTATTATTATTATTATTATTATTATTATTATTATTATTATTTTCCACCACTCCCCTGAGCTCAGCTCTTCTGTGGCTCCCAAGATTCAGGGGGGTGGTGTGGGGGTCCAGAGGGGTCACAGCCCTCCTCCTCCTCCTCCTTCTCCATGCATAAGGCAATTGGCCCCCTCCATGGGCTTCTGGCTGGACTCAGCCCAGCGGTGCGGCTACTTACACGACGGCAGGCTGGGAACACCGGCTGTTGGTATCGTAGTAGTCAACCACGTAGCTCCGTGGGATCTTCTTTGAGGTGTAGGAGAAGCAGCAGGAGGTCGGAGGGTCCGAGCCCGCTGCAAGGGAAGGGCCAGCAATGAGCAGGGGGATTCCTCCTCTGGATTATCCTGCACTCCCCCCCCTTCCATGACTGGGGGGGGGGAGAAACTCTGCACCTGCTCTAGAAAACCAGCCTCCCCTGGAGTCCTACATTTGCTTATTGTGAAGAGCGACTTGGATTATGGCCTGGCTTTTGAAATAACTCAGCAGGGCCTTTCGTGGGACCCTGCCCCCCCAAATCTCCCTAGGTAGCAAGTGCTGCCAGTGTATGGCTGCCCAGGATGAGGCCACAACTCGCCACGTTTTAAGGAATAAAAACCCAGTTCTCTCCATTCCAAGACCTATCTTTTGTTTAGGGGTTTCATTCCAGGGTATATTTTCATAATTAAAAGTGGTTCTGCCTGTCCAGAACTTGGGGGGCTTCCCTTTTGCCCGGGGGCTAAGTCCAAAATGCACAGCCCCCTCCCCCTTGTTGCCCCATCTCTAGGCCTGCCCTTCCTGAGCCCTGGGAACCGGACCCTGGGGTGAAGGTCCTCATATAGGGGAGGGCCGGCGGGGTCTGCAGCATCCATCAGGGCCAAAAATGGGTTGGGGCAGTTCTAAAAGTGTTCACACACTCCCCCCACTCAAGAAAAGCAGGGGCGTCTCAAGGTGGTCTCCCCTGGCAAGGGGGGGGGCTCTGCAAGTGAGTCTGGAAGTTGAGTCATGGCTACTGGACTTCTTTTTGAGAAGAGAGAGAAAAAAAGAAGTCTAGTAGCCATGACTCAACTTCCAGATAAACTCACCTGGATGACTGAGAATCTTCACAGACACTCTGCGAGTGAGTTTTTCGGGGAGTGAGAATTTGGCCCAAACTTTCGGGGACTGGGTGCCTCCCCCTCTTTTTCCCACCCCGGGACGGGTCCTCACCTGGAGCGGAGGAGGCCGGTGGGCAGAACGCGCCCAGTAGGAGCAGCAGCAGCAGCAGGAGCGGGGCGGCTCGCGGGGCAGCAGCAGCGGCGGTGGTGTTCATGGTCCGGTCCGGCGGAGGGCGAGCAGGCGGTCGGTCGGGCGGTCAAGGGCTGTTCCTCCCGGGGTGGGATGCGATCTGCCGCCGGACCCGCCGGGTCGCCCGCTTTTATCGCCGCCTGGGGCGCAGGAAGAGGAGGAGGGGATGCATCAGCGGGATTTCCCACCGACGGGAATGACGTCATCCTCCGGAGGGAGGGAGGGATGCCCCTGAGTCTCTCTCTCTCTCCCCCCCAACCCCCCGCCTGCCCGACAAATGCACCGCAAGAATCGGACTTGAGCAACTCCGAAGCAAGGCCGGCTCGGGCTCTCTGTTCCGAGCCACAGAGCGGAAAGCAAAACCAGGCGGGTCGAAAATGCAGGGGAGTGGGGGGGGGGATTATTGGGGAGGTGAGAAGGAAGGCGGAACTCAGCTCCAGCAGGCGACCCCCGTCCCCAGCCTTCTCTTTGGGAGGCTAACCAATTATCAGCTATACTTTTTACACAACCCCTAAAATCCGAGGCAAAGGGCTCCCTGATCCGGAGCTTTAAAATGTTTTCCCACCAGCTCCGGACTTTAAAAAAAAAATTAAGTACCACCACGCCTACCTAAGCGTGTCCCAGCCCACTTTTCAAGTACCTGGCCTCCAGGAGGTAAAAAAAAAAATCTCTGGATGCGGATTGTAAAGCTGTTAATGCCAGGCTCCTCTCCCTTCTGTTTGTTTGTGTTTTTTTTTGTCCCCACCGCCCCTTTAAGAGACAGGAATTCCTAGGGGCTGCTTGGGGCTGCTTGGATGGCAGGCTGAGGTGAGCCTGCATTCTTTTCTTCCTTTTTTCTCCCTCCCCTCACCCAGACAGGAACAATGGAGTCGGAGGGATGGGAACACAGGAAGAGGGACAAACCCCTAGCCATGATCTCTGATCCGAATTTAAGTTGCCACCGGATTTTAGAGGTCGTGTAAAAGCGCCCTATATTACAATTACCCGTGCAAACCGAGTAGAATAGCAAAATAAAAAAGAAAATAAAAAAGGGGAGGCAAGGGACCTCTACTAGAAGGATCAAGAAATCAAAGCTAAGGTCAAGCCCAGATTAGGAAGACTGAGTGACCCACAGGGAAGACCATCATCAGGTGATGATAAAATCAAGAAAAGGTGGGGGGAAAAGTAGATATTGAAGATCTCTACAGAAGAGGAATCCTGTAATAAAGAACTTCCACTCCTAGAAAGTGAAGTGAAAGCTGCTCTGAAAGCACAAGGAAGAAGTAAATCACAAGAGATAGATGGGATGCAGATAGAACTATTTCAGGGCACAGAGAGTGAATTTGTCAAACATCCTAACAAGAGTATGCCTATCGTGAAAAGGTTGGATTCTCTGGAAAAGACAATTGTGCTGGGAAAGGTGGAAGGCACCAGGAAAAGAGGAAGACCAAGTACAAGATGGAAGGACTCCCTCAAGAAAAGCCACGGCCTTGAGTTTGCCAGAGCCTAGCTGGGCTGCTGAAGACACTGGGGAACCTTCCTTGTAAAGTGGGTATCCTGACACCCATCATTCCTTCACTCATGGTAGTGCTGGGCCGATTTGTGGAGCTTCACTTAACCCCTCATTCAGGGCCTTGATTTGCTCCTCCTTCCTACCAAGAAAAGCATCTGCCAACTTCCAGGATGTTACTAACTGGTGTAATTATACACTTTATGGTGGTTCCCTTTCTATCTCCAGGATCCAGAGGTTTGGGCAGCCACCAAGCCCTGTCGGAGGGGTACCTCAGGATGTGGGATGTCCACCAGCACCACCACAAACCCTTTGGATTGGGCTCCAACTAAGGCAGCTTAATTACAGGTTCTACAAGTGTGTGAGTACGTGTGTGTGTGTGTGTGTGTGTGTGTGTTGAATCGAGGGGAGGGGGCTAAAGCATTCTTGGCCCGCGGTGGAATCATAGAATCATAAAGAGTTGGAAGGGACCTCCAGGGCCATCCAGTCCAACCCCCTGCCTTGCAGGACACCCCCCCCCCCATCACAGTACTAAGCAGCACCCAGCCTCTGCTTAAGAACCTTCAAAGAAGGCGACTCCACCACACTCCTTGGTTTCCAAACACTCTTCAAGGGCAGCCCCAGGTGGAGCTGAGTGTAGTGATCCTGGAGTCAAGTCAGTGGGCAATATTTTCCTTGGCCGGACCAGTGGCTGTCTGGCACTGACACGGTTGGTGCACCGCCTGGAGCCCAAAGAGCCAAGGATGTCCAGCTGAGAGACCCGAGCGATTCCCCAAGGCGGCTCTGCATCTTTTTGGGGGGGCGGTGGGGGGGGGGCTGGCCGCTGGTTTTGCCCATAAAGCTGGAATAAGTTTCGACCGCAGTCTCCGGGCCTGTTCTAAAAATAAGTTGTCAGAAAAGGGAACCCTGTGCCTGGGTTTAGAAAGAGAAATGCAAAACGGGTGAGAAAACACAGCATTTCTCTTTCCTCACTCCAAATTATTCAGAAAAACCGAATGCCACAAAACCCATGGTTGCAAAAGCCGGCAGGAGCGGAAGATGACCTCATGGCTGACAGCTCTCATCCCAACGGCCTCAGCTCTTGCTCGGTGGGTTGGCCCAACCGGCAGAGTCCCCGAGGTTGGGGGGTGGGGAGAGAGAGAAACTCAGCTGACAGGTGAAGACAGCCGTGGAGGGTGGAGACTCTGGTCTTGTGAACCTCCATGGGGGCATTTTGTTTGCGCTTCACCAAGGTCTTCCAGGGGACTGAGGGCGCTTTTACACGACCCCTAAAATCCGAGGCAAAGGGCTCCCAGATACGGTGCTTAAAATTGTTTTCCCACCAGCTCCGGACTTTAAAAAAATTAAGTACAACCACGTCCACCTAAGTATATCCCAGCACATTTTCAAAGTACCTGGTCTCCAAAGGTGAAAAATTTCTGATGCGGATTGCAAAGCAGTGAGTGCCGGCTCTCCCTGCCTTCTGTTTGTTTTTTTGGTTTTTGGCCCCCTGCCCCTTTAAGAGACTGGAATGCTTCCTGGGGCATCTCCCCAGGGCAGAGAGGAGGTGAGCCTGCATTCTTTTCTCCCTTTTTTCTCCCTCCTCTCATGCAGATAGGAGCAAGGGAGTGTGGAGGGGTGGGAACACAGCAAGAGGAGCAAACCCCCAAGATCTCTGGTCTGAGTTTAAGTTGCCAGCGGATCTTAGGGGTCGTGTAAAAGCGCCCTGAATCTATTTGGGTAGGGGGGGGGGTCTGGTCTCTAGCGTTAAAAACCATGTTTTAGAAACACCCCACGACAAATGCACGTGGACGATGACCCATAAAAAGGGTCCTTCCACATCTCCTCCCACTTGATGGACACGGTGGTGGAGATGCCGGTATGCCAGAACAGTGATTGTGCAGGTCCTCTGGCTGCCTTGGCCCATTGCCCACAAATCCAGGGTGTCCTGGCATTTCCCATTTCCCCAAAAGGCTGCCAGGCGGGGAGGGGTGCCTCCCAGGGGGCTGTTCATCCAATGGGACGGGGGAGGGGGCAGCAGCTGCGACCCTAATGTCAAAGCGGGCTTCCTGGAGGCCTCCAGGGGCCAGATCTCCCTCACTTCCCGGTGGCAACACACTCATTTGCCAGAGGCACTGCCGTGACTTACTCCCCCCACGGCCACAGCCACCACCACCGAAACAAAGCTGGCATTCCATGAGTGAGCACAAAACATGCTTTCGGTATGAAATGTGTGTCACTGAAATCGGCCATGACGGAGCACAATTTGGCGGGGCTGAGTGAGGAGTGAGTCATGCGCCCGCTCGCTCAGTACTCACTGCCATTCTTTGACACTGAAGAGCAGCAGCAGCAGGAGGAGGTGGTGGCGGCATCTGGCTGACCCTGCAAAGCCCGAGTTCCAAGTTAACTATTTTTCTCTAGAACTGGGCCCGGCTTCCTCCCAAGGGGCACCAGGTGCAACATTCTCTGGGCGTTTGTTGTTATCGGGAAGAAGCCACCAGATACCTTCATCAGTGCTGGGGGGGGGGCAATGGCAACATAAGGCGCGACCCCTAAAATGCAAGGCAAAGGGCTCCCAGATCCGGAGCTTAAAAATGTTTTCCCACCAGCTCCGGACTTTGAAAAAAATTAAGTACGACCATGCCCACTTAAGTGCATCCCAGCGCACTTTTCAAGTACCTGGCCTCCAGGAGGTAAAAAGCTTCTGATGCAGATTGTAAAGCTGTGAATGCTGGGCTCCCTTGCCTTCTGTTTGTTTTTTTGTCCCTGCCACCCCTTTAAGAGACAGGAATCACTACAGGGCTGCTCCAGACAAGGTGAGCCTGCATTTTTTTCTCCCCTTTTTTCTCCCTCCCCTCACATAGACAGGAACAATGGAGCACGGAGGGATGGGAACACAGGAAGAGTGACAAACCCCCATGATCTCTGGTCCGAATTTAAGTTGCAGGTGGATTTTAGAGGTCGTGTAAAAGCGCCCATGAACCCATAGAGGGCCATTCAGGGCCACGTCTGGGAGGGCTTCTGGGTGAGAGGCCCCTTGAGCAGAGCCAGAGCAGTGCGGGCATCCTGGCACCTGCATCCTCGAGGCCATTGCTGAAACCCACTTCTGGCCTCTGTATCTGGGATAGGTGCCCCCCCCTCCAGTTAGTCTGCTCTCCTGCTCCGAGGGAGCAGAACACCGGCTCTGCATGGGTACCACCAGGTAGCGCCCTGGATTCATGACGGGTGCTTGCTGTCTCATGAGGACTAGGGGCATGGTTTCTGGCATGGCAGGGAAGAGGATGATGGCACCCCACGACTACCTGCATCGCTATCATCACTGGGAAGCCCCCCCCCACTGCCTCTGTCCAAATGGGAAACTCGACAGCCATATCTGTGCTGCAATTGGTGCCCCCTCCCTGCCTTCGCCCCACTGTGGAACTGGGTGGGCGTGAGAAGTTCCAGTAGCCCCCCCCTCCCGCCTTCATGACTACCCCAAATCTCACCGAAAGAAACACCCCAGAAAATCCAGTGCCCTGCCAAGGCCCACAGGAGACACACAAGCAGAGGATGATGACCTGTCCTGTGCCTTTAGTGGTAGTGACCGACAACGCCCTTCCTTCTTCCTCTCTCTGGGTTCCCCTCCAGCGTTCCAGGCCACGGGGCAGCAAGGACAGCTGTTGTCTACAGGGGAGGCCCTACATATTCTTGGATGATCGGGTCTATTGGAGAAGGCATTGCTGACCTGGGTGCTCCGCACAGGACCTGAGGAGGAGGAAGAAGGCTGCATATTTTGAGAAAAGACTTTGGTCACACGCCCTGACTTGACCGGCACCTGTTGCAAAGGCTGTTCCGAGGAGCCCTTCATGGGAAGCACCGAGGTTATAGTGTGGAACTGGCCTGAAGTCTCCTGGCCATGAAATTCCAGGACATGGGGGCCAAGGCCAAGGAAAGACCCCCTTTGTCCGGTTGTATCTCCTGCTCTCAGCTGCCTAGATGCCCTAAGCATATCCGATCTCGCCTGATTTCGGAAGCTAAGCAGGGTCGGCCCTGGTTAGTACTTGGATGGGAGACCGCCAGGGAATACCAGGTTCTGGAGGCGCCTGGAGTAGGAACTGGCAAACCACTCCAGTATTCCTGCCAAGAAAACTCCATGGACATGGAGTCACGAAGGGTCGATCACGACTGTAATGATGCAACACACACACACACACACACACACACACACACACACACCCCTCCTGCTCTCAGAGGTCAAGTGTGTGGAGGGAGGGCGCCCCCCCCCCGAGGGAGGTGGCCTTCCGTGGCTCAATTCAGGCCACACATCTGCCAGGCTGCCACCTTCCACCCAGCCCCAATCCATCCGGCACTGCAAATGTGTCCCTCTGCTTCCAACTGTTCCCATTATTCTAAACGCCAGGTTTGGTTTGGCGTTTGGAAGCAAACAACCCTGTGGCGTGTTTAGACGTTCGCTGCTGCTTGGAAGCCTCCACTATAAACGTTTACAAGAAGAAACAGATCAATCCTTGAGTATTTCTCTTCTTGATATTAACTCCAGCCACGGCCCGCCTGACAGTCAGAGCTCTTGCATCAGCCACGAGACCAAGTGATACCACGTGGGATGCCACGAGTTGTCTGGCAAGAGAGAGCAAAACAGGCAAGGGCCTCCCTCTCCAGAGGGAACCACGGCAGCTCCTGCCACTGGGGCCACAGTGCTCCCCCAAGCTAAGGTCTCATCCTCCGTCGCCCACGGCCGGGTCACGTGGTGGCCAGCCACTGGGGGGCTTTGCTTCGGCTTTTCTCATGAATTGCAGCAATGCACGCGAACTCACTCGCCCGAGATGCCGGCTTGCTTTCTAGGGCGGCTGACACCTCATCGTCACTCAGTGCTCCAAGAATGTTCTTACTTTGCCCATCTGGCTGCCTCCCTCCTGCCTCCCTCTCCCTCCAAACTTCCAGTTACGGCCACTCAGGACTGCCTGGAAGGCTGGCCAAAGGGAACATGCGGTTCAGGAGGAAGGCCGGGGGGGGGGGGGTCCAGCCTAGGTGATTCCTTTACAAGCCAGTGGCCTAAAAACTCCAACCCTCTTATTTATTTATTTATTTATTTATTTATTTATTTATTTATTTATTTATTTATTTA